>CAWUFW010017642.1:0-253488 GCA_963921515.1 Calotriton arnoldi | reverse complement strand
AATTCAAGTTACTGGCAAGTACGGTTTAAATTACTTTTCAGGATCAGTACTGGGCTCAAGATGCAACTTTGGATCGCCTGATAACGGGTGAGTAAATCGGGGTAGTTGTTGAGCTGATTTTAGATGAATATTTTAAAGTTACAAAACTCCACACCTTGAAGAATTTCCAAGTGAAACCAGACAATGTTAGCTATGGAAGGAAATTCAAGTTACAGCAAGTACGCCTATGGAAGGAAATTCAAGTTACTGGCAGAAGTGCGGTTAAAGTTACTTTTCAGGATCAATACTGGGCTCTAAGATGCAGCACTGAGGTCTCTCCTGATAACAGGTGCGTAAATCGGAATTGATAGTTCGGCTGATTTTAGATGAATATTTTAAAGTTCCCAAACTCCACACTTTGAAGAATTTCAAGTGAAACCGAGTCCAGTGTTAGCCTATGGAAGGAAATTCAAGTTACTGTATCAGAGTACGGTTAAAATTACTTTTCAGGATAAGTTACTGGGCTCACAGATGCAGCACTGCAGGGTCTCTCACTCCTGATAACAGGTCAGTAAATCGGAATTAATAGTTCGGCTGATTTTAGATGGATATTTTAAAGTTCCAAAACTCCACACTTTGAAGAATTTCCAAGTGAAACCAGTCAATGTTAGCCTATGGAAGAAATTAAAGTTACTGGCAGAAGTGCAGAAGTTAAGAGTACTTTTCAGGATCCAGTACTGGGCTCAAGGCGCAACACTGAGGTCTCTCCTGATAACAGGCATGAGTAAATCGGAATTCATAGTTCGGCTGATTTTAGATGAATATTTTAAAGTTCATAAAACTCCACACACTTTGAAAGAATTTCCTAAGTGAAACCAGTCAATGTTAGCCTAAGGAAGAGGGGGTCAAGTTACTGGCAAGTATGGTTAGAGTTACTTTTCCAGGATCAGTACTGGGACTCAAAAGATGCACCACTGAGCTCTCTCCTGATAGCAGGTGAGTAAATCGGAATTCATAGTTCGGCTCATTTTAGATGAATATTTTAAAGTTCCAAAACTCCACACTTTGAAGAGATTTCCAAGTGAAACCAGTCAATGTTAGCCTATGGAAGGAAATTCAAGTTACTGGCAAGTACGGTTTAAAATTACTTTTCAGGATCAGTACTGGGCTCAAAGATGCAGCACTGAGGTCTCGCTGATAACAGGTGAGTAAATCGGAATTGATAGTTCGGCTGATTTTAGATGAATATTTTAAAGTTCCAAAACTCCACACTTTGAAGAATTTCCAAGTGGAAACCAGTCAATGTTAGCCCATGGAAGGAAATTCAAGTTACTGGCAAGTACGGTTAAAGTACTTTTCAGGATCAGTACTGGGCTCAAAGATGCAGCACTGAGGTCTCTCCTGATAACAGGTGAGTAAATCTGGAATTGAGCAGAAACAGCTGATTTTAGATGAATATTTTAAAGTTCCAAAACTCCACACTTTGAAGAATTTCCAAGTGAAACCAGTCAATGTTAGCCTATGGAAGGAAATTGCCATTTACTGGCAAGTACGGTTCAAATTACTTTTCAGGATCAAGACTGGGCTCAAAGATGTAGCACTGAGGTCTCTCCTGATAACAGGTGAGTAAATCGGAATTCATAGTTCGGCTGATTTTAGATGAATATTTTAAAGTTCCAAAACTCCACACTTTGAAGAATTTCCAAGTGAAACCAGTCAATGTTAGCCTATGGAAGGACATTCAAGCTACTGGCAAGTGCGGTTAAAATTACTTTTCAGGATCAGTACTGGGCTCAAAGATGGCAGCACTGAGGTCTCACCAGATAACAGGTGAGTAAATCGGAATTCGATAGTTCGGCTGATTTTAGATGAATATTTTAAAGTCTCCAAAACTCCACACTTTGAAGAATTTCCAAGTGAAACCAGTCAATGTTAGCCTAAGGAAGGAAATTCAAGTAACTGGCAAGTACGGTTAAGAGTACTTTTCAGGATCAGTACTGGGCCCAAAGATGCAGCACTGAGGCTCTCTCCTCATACCAGGAGAGTAAATCGGAATTCATAGTTAGGCTGATTTTAGATGAATATTTTAAAGTTCCAAAACTCCACACTTTGAAGAATTTCAAGTGAAACCAGTCAATGTTAGCCTATGGAAGGAAATTCAAGTTACTGGCAAGTACGGTTAAAATTACTTTTCAGGATCAGTACTGGGCTCAAAGATGCAGCACTGAGGTCTCTCCTGATAACAGGTGAGTAAATCGGAATTCATAGTTCGGCTGATTTTAGATGAATATTTTAAAGTTCCAAAACTCCACACTTTGAAGAATTTCCAAGTGAAACCAGTCAATGTTAGCCTACGGAAGGAAATTCAAGTTACTGGCAAGTACGGTTAAAATGACTTTTCAGGATCAGTACTGGGCTCAAAGATGCAGCACTGAGGTCTCTCCTGATAACAGGTGAGTAAATCGGAATTGATACTTCGGCTGATTTTAGATGAATATTTTAAAGTTCCAAAACTCCACACTTTGAAGAATTTCCAAGTGAAACCAGTCAATGTTAGCCTATGGAAGGAAATTCAAGTTACTGGTAAGTACGGTTAAAATTACTTTTCAGGATCAGTACTGGGCTCAAAGATGCAGCACTGAGGTCTCTCCTGATAACAGGTGAGTAAATCGGAATTCATAGTTCGGCTGATTTTAGATGAATATTTTAAAGTTCCAAAACTCCACACTTTGAAGAATTTCCAAGTGAAACCAGTCAATGTTAGCCTATGGAAGGAAATTCAAGTTACTGGTAAGTACGGTTAAAATTACTTTTCAGGATCAGTACTGGGCTCAAAGATGCAGCACTGAGGTCTCTCCTGATAACAGGTGAGTAAATCGGAATTCGTTGTTCGGCTGATTTTAGATGAATATTTTAAAGTTCCAAAACTCCACACTTTGAAGAATTTCCAAGTGAAACCAGTCAATGTTAGCCTATGGAAGGAAATTCAAGTTACTGGCAAGTACGGTTAAAATTACTTTTCAGGATCAGTACTGGGCTCAAAGATGCAGCACTGAGGTCTCTCCTGATAACAGGTGAGTAAATCGGAATTCGATAGTTCGGCTGATTTTAGATGAATATTTTAAAGTTCCAAAACTCCACACTTTGAAGAATTTCCAAGTGAAACCAGTCAATGTTAGCCTATGGAAGGAAATTCAAGTTACTGGCAAGTACGGTTAAAATTACTTTTCAGGATCAGTACTGGGCTCAAAGATGCAGCACTGAGGTCTCTCCTGATAACAGGTGAGTAAATCGGAATTCGTTGTTCGGCTGATTTTAGATGAATATTTTAAAGTTCCAAAACTCCACACTTTGAAGAATTTCCAAGTGAAACCAGTCAATGTTAGCCTATGGAAGGAAATTCAAGTTACTGGCAAGTACGGTTAAAATTACTTTTCAGGATCAGTACTGGGCTCAAAGATGCAGCACTGAGGTCTCTCCTGATAACAGGTGAGTAAATCGGAATTCGTTGTTCGGCTGATTTTAGATGAATATTTTAAAGTTCCAAAACTCCACACTTTGAAGAATTTCCAAGTGAAACCAGTCAATGTTAGCCTATGGAAGGAAATTCAAGTTACTGGCAAGTACGGTTAAAATTACTTTTCAGGATCAGTACTGGGCTCAAAGATGCAGCACTGAGGTCTCTCCTGATAACAGGTGAGTAAATCGGAATTCATAGTTCAGCTGATTTTAGATGAATATTTTAAAGTTCCAAAACTCCACACTTTGAAGAATTTCCAAGTGAAACCAGTCAATGTTAGCCTATGGAAGGAAATTCAAGTTACTGGCAAGTACGGTTAAAATTACTTTTCAGGATCAGTACTGGGCTCAAAGATGCAGCACTGAGGTCTCTCCTGATAACAGGTGAGTAAATCGGAATTCGTTGTTCGGCTGATTTTAGATGAATATTTTAAAGTTCCAAAACTCCACACTTTGAAGAATTTCCAAGTGAAACCAGTCAATGTTAGCCTATGGAAGGAAATTCAAGTTACTGGCAAGTACGGTTAAAATTACTTTTCAGGATCAGTACTGGGCTCAAAGATGCAGCACTGAGGTCTCTCCTGATAACAGGTGAGTAAATCGGAATTCATAGTTCAGCTGATTTTAGATGAATATTTTAAAGTTCCAAAACTCCACACTTTGAAGAATTTCCAAGTGAAACCAGTCAATGTTAGCCTATGGAAGGAAATTCAAGTTACTGGCAAGTACGGTTAAAATTACTTTTCAGGATCAGTACTGGGCTCAAAGATGCAGCACTGAGGTCTCTCCTGATAACAGGTGAGTAAATCGGAATTGATAGTTCGGCTGATTTTAGATGAATATTTTAAAGTTCCAAAACTCCACACTTTGAAGAATTTCCAAGTGAAACCAGTCAATGTTAGCCTATGGAAGGAAATTAAAGTTACTGGCAAGTACGGTTAAAATTACTTTTCAGGATCAGTACTGGGCTCAAAGATGCAGCACTGAGGTCTCTCCTGATAACAGGTGAGTAAATCGGAATTCGTTGTTCGGCTGATTTTAGATGAATATTTTAAAGTTCCAAAACTCCACACTTTGAAGAATTTCCAAGTGAAACCAGTCAATGTTAGCCTATGGAAGGAAATTCAAGTTACTGGCAAGTACGGTTAAAATTACTTTTCAGGATCAGTACTGGGCTCAAAGATGCAGCACTGAGGTCTCTCCTGATAACAGGTGAGTAAATCGGAATTCATTGTACGGCTGATTTTAGATGAATATTTTAAAGTTCCAAAACTCCACACTTTGAAGAATTTCCAAGTGAAACCAGTCAATGTTAGCCTATGGAAGGAAATTCAAGTTACTGGCAAGTACGGTTAAAATTACTTTTCAGGATCAGTACTGGGCTCAAAGATGCAGCACTGAGGTCTCTCCTGATAACAGGTGAGTAAATCGGAATTCGTTGTTCGGCTGATTTTAGATGAATATTTTAAAGTTCCAAAACTCCACACTTTGAAGAATTTCCAAGTGAAACCAGTCAATGTTAGCCTATGGAAGGAAATTCAAGTTACTGGTAAGTACGGTTAAAATTACTTTTCAGGATCAGTACTGGGCTCAAAGATGCAGCACTGAGGTCTCTCCTGATAACAGGTGAGTAAATCGGAATTGATAGTTCGGCTGATTTTAGATGAATATTTTAAAGTTCCAAAACTCCACACTTTGAAGAATTTCCAAGTGAAACCAGTCAATGTTAGCCTATGGAAGGAAATTCAAGTTACTAGTAAGTACGGTTAAAATTACTTTTCAGGATCAGTACTGGGCTCAAAGATGCAGCACTGAGGTCTCTCCTGATAACAGGTGAGTAAATCGGAATTCGTTGTTCGGCTGATTTTAGATGAATATTTTAAAGTTCCAAAACTCCACACTTTGAAGAATTTCCAAGTGAAACCAGTCAATGTTAGCCTATGGAAGGAAATTCAAGTTACTGGCAAGTACGGTTAAAATTACTTTTCAGGATCAGTACTGGGCTCAAAGATGCAGCACTGAGGTCTCTCCTGATAACAGGTGAGTAAATCGGAATTCATAGTTCGGCTGATTTTAGATGAATATTTTAAAGTTCCAAAACTCCACACTTTGAAGAATTTCCAAGTGAAACCAGTCAATGTTAGCCTATGGAAGGAAATTCAAGTTACTGGCAAGTACGGTTAAAATTACTTTTCAGGATCAGTACTGGGCTCAAAGATGCAGCACTGAGGTCTCTCCTGATAACAGGTGAGTAAATCGGAATTGATAGTTCGGCTGATTTTAGATGAATATTTTAAAGTTCCAAAACTCCACACTTTGAAGAATTTCCAAGTGAAACCAGTCAATGTTAGCCTATGGAAGGAAATTCAAGTTACTGGCAAGTACGGTTAAAATTACTTTTCAGGATCAGTACTGGGCTCAAAGATGCAGCACTGAGGTCTCTCCTGATAACAGGTGAGTAAATCGGAATTCGTTGTTCGGCTGATTTTAGATGAATATTTTAAAGTTCCAAAACTCCACACTTTGAAGAATTTCCAAGTGAAACCAGTCAATGTTAGCCTATGGAAGGAAATTCAAGTTACTGGCAAGTACGGTTAAAATTACTTTTCAGGATCAGTACTGGGCTCAAAGATGCAGCACTGAGGTCTCTCCTGATAACAGGTGAGTAAATCGGAATTCATAGTTCGGCTGATTTTAGATGAATATTTTAAAGTTCCAAAACTCCACACTTTGAAGAATTTCCAAGTGAAACCAGTCAATGTTAGCCTATGGAAGGAAATTCAAGTTACTGGTAAGTACGGTTAAAATTACTTTTCAGGATCAGTACTGGGCTCAAAGATGCAGCACTGAGGTCTCTCCTGATAACAGGTGAGTAAATCGGAATTCATAGTTCGGCTGATTTTAGATGAATATTTTAAAGTTCCAAAACTCCACACTTTGAAGAATTTCCAAGTGAAACCAGTCAATGTTAGCCTATGGAAGGAAATTCAAGTTACTGGTAAGTACGGTTAAAATTACTTTTCAGGATCAGTACTGGGCTCAAAGATGCAGCACTGAGGTCTCTCCTGATAACAGGTGAGTAAATCGGAATTCGTTGTTCGGCTGATTTTAGATGAATATTTTAAAGTTCCAAAACTCCACACTTTGAAGAATTTCCAAGTGAAACCAGTCAATGTTAGCCTATGGAAGGAAATTCAAGTTACTGGCAAGTACGGTTAAAATTACTTTTCAGGATCAGTACTGGGCTCAAAGATGCAGCACTGAGGTCTCTCCTGATAACAGGTGAGTAAATCGGAATTCATTGTTCGGCTGATTTTAGATGAATATTTTAAAGTTCCAAAACTCCACACTTTGAAGAATTTCCAAGTGAAACCAGTCAATGTTAGCCTATGGAAGGAAATTCAAGTTACTTGTAAGTACGGTTATAATTACTTTTCAGGATCAGTACTGGGCTCAAAGATGCAGCACTGAGGTCTCTCCTGATAACAGGTGAGTAAATCGGAATTCGTTGTTCGGCTGATTTTAGATGAATATTTTAAAGTTCCAAAACTCCACACTTTGAAGAATTTCCAAGTGAAACCAGTCAATGTTAGCCTATGGAAGGAAATTCAAGTTACTGGCAAGTACGGTTAAAATTACTTTTCAGGATCAGTACTGGGCTCAAAGATGCAGCACTGAGGTCTCTCCTGATAACAGGTGAGTAAATCGGAATTCGTTGTTCGGCTGATTTTAGATGAATATTTTAAAGTTCCAAAACTCCACACTTTGAAGAATTTCCAAGTGAAACCAGTCAATGTTAGCCTATGGAAGGAAATTCAAGTTACTGGCAAGTACGGTTAAAATTACTTTTCAGGATCAGTACTGGGCTCAAAGATGCAGCACTGAGGTCTCTCCTGATAACAGGTGAGTAAATCGGAATTCGATAGTTCGGCTGATTTTAGATGAATATTTTAAAGTTCCAAAACTCCACACTTTGAAGAATTTCCAAGTGAAACCAGTCAATGTTAGCCTATGGAAGGAAATTCAAGTTACTGGTAAGTACGGTTAAAATTACTTTTCAGGATCAGTACTGGGCTCAAAGATGCAGCACTGAGGTCTCTCCTGATAACAGGTGAGTAAATCGGAATTCATTGTTCGGCTGATTTTAGATGAATATTTTAAAGTTCCAAAACTCCACACTTTGAAGAATTTCCAAGTGAAACCAGTCAATGTTAGCCTATGGAAGGAAATTCAAGTTACTGGTAAGTACGGTTAAAATTACTTTTCAGGATCAGTACTGGGCTCAAAGATGCAGCACTGAGGTCTCTCCTGATAACAGGTGAGTAAATCGGAATTCATAGTTCGGCTGATTTTAGATGAATATTTTAAAGTTCCAAAACTCCACACTTTGAAGAATTTCCAAGTGAAACCAGTCAATGTTAGCCTATGGAAGGAAATTCAAGTTACTGGTAAGTACGGTTAAAATTACTTTTCAGGATCAGTACTGGGCTCAAAGATGCAGCACTGAGGTCTCTCCTGATAACAGGTGAGTAAATCGGAATTCGTTGTTCGGCTGATTTTAGATGAATATTTTAAAGTTCCAAAACTCCACACTTTGAAGAATTTCCAAGTGAAACCAGTCAATGTTAGCCTATGGAAGGAAATTCAAGTTACTGGCAAGTACGGTTAAAATTACTTTTCAGGATCAGTACTGGGCTCAAAGATGCAGCACTGAGGTCTCTCCTGATAACAGGTGAGTAAATCGGAATTCGTAGTTCGGCTGATTTTAGATGAATATTTTAAAGTTCCAAAACTCCACACTTTGAAGAATTTCCAAGTGAAACCAGTCAATGTTAGCCTATGGAAGGAAATTCAAGTTACTGGCAAGTACGGTTAAAATTACTTTTCAGGATCAGTACTGGGCTCAAAGATGCAGCACTGAGGTCTCTCCTGATAACAGGTGAGTAAATCGGAATTCATAGTTCGGCTGATTTTAGATGAATATTTTAAAGTTCCAAAACTCCACACTTTGAAGAATTTCCAAGTGAAACCAGTCAATGTTAGCCTATGGAAGGAAATTCAAGTTACTGGCAAGTACGGTTAAAATTACTTTTCAGGATCAGTACTGGGCTCAAAGATGCAGCACTGAGGTCTCTCCTGATAACAGGTGAGTAAATCGGAATTCATAGTTCGGCTGATTTTAGATGAATATTTTAAAGTTCCAAAACTCCACACTTTGAAGAATTTCCAAGTGAAACCAGTCAATGTTAGCCTATGGAAGGAAATTCAAGTTACTGGCAAGTACGGTTAAAATTACTTTTCAGGATCAGTACTGGGCTCAAAGATGCAGCACTGAGGTCTCTCCTGATAACAGGTGAGTAAATCGGAATTCATAGTTCGGCTGATTTTAGATGAATATTTTAAAGTTCCAAAACTCCACACTTTGAAGAATTTCCAAGTGAAACCAGTCAATGTTAGCCTATGGAAGGAAATTCAAGTTACTGGCAAGTACGGTTAAAATTACTTTTCAGGATCAGTACTGGGCTCAAAGATGCAGCACTGAGGTCTCTCCTGATAACAGGTGAGTAAATCGGAATTCATAGTTCGGCTGATTTTAGATGAATATTTTAAAGTTCCAAAACTCCACACTTTGAAGAATTTCCAAGTGAAACCAGTCAATGTTAGCCTATGGAAGGAAATTCAAGTTACTGGCAAGTACGGTTAAAATTACTTTTCAGGATCAGTACTGGGCTCAAAGATGCAGCACTGAGGTCTCTCCTGATAACAGGTGAGTAAATCGGAATTCATAGTTCGGCTGATTTTAGATGAATATTTTAAAGTTCCAAAACTCCACACTTTGAAGAATTTCCAAGTGAAACCAGTCAATGTTAGCCTATGGAAGGAAATTCAAGTTACTGGCAAGTACGGTTAAAATTACTTTTCAGGATCAGTACTGGGCTCAAAGATGCAGCACTGAGGTCTCTCCTGATAACAGGTGAGTAAATCGGAATTCATTGTTCGGCTGATTTTAGATGAATATTTTAAAGTTCCAAAACTCCACACTTTGAAGAATTTCCAAGTGAAACCAGTCAATGTTAGCCTATGGAAGGAAATTCAAGTTACTGGCAAGTACGGTTAAAATTACTTTTCAGGATCAGTACTGGGCTCAAAGATGCAGCACTGAGGTCTCTCCTGATAACAGGTGAGTAAATCGGAATTCGTTGTTCGGCTGATTTTAGATGAATATTTTAAAGTTCCAAAACTCCACACTTTGAAGAATTTCCAAGTGAAACCAGTCAATGTTAGCCTATGGAAGGAAATTCAAGTTACTGGCAAGTACGGTTAAAATTACTTTTCAGGATCAGTACTGGGCTCAAAGATGCAGCACTGAGGTCTCTCCTGATAACAGGTGAGTAAATCGGAATTCGTAGTTCGGCTGATTTTAGATGAATATTTTAAAGTTCCAAAACTCCACACTTTGAAGAATTTCCAAGTGAAACCAGTCAATGTTAGCCTATGGAAGGAAATTCAAGTTACTGGCAAGTACGGTTAAAATTACTTTTCAGGATCAGTACTGGGCTCAAAGATGCAGCACTGAGGTCTCTCCTGATAACAGGTGAGTAAATCGGAATTCGTTGTTCGGCTGATTTTAGATGAATATTTTAAAGTTCCAAAACTCCACACTTTGAAGAATTTCCAAGTGAAACCAGTCAATGTTAGCCTATGGAAGGAAATTCAAGTTACTGGCAAGTACGGTTAAAATTACTTTTCAGGATCAGTACTGGGCTCAAAGATGCAGCACTGAGGTCTCTCCTGATAACAGGTGAGTAAATCGGAATTCATAGTTCGGCTGATTTTAGATGAATATTTTAAAGTTCCAAAACTCCACACTTTGAAGAATTTCCAAGTGAAACCAGTCAATGTTAGCCTATGGAAGGAAATTCAAGTTACTGGCAAGTACGGTTAAAATTACTTTTCAGGATCAGTACTGGGCTCAAAGATGCAGCACTGAGGTCTCTCCTGATAACAGGTGAGTAAATCGGAATTCATAGTTCGGCTGATTTTAGATGAATATTTTAAAGTTCCAAAACTCCACACTTTGAAGAATTTCCAAGTGAAACCAGTCAATGTTAGCCTATGGAAGGAAATTCAAGTTACTGGTAAGTACGGTTAAAATTACTTTTCAGGATCAGTACTGGGCTCAAAGATGCAGCACTGAGGTCTCTCCTGATAACAGGTGTGTAAATCGGAATTCATAGTTCGGCTGATTTTAGATGAATATTTTAAAGTTCCAAAACTCCACACTTTGAAGAATTTCCAAGTGAAACCAGTCAATGTTAGCCTATGGAAGGAAATTCAAGTTACTGGCAAGTACGGTTAAAATTACTTTTCAGGATCAGTACTGGGCTCAAAGATGCAGCACTGAGGTCTCTCCTGATAACAGGTGAGTAAATCGGAATTCATAGTTCGGCTGATTTTAGATGAATATTTTAAAGTTCCAAAACTCCACACTTTGAAGAATTTCCAAGTGAAACCAGTCAATGTTAGCCTATGGAAGGAAATTCAAGTTACTGGCAAGTACGGTTAAAATTACTTTTCAGGATCAGTACTGGGCTCAAAGATGCAGCACTGAGGTCTCTCCTGATAACAGGTGAGTAAATCGGAATTCGTTAGTTCGGCTGATTTTAGATGAATATTTTAAAGTTCCAAAACTCCACACTTTGAAGAATTTCCAAGTGAAACCAGTCAATGTTAGCCTATGGAAGGAAATTCAAGTTACTGGTAAGTACGGTTAAAATTACTTTTCAGGATCAGTACTGGGCTCAAAGATGCAGCACTGAGGTCTCTCCTGATAACAGGTGAGTAAATCGGAATTCGTTGTTCGGCTGATTTTAGATGAATATTTTAAAGTTCCAAAACTCCACACTTTGAAGAATTTCCAAGTGAAACCAGTCAATGTTAGCCTATGGAAGGAAATTCAAGTTACTGGCAAGTACGGTTAAAATTACTTTTCAGGATCAGTACTGGGCTCAAAGATGCAGCACTGAGGTCTCTCCTGATAACAGGTGAGTAAATCGGAATTCATAGTTCGGCTGATTTTAGATGAATATTTTAAAGTTCCAAAACTCCACACTTTGAAGAATTTCCAAGTGAAACCAGTCAATGTTAGCCTATGGAAGGAAATTCAAGTTACTGGCAAGTACGGTTAAAATTACTTTTCAGGATCAGTACTGGGCTCAAAGATGCAGCACTGAGGTCTCTCCTGATAACAGGTGAGTAAATCGGAATTCGATAGTTCGGCTGATTTTAGATGAATATTTTAAAGTTCCAAAACTCCACACTTTGAAGAATTTCCAAGTGAAACCAGTCAATGTTAGCCTATGGAAGGAAATTCAAGTTACTGGCAAGTACGGTTAAAATTACTTTTCAGGATCAGTACTGGGCTCAAAGATGCAGCACTGAGGTCTCTCCTGATAACAGGTGAGTAAATCGGAATTCGTTGTTCGGCTGATTTTAGATGAATATTTTAAAGTTCCAAAACTCCACACTTTGAAGAATTTCCAAGTGAAACCAGTCAATGTTAGCCTATGGAAGGAAATTCAAGTTACTGGCAAGTACGGTTAAAATTACTTTTCAGGATCAGTACTGGGCTCAAAGATGCAGCACTGAGGTCTCTCCTGATAACAGGTGAGTAAATCGGAATTCATAGTTCGGCTGATTTTAGATGAATATTTTAAAGTTCCAAAACTCCACACTTTGAAGAATTTCCAAGTGAAACCAGTCAATGTTAGCCTATGGAAGGAAATTCAAGTTACTGGCAAGTACGGTTAAAATTACTTTTCAGGATCAGTACTGGGCTCAAAGATGCAGCACTGAGGTCTCTCCTGATAACAGGTGAGTAAATCGGAATTCGTTGTTCGGCTGATTTTAGATGAATATTTTAAAGTTCCAAAACTCCACACTTTGAAGAATTTCCAAGTGAAACCAGTCAATGTTAGCCTATGGAAGGAAATTCAAGTTACTGGCAAGTACGGTTAAAATTACTTTTCAGGATCAGTACTGGGCTCAAAGATGCAGCACTGAGGTCTCTCCTGATAACAGGTGAGTAAATCGGAATTCGTTGTTCGGCTGATTTTAGATGAATATTTTAAAGTTCCAAAACTCCACACTTTGAAGAATTTCCAAGTGAAACCAGTCAATGTTAGCCTATGGAAGGAAATTCAAGTTACTGGCAAGTACGGTTAGAATTACTTTTCAGGATCAGTACTGGGCTCAAAGATGCAGCACTGAGGTCTCTCCTGATAACAGGTGAGTAAATCGGAATTCGTTGTTCGGCTGATTTTAGATGAATATTTTAAAGTTCCAAAACTCCACACTTTGAAGAATTTCCAAGTGAAACCAGTCAATGTTAGCCTATGGAAGGAAATTCAAGTTACTGGCAAGTACGGTTAAAATTACTTTTCAGGATCAGTACTGGGCTCAAAGATGCAGCACTGAGGTCTCTCCTGATAACAGGTGAGTAAATCGGAATTCATTGTTTGGCTGATTTTAGATGAATATTTTAAAGTTCCAAAACTCCACACTTTGAAGAATTTCCAAGTGAAACCAGTCAATGTTAGCCTATGGAAGGAAATTCAAGTTACTGGTAAGTACGGTTAAAATTACTTTTCAGGATCAGTACTGGGCTCAAAGATGCAGCACTGAGGTCTCTCCTGATAACAGGTGAGTAAATCGGAATTCATAGTTCGGCTGATTTTAGATGAATATTTTAAAGTTCCAAAACTCCACACTTTGAAGAATTTCCAAGTGAAACCAGTCAATGTTAGCCTATGGAAGGAAATTCAAGTTACTGGTAAGTACGGTTAAAATTACTTTTCAGGATCAGTACTGGGCTCAAAGATGCAGCACTGAGGTCTCTCCTGATAACAGGTGAGTAAATCGGAATTCGATAGTTCGGCTGATTTTAGATGAATATTTTAAAGTTCCAAAACTCCACACTTTGAAGAATTTCCAAGTGAAACCAGTCAATGTTAGCCTATGGAAGGAAATTCAAGTTACTGGCAAGTACGGTTAAAATTACTTTTCAGGATCAGTACTGGGCTCAAAGATGCAGCACTGAGGTCTCTCCTGATAACAGGTGAGTAAATCGGAATTCGTTAGTTCGGCTGATTTTAGATGAATATTTTAAAGTTCCAAAACTCCACACTTTGAAGAATTTCCAAGTGAAACCAGTCAATGTTAGCCTATGGAAGGAAATTCAAGTTACTGGCAAGTACGGTTAAAATTACTTTTCAGGATCAGTACTGGGCTCAAAGATGCAGCACTGAGGTCTCTCCTGATAACAGGTGAGTAAATCGGAATTCGTTGTTCGGCTGATTTTAGATGAATATTTTAAAGTTCCAAAACTCCACACTTTGAAGAATTTCCAAGTGAAACCAGTCAATGTTAGCCTATGGAAGGAAATTCAAGTTACTGGCAAGTACGGTTAAAATTACTTTTCAGGATCAGTACTGGGCTCAAAGATGCAGCACTGAGGTCTCTCCTGATAACAGGTGAGTAAATCGGAATTCGTTGTTCGGCTGATTTTAGATGAATATTTTAAAGTTCCAAAACTCCACACTTTGAAGAATTTCCAAGTGAAACCAGTCAATGTTAGCCTATGGAAGGAAATTCAAGTTACTGGCAAGTACGGTTAAAATTACTTTTCAGGATCAGTACTGGGCTCAAAGATGCAGCACTGAGGTCTCTCCTGATAACAGGTGAGTAAATCGGAATTCATAGTTCGGCTGATTTTAGATGAATATTTTAAAGTTCCAAAACTCCACACTTTGAAGAATTTCCAAGTGAAACCAGTCAATGTTAGCCTATGGAAGGAAATTCAAGTTACTGGCAAGTACGGTTAAAATTACTTTTCAGGATCAGTACTGGGCTCAAAGATGCAGCACTGAGGTCTCTCCTGATAACAGGTGAGTAAATCGGAATTCATAGTTCGGCTGATTTTAGATGAATATTTTAAAGTTCCAAAACTCCACACTTTGAAGAATTTCCAAGTGAAACCAGTCAATGTTAGCCTATGGAAGGAAATTCAAGTTACTGGCAAGTACGGTTAAAATTACTTTTCAGGATCAGTACTGGGCTCAAAGATGCAGCACTGAGGTCTCTCCTGATAACAGGTGAGTAAATCGGAATTCGTTGTTCGGCTGATTTTAGATGAATATTTTAAAGTTCCAAAACTCCACACTTTGAAGAATTTCCAAGTGAAACCAGTCAATGTTAGCCTATGGAAGGAAATTCAAGTTACTGGTAAGTACGGTTAAAATTACTTTTCAGGATCAGTACTGGGCTCAAAGATGCAGCACTGAGGTCTCTCCTGATAACAGGTGAGTAAATCGGAATTCATAGTTCGGCTGATTTTAGATGAATATTTTAAAGTTCCAAAACTCCACACTTTGAAGAATTTCCAAGTGAAACCAGTCAATGTTAGCCTATGGAAGGAAATTCAAGTTACTGGTAAGTATGGTTAAAATTACTTTTCAGGATCAGTACTGGGCTCAAAGATGCAGCACTGAGGTCTCTCCTGATAACAGGTGAGTAAATCGGAATTCGTTGTTCGGCTGATTTTAGATGAATATTTTAAAGTTCCAAAACTCCACACTTTGAAGAATTTCCAAGTGAAACCAGTCAATGTTAGCCTATGGAAGGAAATTCAAGTTACTGGCAAGTACGGTTAAAATTACTTTTCAGGATCAGTACTGGGCTCAAAGATGCAGCACTGAGGTCTCTCCTGATAACAGGTGAGTAAATCGGAATTCATAGTTCGGCTGATTTTAGATGAATATTTTAAAGTTCCAAAACTCCACACTTTGAAGAATTTCCAAGTGAAACCAGTCAATGTTAGCCTATGGAAGGAAATTCAAGTTACTGGCAAGTACGGTTAAAATTACTTTTCAGGATCAGTACTGGGCTCAAAGATGCAGCACTGAGGTCTCTCCTGATAACAGGTGAGTAAATCGGAATTCATTGTTCGGCTGATTTTAGATGAATATTTTAAAGTTCCAAAACTCCACACTTTGAAGAATTTCCAAGTGAAACCAGTCAATGTTAGCCTATGGAAGGAAATTCAAGTTACTGGCAAGTACGGTTAAAATTACTTTTCAGGATCAGTACTGGGCTCAAAGATGCAGCACTGAGGTCTCTCCTGATAACAGGTGAGTAAATCGGAATTCATAGTTCGGCTGATTTTAGATGAATATTTTAAAGTTCCAAAACTCCACACTTTGAAGAATTTCCAAGTGAAACCAGTCAATGTTAGCCTATGGAAGGAAATTCAAGTTACTGGCAAGTACGGTTAAAATTACTTTTCAGGATCAGTACTGGGCTCAAAGATGCAGCACTGAGGTCTCTCCTGATAACAGGTGAGTAAATCGGAATTCGTTGTTCGGCTGATTTTAGATGAATATTTTAAAGTTCCAAAACTCCACACTTTGAAGAATTTCCAAGTGAAACCAGTCAATGTTAGCCTATGGAAGGAAATTCAAGTTACTGGCAAGTACGGTTAAAATTACTTTTCAGGATCAGTACTGGGCTCAAAGATGCAGCACTGAGGTCTCTCCTGATAACAGGTGAGTAAATCGGAATTCGTTGTTCGGCTGATTTTAGATGAATATTTTAAAGTTCCAAAACTCCACACTTTGAAGAATTTCCAAGTGAAACCAGTCAATGTTAGCCTATGGAAGGAAATTCAAGTTACTGGTAAGTACGGTTAAAATTACTTTTCAGGATCAGTACTGGGCTCAAAGATGCAGCACTGAGGTCTCTCCTGATAACAGGTGAGTAAATCGGAATTCGTTGTTCGGCTGATTTTAGATGAATATTTTAAAGTTCCAAAACTCCACACTTTGAAGAATTTCCAAGTGAAACCAGTCAATGTTAGCCTATGGAAGGAAATTCAAGTTACTGGTAAGTACGGTTAAAATTACTTTTCAGGATCAGTACTGGGCTCAAAGATGCAGCACTGAGGTCTCTCCTGATAACAGGTGAGTAAATCGGAATTCATAGTTCGGCTGATTTTAGATGAATATTTTAAAGTTCCAAAACTCCACACTTTGAAGAATTTCCAAGTGAAACCAGTCAATGTTAGCCTATGGAAGGAAATTCAAGTTACTGGTAAGTACGGTTAAAATTACTTTTCAGGATCAGTACTGGGCTCAAAGATGCAGCACTGAGGTCTCTCCTGATAACAGGTGAGTAAATCGGAATTCATAGTTCGGCTGATTTTAGATGAATATTTTAAAGTTCCAAAACTCCACACTTTGAAGAATTTCCAAGTGAAACCAGTCAATGTTAGCCTATGGAAGGAAATTCAAGTTACTGGCAAGTACGGTTAAAATTACTTTTCAGGATCAGTACTGGGCTCAAAGATGCAGCACTGAGGTCTCTCCTGATAACAGGTGAGTAAATCGGAATTCATAGTTCGGCTGATTTTAGATGAATATTTTAAAGTTCCAAAACTCCACACTTTGAAGAATTTCCAAGTGAAACCAGTCAATGTTAGCCTATGGAAGGAAATTCAAGTTACTGGCAAGTACGGTTAAAATTACTTTTCAGGATCAGTACTGGGCTCAATATGCAGCACTGAGGTCTCTCCTGATAACAGGTGAGTAAATCGGAATTCATAGTTCGGCTGATTTTAGATGAATATTTTAAAGTTCCAAAACTCCACACTTTGAAGAATTTTTAAGTGAAACCAGTCAATGTTAGCCTATGGAAGGAAATTCAAGTTACTGGTAAGTACGGTTAAAATTACTTTTCAGGATCAGTACTGGGCTCAAAGATGCAGCACTGAGGTCTCTCCTGATAACAGGTGAGTAAATCGGAATTCGTTGTTCGGCTGATTTTAGATGAATATTTTAAAGTTCCAAAACTCCACACTTTGAAGAATTTCCAAGTGAAACCAGTCAATGTTAGCCTATGGAAGGAAATTCAAGTTACTGGCAAGTACGGTTAAAATTACTTTTCAGGATCAGTACTGGGCTCAAAGATGCAGCACTGAGGTCTCTCCTGATAACAGGTGAGTAAATCGGAATTCATAGTTCGGCTGATTTTAGATGAATATTTTAAAGTTCCAAAACTCCACACTTTGAAGAATTTCCAAGTGAAACCAGTCAATGTTAGCCTATGGAAGGAAATTCAAGTTACTGGTAAGTATGGTTAAAATTACTTTTCAGGATCAGTACTGGGCTCAAAGATGCAGCACTGAGGTCTCTCCTGATAACAGGTGAGTAAATCGGAATTCGTTGTTCGGCTGATTTTAGATGAATATTTTAAAGTTCCAAAACTCCACACTTTGAAGAATTTCCAAGTGAAACCAGTCAATGTTAGCCTATGGAAGGAAATTCAAGTTACTGGCAAGTACGGTTAAAATTACTTTTCAGGATCAGTACTGGGCTCAAAGATGCAGCACTGAGGTCTCTCCTGATAACATGTGAGTAAATCGGAATTCGTTGTTCGACTGATTTTAGATGAATATTTTAAAGTTCCAAAACTCCACACTTTGAAGAATTTCCAAGTGAAACCAGTCAATGTTAGCCTATGGAAGGAAATTCAAGTTACTGGCAAGTACGGTTAAAATTACTTTTCAGGATCAGTACTGGGCTCAAAGATGCAGCACTGAGGTCTCTCCTGATAACAGGTGAGTAAATCGGAATTCGTTGTTCGGCTGATTTTAGATGAATATTTTAAAGTTCCAAAACTCCACACTTTGAAGAATTTCCAAGTGAAACAAGTCAATGTTAGCCTATGGAAGGAAATTCAAGTTACTGGTAAGTACGGTTAAAATTACTTTTCAGGATCAGTACTGGGCTCAAAGATGCAGCACTGAGGTCTCTCCTGATAACAGGTGAGTAAATCGGAATTGATAGTTCGGCTGATTTTAGATGAATATTTTAAAGTTCCAAAACTCCACAATTTGAAGAATTTCCAAGTGAAACCAGTCAATGTTAGCCTATGGAAGGAAATTCAAGTTACTGGCAAGTACGGTTAGAATTACTTTTCAGGATCAGTACTGGGCTCAAAGATGCAGCACTGAGGTCTCTCCTGATAACAGGTGAGTAAATCAGAATTCGATGTTCGGCTGATTTTAGATTAATATTTTAAAGTTCCAAAACTCCACACTTTGAAGAATTTCCAAGTGAAACCAGTCATTGTTAGCCTATGGAAGGAAATTCAAGTTACTGGTAAGTACGGTTAAAATTACTTTTCAGGATCAGTACTGGGCTCAAAGATGCAGCACTGATGTCTCTCCTGATAACAGGTGAGTAAATCGGAATTCATAGTTCAGCTGATTTTAGATGAATATTTTAAAGTTCCAAAACTCCACACTTTGAAGAATTTCCAAGTGAAAGCAGTCAATGTTAGCCTATGGAATGAAATTCAAGTTACTGGCAAGTACGGTTAAAATTACTTTTCAGGATCAGTACTGGGCTCAAAGATGCAGCACTGAGGTCTCTCCTGATAACAGGTGAGTAAATCGAAATTGATAGTTCGGCTAATTTTAGATGAATATTTTAAAGTTCCAAAACTCCACACTTTGAAGAATTTCCAAGTGAAACCAGTCAATGTTAGCCTATGGAAGGAAATTCAAGTTACTGGCAAATACGGTTAAAATTACTTTTCAGGATCAGTACTGGGCTCAAAGATGCAGCACTGAGGTCTCTCCTGATAACAGGTGAGTACATCAGAATTCATAGTTCGGCTGATTTCAGATGACTATTTTAAAGTTCCAAAACTCCACACTTTGAAGAATTTCCAAGTGAAACCAGTGAATGTTAGCCTATGGAAGGAAATTCAAGTTACTGGCAAGTACGGTTAAAATTACTTTTCAGGATCAGTACTGGGCTCAAAGATGCAGCATTGAGGTCTCTCCTGATAACAGGTGAGTAAATCGGAATTCATAGTTCGGCTGATTTTAGATGAATATTTTAAAGTTCCAAAACTCCACACTTTGAAGAATTTCCAAGTGAAACCAGTCAATGTTAGCCTATGGAAGGAAATTCAAGTTACTGGCAAGTACGGTTAAAATTACTTTTCAGGATCAGTACTGGGCTCAAAGATGCAGCACTGAGGTCTCTCCTGATAACAGGTGAGTAAATCGGAATTGATAGTTCGGCTGATTTTAGATGAATATTTTAAAGTTCCAAAACTCCACACTTTGAAGAATTTCCAAGTGAAACCAGTCAATGTTAGCCTATGGAAGGAAATTCAAGTTACTGGCAAGTACGGTTAAAATTACTTTTCAGGATCAGTACTGGGCTCAAAGATGCAGCACTGAGGTCTCTCCTGATAAAAGGTGAGTAAATCGGAATTGATAGTTCGGCTGATTTTAGATGAATATTTTAAAGTTCCAAAACTCCACAATTTGAAGAATTTCCAAGTGAAACCAGTCAATGTTAGCCTATGGAAGGAAATTCAAGTTACTGGCAAGTACGGTTAGAATTACTTTTCAGGATCAGTACTGGGCTGAAAGATGCAGCACTGAGGTCTCTCCTGATAACAGGTGAGTAAATCAGAATTCGATGTTCGGCTGATTTTAGATTAATATTTTAAAGTTCCAAAACTCCACACTTTGAAGAATTTCCAAGTGAAACCAGTCAATGTTAGCCTAAGGAAGGAAATTCAAGTTACTGGCAAGTACGGTTAAAATTACTTTTCAGGATCAGTACTGGGCTCAAAGATGCAGCACTGAGGTCTCTCCTGATAACAGGTGAGTAAATCGGAATTCATAGTTCGGCTGATTTTAGATGAATATTTTAAAGTTCCAAAACTCCACACTTTGAAGAATTTCCAAGTGAAACCAGTCAATGTTAGTCTATGGAAGGAAATTCAAGTTACTGGCAAGTACGGTTAAAATTACTTTTCAGGATCAGTACTGGGCTCAAAGATGCAGCACTGAGGTCTCTCCTGATAACAGGTGAGTAAATCGGAATTCGTTGTTCGGCTGATTTTAGATGAATATTTTAAAGTTCCAAAACTCCACACTTGGAAGAATTTCCAAGTGAAACCAGTCAATGTTAGCCTAAGGAAGGAAATACAAGTTACTGGCAAGTACGGTTAAAATTACTTTTCAGGATCAGTACTGGGCTCAAAGATGCAGCACTGAGGTCTCTCCTGATAACAGGTGAGTAAATCGGAATTCATAGTTCGGCTGATTTTAGATGAATATTTTAAAGTTCCAAAACTCCACACTTTGAAGAATTTCCAAGTGAAACCAGTCAATGTTAGCCTATGGAAGGAAATTCAAGTAACTGGTAAGTACGGTTAAAATTACTTTTTTTGAGGATCAGTACTGGGCTCAAAGATGCAGCACTGAGGTCTCTCCTCATAACAGGTGAGTAAATCGGAATTCATAGTTCAGCTGATTTTAGATGAATATTTTAAAGTTCCAAAACTCCACACTTTGAAGAATTTCCAACTGAAACCAGTCAATGTTAGCCTATGGAAGGAAATTCAAGTTACTGTCAAGTACGGTTAAAATTACTTTTCAGGATCAGTACTCTGCTCAAAGATGCAGCACTGAGGTCTCTCCTGATAACAGGTGAGTAAATCGGAATTCATATTTTGGCTGATTTTAGATGAATATTTTAAAGTTCCAAAACTCCACACTTTGAAGAATTTCTAAGTGAAACCAGTCAATGTTAGCCTATGGAAGGAAATTCAAGTTACTGGCAAGTACGGTTAAAATTACTTTTCAGGATCAATACTGGGCTCTAAGATGCAGCACTGAGGTCTCTCCTGATAACAGTGTGAGTAAATCGAATTCGTTGTTCGGCCGATTTTAGATGGAATATTTTAAAGAGTTCCAAAACTCCACACTTTGAAAAATTTCCAAGTGAAACCAGTCAATGTTAGCCTATGGAAGGAAATTCAAGTTACTGGCAAGTACGGTTAAAATTACTTTTCAGGATCAGTACTGGGCTCAAAGATGCAGCACTGAGGTCTCTCCTGATAACAGGTGAGTAAATCGGAATTCGTTGTTCGGCTGATATTAGATGAATATTTTAAAGTTCCAAAACTCCACACTTTGAAAGAATTTCCAAGTGAAACCAGTCAATGTTAGCCTATGGAAGGAAATTCAAGTTGCTGGCAAGTACGGTTAAAATAACTTTCCAGGATCAGTACTGGGCTCAAAGATGCAGCACTGAGGTCTCTCCTGATAACAGGTGAGTAAATCGGAATTCGTTGTTCGGCTGATTTTAGATGAATATTTTAAAAGTTCCAAAACTCCACACTTTGAAGAATTTCCAAGTGAAACTCAGTCAATGTTTAGCCTATGGAAGGAAATTCAAGTTACTGGCAAGTACGGTTAAAATTACTTTTGCAGGATCAGTACTGTGAGCTCAAAGAAGCAGCACTGAGGAGTCTCTCCTGATAACAGGTGAGTAAGTCAGAATTCGATTTGTTCGGCTGATTTTAGATGAATATTTTAAAGTTCCAAAACTCCACACTTTGAAGAATTTCCAAGTGAAACCAGTCAATGTTAGCCTATGGAGAGGAAATTCGGAAGTTACTGGCAAGTACGGTTAGAATTACTTTTCAGGATCAGAACTGGGCTCAAAAGATGCAGCACTGAGGTCTCTCCTGATAACAGGTGAGTAAATCGGAATTCGTTGGGTCGGCCTGATTTTAGATGAATATTTTAAAGTTCCAAAACTCCACACTTTGAAGAATTTCCAAGTGAAACCAGTCAATGTTAGCCTATGGAAGGAAATTCAAGTTACTGGCAAGTACGGTTAGAATTACTTTTCAGGATCAGTACTGGGCTCAAAGATGCAGCACTGAGGCCTTTCCTGATAACAGGTGAGTAAATCGTAATTCATAGTTCGGCTGATTTTAGATGAATATTTTAAAGTTCAAAACTCCACACTATGAAGAATTTCCAAGTGAAACAAGTCAATGTTAGCCTATGGAAGGAAATTCAAGTTACTGGCAAGTACGGTTAAAATTACTTTTCAGGATCAGTACCGGGCTCAAAGATGCAGCACTGAGGTCTCTCCTGATAACAGGTGAGTAAGAAGTCCCAGGAGTTCGTAGATCGGCTGATTTTAGATGAATATTTTAAAGTTCCAAAACCCCACACTTTGAAGAATTTCCAAGTGAAACCAGTCAATGTTAGCCTATGGAAGGAAATTCAAGTAACTGATAAGTACCGGTTAAAATTACTTTTCAGGATCAGTACTGGGCTCAAAGATGCAGCACTGGGGTCTCTCCCTGAAAAGATGGCACCAGGTGAGTAAATCGGAGTTCGTAGTTCGGCTCATTTTAGATGCATATTTTAAAGTTCCAGAAACTCCACACTTTGAAGAATTTCCAAGTGAAATCAGTCAATGTTAGCCTATGGAAGGAAATTCAAGTTACTGTCAAGTACGGTTACAATTACTTTTCAGGATCAGTACTGGGCTCAAAGATGCAGCACTGAGGTCTCTCCTGATAACAGGTGAGTAAATCGGAATTTATGGTTCGGCTGATTTTAGATGAATATTTTAAAGTTCCAAAACTCCACACTTTGAAGAATTTCCAAGTGAAACCAGTCAATGTTAGCCTATTGGAAGGAAATTCAATTTACTGGCAAGTACGGTTAAAATTACTTTTCAGGATCAGTACTGGGCTCAAAGATGCAGCACTGAGGTCTCTCCTGATAACAGGTGAGTAAATCGAATTCGTTGTTCGGCTGATTTTTAGATGAATATTTTTAAAGTTCCAAAACTCCACACTTTGAAGAATTTCCAAGTGAAACCAGTCAATGTTAGCCTATGGAAGGAAATTCAAGTTACTGGCAAGTACGGTTAAAATTACTTTTCAGGATCAGTACTGGGCTCAAAGATGCAGCACTGAGGTCTCTCCTGATAACAGGTGAGTAAATCGGAATTGATAGTTCGGCTGATTTTAGATGAATATTTTAAAGTTCCAAAACTCCACACTTTGAAGAATTTCCAAGTGAAACCAGTCAATGTTAGCCTATGGAAGGAAATTCAAGTTACTGGTAAGTACGGTTAAAATTACTTTTCAGGATCAGTACTGGGCTCAAAGATGCAGCACTGAGGTCTCTCCTGATAACAGGTGAGTAAATCGGAATTCGTTGTTCGGCTGATTTTAGATGAATATTTTAAAGTTCCAAAACTCCACACTTTGAAGAATTTCCAAGTGAAACCAGTCAATGTTAGCCTATGGAAGGAAATTCAAGTTACTGGTAAGTACGGTTAAAATTACTTTTCAGGATCAGTACTGGGCTCAAAGATGCAGCACTGAGGTCTCTCCTGATAACAGGTGAGTAAATCGGAATTCGTTGTTCGGCTGATTTTAGATGAATATTTTAAAGTTCCAAAACTCCACACTTTGAAGAATTTCCAAGTGAAACCAGTCAATGTTAGCCTATGGAAGGAAATTCAAGTTACTGGCAAGTACGGTTAAAATTACTTTTCAGGATCAGTACTGGGCTCAAAGATGCAGCACTGAGGTCTCTCCTGATAACAGGTGAGTAAATCGGAATTCATAGTTCGGCTGATTTTAGATGAATATTTTAAAGTTCCAAAACTCCACACTTTGAAGAATTTCCAAGTGAAACCAGTCAATGTTAGCCTATGGAAGGAAATTCAAGTTACTGGCAAGTACGGTTAGAATTACTTTTCAGGATCAGTACTGGGCTCAAAGATGCAGCACTGAGGTCTCTCCTGATAACAGGTGAGTAAATCGGAATTCGTTGTTCGGCTGATTTTAGATGAATATTTTAAAGTTCCAAAACTCCACACTTTGAAGAATTTCCAAGTGAAACCAGTCAATGTTAGCCTATGGAAGGAAATTCAAGTTACTGGCAAGTACGGTTAGAATTACTTTTCAGGATCATTACTGGGCTCAAAGATGCAGCACTGAGGTCTCTCCTGATAACCGGTGAGTAAATCGGAATTCATAGCTCGGCTGATTTTAGATGAATATTTTAAAGTTCCAAAACTCCACACTTTGAAGAATTTCCAAGTGAAACCAGTCAATGTTAGCCTATGGAAGGAAATTCAAGTTACTGGTAAGTACGGTTAAAATTACTTTTCAGGATCAGTACTGGGCTCAAAGATGCAGCACTGAGGTTTCTCCTGATAACAGGTGAGTAAATCGGAATTCGTTGTTCGGCTCATTTTAGATGAATATTTTAAAGTTCCAAAACTCCACACGTTGAAGAATTTCCAAGTGAAACCAGTCAATGTTAGCCTATGGAAGGAAATTCAAGTTACTGGCAAGTACGGTTAAAATTACTTTTCAGGATCAGTACTGGGCTCAAAGATGCAGCACTGAGGTCTCTCCTGATAACAGGTGAGTAAATCGGAATTCATAGTTCGGCTGATTTTAGATGAATATTTTAAAGTTCCAAAACTCCACACTTTGAAGAATTTCCAAGTGAAACCAGTCAATGTTAGCCTATGGAAGGAAATTCAAGTTACTAGTAAGTACGGTTAGAATTACTTTTCAGGATCAGTACTGGGCTCAAAGATGCAGCACTGAGGTCTCTCCTGATAACAGGTGAGTAAATCGGAATTCGTTAGTTCGGCTGATTTTAGATGAATATTTTAAAGTTCCAAAACTCCACACTTTGAAGAATTTCCAAGTGAAACCAGTCAATGTTAGCCTATGGAAGGAAATTCAAGTTACTGGCAAGTACGGTTAAAATTACTTTTCAGGATCAGTACTGGGCTCAAAGATGCAGCACTGAGGTCTCTCCTGATAACAGGTGAGTAAATCGGAATTGATAGTTCGGCTGATTTTAGATGAATATTTTAAAGTTCCAAAACTCCACACTTTGAAGAATTTCCAAGTGAAACCAGTCAATGTTAGCCAATGGAAGGAAATTCAAGTTACTGGCAAGTACGGTTAGAATTACTTTTCAGGATCAGTACTGGGCTCAAAGATGCAGCACTGAGGTCTCTCCTGATAACAGGTGAGTAAATCGGAATTCGTTGTTCGGCTGATTTTAGATGAATATTTTAAAGTTCCAAAACTCCACACTTTGAAGAATTTCCAAGTGAAACCAGTCAATGTTAGCCTATGGAAGGAAATTCAAGTTACTGGCAAGTACGGTTAAAATTACTTTTCAGGATCAGTACTGGGCTCAAAGATGCAGCACTGAGGTCTCTCCTGATAACAGGTGAGTAAATCGGAATTCATAGTTCAGCTGATTTTAGATGAATATTTTAAAGTTCCAAAACTCCACACTTTGAAGAATTTCCAAGTGAAACCAGTCAATGTTAGCCTATGGAAGGAAATTCAAGTTACTGGCAAGTACGGTTAAAATTACTTTTCAGGATCAGTACTGGGCTCAAAGATGCAGCACTGAGGTCTCTCCTGATAACAGGTGAGTAAATTGGAATTCGTTGTTCGGCTGATTTTAGATGAATATTTTAAAGTTCCAAAACTCCACACTTTGAAGAATTTCCAAGTGAAACCAGTCAATGTTAGCCTATGGAAGGAAATTCAAGTTACTGGCAAGTACGGTTAAAATTACTTTTCAGGATCAGTACTGGGCTCAAAGATGCAGCACTGAGGTCTCTCCTGATAACAGGTGAGTAAATCGGAATTCGTTGTTCGGCTGATTTTAGATGAATATTTTAAAGTTCCAAAACTCCACACTTTGAAGAATTTCCAAGTGAAACCAGTCAATGTTAGCCTATGGAAGGAAATTCAAGTTACTGGTAAGTACGGTTAAAATTACTTTTCAGGATCAGTACTGGGCTCAAAGATGCAGCACTGAGGTCTCTCCTGATAACAGGTGAGTAAATCGGAATTCATAGTTCGGCTGATTTTAGATGAATATTTTAAAGTTCCAAAACTCCACACTTTGAAGAATTTCCAAGTGAAATCAGTCAATGTTAGCCTATGGAAGGAAATTCAAGTAACTGGTAAGTACGGTTAAATTTACTTTTCAGGATCAGTACTGGGCTCAAAGATGCAGCACTGAGGTCTCTCCTCATAACAGGTGAGTAAATCGGAATTCGTTGTTCGGCTGATTTTATATGAATATTTTAAAGTTCCAAAACTCCACACTTTGAAGAATTTCCAAGTGAAACCAGTCAATGTTAGCCTATGGAAGGAAATTCAAGTTACTGGCAAGTACGGTTAAAATTACTTTTCAGGATCAGTACTGGGCTCAAAGATGCAGCACTGAGGTCTCTCCTGATAACAGGTGAGTAAATCGGAATTCATTGTTCGGCTGATTTTAGATGAATATTTTAAAGTTCCAAAACTCCACACTTTGAAGAATTTCCAAGTGAAACCAGTCAATGTTAGCCTATGGAAGGAAATTCAAGTTACTGGCAAGTACGGTTAAAATTACTTTTCAGGATCAGTACTGGGCTCAAAGATGCAGCACTGAGGTCTCTCCTGATAACAGGTGAGTAAATCGGAATTCGATGTTCGGCTGATTTTAGATGAATATTTTAAAGTTCCAAAACTCCACACTTTGAAGAATTTCCAAGTGAAACCAGTCATTGTTAGCCTATGGAAGGAAATTCAAGTTACTGGTAAGTACGGTTAGAATTACTTTTCAGGATCAGTACTGGGCTCAAAGATGCAGCACTGAGGTCTCTCCTGATAACAGGTGAGTAAATCGGAATTCGTTGTTCGGCTGATTTTAGATGAATATTTTAAAGTTCCAAAACTCCACACTTTGAAGAATTTCCAAGTGAAACCAGTCAATGTTAGCCTATGGAAGGAAATTCAAGTTACTGGCAAGTACGGTTAAAATTACTTTTCAGGATCAGTACTGGGCTCAAAGATGCAGCACTGAGGTCTCTCCTGATAACAGGTGAGTAAATCGGAATTCGTTGTTCGGCTGATTTTAGATGAATATTTTAAAGTTCCAAAACTCCACACTTTGAAGAATTTCCAAGTGAAACCAGTCAATGTTAGCCTATGGAAGGAAATTCAAGTTACTGGCAAGTACGGTTAAAATTACTTTTCAGGATCAGTACTGGGCTCAAAGATGCAGCACTGAGGTCTCTCCTGATAACAGGTGAGTAAATCGGAATTCATAGTTCGGCTGATTTTAGATGAATATTTTAAAGTTCCAAAACTCCACACTTTGAAGAATTTCCAAGTGAAACCAGTCAATGTTAGCCTATGGAAGGAAATTCAAGTTACTGGTAAGTACGGTTAAAATTACTTTTCAGGATCAGTACTGGGCTCAAAGATGCAGCACTGAGGTCTCTCCTGATAACAGGTGAGTAAATCGGAATTCGATGTTCGGCTGATTTTAGATGAATATTTTAAAGTTCCAAAACTCCACACTTTGAAGAATTTCCAAGTGAAACCAGTCAATGTTAGCCTATGGAAGGAAATTCAAGTTACTGGCAAGTACGGTTAAAATTACTTTTCAGGATCAGTACTGGGCTCAAAGATGCAGCACTGAGGTCTCTCCTGATAACAGGTGAGTAAATCGGAATTCGTTGTTCGGCTGATTTTAGATGAATATTTTAAAGTTCCAAAACTCCACACTTTGAAGAATTTCCAAGTGAAACCAGTCAATGTTAGCCTATGGAAGGAAATTCAAGTTACTGGCAAGTACGGTTAAAATTACTTTTCAGGATCAGTACTGGGCTCAAAGATGCAGCACTGAGGTCTCTCCTGATAACAGGTGAGTAAATCGGAATTCGTTGTTCGGCTGATTTTAGATGAATATTTTAAAGTTCCAAAACTCCACACTTTGAAGAATTTCCAAGTGAAACCAGTCAATGTTAGCCTATGGAAGGAAATTCAAGTTACTGGCAAGTACGGTTAAAATTACTTTTCAGGATCAGTACTGGGCTCAAAGATGCAGCACTGAGGTCTCTCCTGATAACAGGTGAGTAAATCGGAATTCATTGTTCGGCTGATTTTAGATGAATATTTTAAAGTTCCAAAACTCCACACTTTGAAGAATTTCCAAGTGAAACCAGTCAATGTTAGCCTATGGAAGGAAATTCAAGTTACTGGCAAGTACGGTTAAAATTACTTTTCAGGATCAGTACTGGGCTCAAAGATGCAGCACTGAGGTCTCTCCTGATAGCAGGTGAGTAAATCGGAATTCATAGTTCGGCTGATATTAGATGAATATTTTAAAGTTCCAAAACTCCACACTTTGAAGAATTTCCAAGTGAAACCAGTCAATGTTAGCCTATGGAAGGAAATTCAAGTTACTGGTAAGTACGGTTAAAATTACTTTTCAGGATCAGTACTGGGCTCAAAGATGCAGCACTGAGGTCTCTCCTGATAACAGGTGAGTAAATCGGAATTCATAGTTCGGCTGATTTTAGATGAATATTTTAAAGTTCCAAAACTCCACACTTTGAAGAATTTCCAAGTGAAACCAGTCAATGTTAGCCTATGGAAGGAAATTCAAGTTACTGGTAAGTACGGTTAAAATTACTTTTCAGGATCAGTACTGGGCTCAAAGATGCAGCACTGAGGTCTCTCCTGATAACAGGTGAGTAAATCGGAATTCGTTGTTCGGCTGATTTTAGATGAATATTTTAAAGTTCCAAAACTCCACACTTTGAAGAATTTCCAAGTGAAACCAGTCAATGTTAGCCTATGGAAGGAAATTCAAGTTACTGGCAAGTACGGTTAAAATTACTTTTCAGGATCAGTACTGGGCTCAAAGATGCAGCACTGAGGTCTCTCCTGATAACAGGTGAGTAAATCGGAATTCGTTGTTCGGCTGATTTTAGATGAATATTTTAAAGTTCCAAAACTCCACACTTTGAAGAATTTCCAAGTGAAACCAGTCAATGTTAGCCTATGGAAGGAAATTCAAGTTACTGGCAAGTACGGTTAAAATTACTTTTCAGGATCAGTACTGGGCTCAAAGATGCAGCACTGAGGTCTCTCCTGATAACAGGTGAGTAAATCGGAATTCGTTAGTTCGGCTGATTTTAGATGAATATTTTAAAGTTCCAAAACTCCACACTTTGAAGAATTTCCAAGTGAAACCAGTCAATGTTAGCCTATGGAAGGAAATTCAAGTTACTGGTAAGTACGGTTAAAATTACTTTTCAGGATCAGTACTGGGCTCAAAGATGCAGCACTGAGGTCTCTCCTGATAACAGGTGAGTAAATCGGAATTCGTTGTTCGGCTGATTTTAGATGAATATTTTAAAGTTCCAAAACTCCACACTTTGAAGAATTTCCAAGTGAAACCAGTCAATGTTAGCCTATGGAAGGAAATTCAAGTTACTGGCAAGTACGGTTAAAATTACTTTTCAGGATCAGTACTGGGCTCAAAGATGCAGCACTGAGGTCTCTCCTGATAACAGGTGAGTAAATCGGAATTCGTTGTTCGGCTGATTTTAGATGAATATTTTAAAGTTCCAAAACTCCACACTTTGAAGAATTTCCAAGTGAAACCAGTCAATGTTAGCCTATGGAAGGAAATTCAAGTTACTGGTAAGTACGGTTAAAATTACTTTTCAGGATCAGTACTGGGCTCAAAGATGCAGCACTGAGGTCTCTCCTGATAACAGGTGGGTAAATCGGAATTCGTTGTTCGGCTGATTTTAGATGAATATTTTAAAGTTCCAAAACTCCACACTTTGAAGAATTTCCAAGTGAAACCAGTCAATGTTAGCCTATGGAAGGAAATTCAAGTTACTGGCAAGTACGGTTAAAATTACTTTTCAGGATCAGTACTGGGCTCAAAGATGCAGCACTGAGGTCTCTCCTGATAACAGGTGAGTAAATCGGAATTCGTTGTTCGGCTGATTTTAGATGAATATTTTAAAGTTCCAAAACTCCACACTTTGAAGAATTTCCAAGTGAAACCAGTCAATGTTAGCCTATGGAAGGAAATTCAAGTTACTGGTAAGTACGGTTAGAATTACTTTTCAGGATCAGTACTGGGCTCAAAGATGCAGCACTGAGGTCTCTCCTGATAACAGGTGAGTAAATCGGAATTCATAGTTCGGCTGATTTTAGATGAATATTTTAAAGTTCCAAAACTCCACACTTTGAAGAATTTCCAAGTGAAACAAGTCAATGTTAGCCTATGGAAGGAAATTCAAGTTACTGGTAAGTACGGTTAAAATTACTTTTCAGGATCAGTACTGGGCTCAAAGATACAGCATTGAGTTCTCTCCTGATAACAGATGAGTAAATCGGAATTGGTTGTTCGGCTGATTTTAGATGAATATTTTAAAGTTCCAAAACTCCACACTTTGAAGAATTTCCAAGTGAAACCAGTCAATGTTAGCCTATGGAAGGAAATTCAAGTTACTGGCAAGTACGGTTAAAATTACTTTTCAGGATCAGTACTGGGCTCAAAGATGCAGCACTGAGGTCTCTCCTGATAACAGGTGAGTAAATCGGAATTCGTTGTTCGGCTGATTTTAGATGAATATTTTAAAGTTCCAAAACTCCACACTTTGAAGAATTTCCAAGTGAAACCAGTCAATGTTAGCCTATGGAAGGAAATTCAAGTTACTGGCAAGTACGGTTAAAATTACTTTTCAGGATCAGTACTGGGCTCAAAGATGCAGCACTGAGGTCTCTCCTGATAACAGGTGAGTAAATCGGAATTCGTTGTTCGGCTGATTTTAGATGAATATTTTAAAGTTCCAAAACTCCACACTTTGAAGAATTTCCAAGTGAAACCAGTCAATGTTAGCCTATGGAAGGAAATTCAAGTTACTGGTAAGTACGGTTAAAATTACTTTTCAGGATCAGTACTGGGCTCAAAGATGCAGCACTGAGGTCTCTCCTGATAACAGGTGAGTAAATCGGAATTCGTTGTTCGGCTGATTTTAGATGAATATTTTAAAGTTCCAAAACTCCACACTTTGAAGAATTTCCAAGTGAAACCAGTCAATGTTAGCCTATGGAAGGAAATTCAAGTTACTGGCAAGTACGGTTAAAATTACTTTTCAGGATCAGTACTGGGCTCAAAGATGCAGCACTGAGGTCTCTCCTGATAACAGGTGAGTAAATCGGAATTCGTTGTTCGGCTGATTTTAGATGAATATTTTAAAGTTCCAAAACTCCACACTTTGAAGAATTTCCAAGTGAAACCAGTCAATGTTAGCCTATGGAAGGAAATTCAAGTTACTGGCAAGTACGGTTAAAATTACTTTTCAGGATCAGTACTGGGCTCAAAGATGCAGCACTGAGGTCTCTCCTGATAACAGGTGAGTAAATCGGAATTCGTTAGTTCGGCTGATTTTAGATGAATATTTTAAAGTTCCAAAACTCCACACTTTGAAGAATTTCCAAGTGAAACCAGTCAATGTTAGCCTATGGAAGGAAATTCAAGTTACTGGCAAGTACGGTTAAAATTACTTTTCAGGATCAGTACTGGGCTCAAAGATGCAGCACTGAGGTCTCTCCTGATAACAGGTGAGTAAATCGGAATTCATAGTTCGGCTGATTTTAGATGAATATTTTAAAGTTCCAAAACTCCACACTTTGAAGAATTTCCAAGTGAAACCAGTCAATGTTAGCCTATGGAAGGAAATTCAAGTTACTGGCAAGTACGGTTAAAATTACTTTTCAGGATCAGTACTGGGCTCAAAGATGCAGCACTGAGGTCTCTCCTGATAACAGGTGAGTAAATCGGAATTCGTTGTTCGGCTGATTTTAGATGAATATTTTAAAGTTCCAAAACTCCACACTTTGAAGAATTTCCAAGTGAAACCAGTCAATGTTAGCCTATGGAAGGAAATTCAAGTTACTGGCAAGTACGGTTAAAATTACTTTTCAGGATCAGTACTGGGCTCAAAGATGCAGCACTGAGGTCTCTCCTGATAACAGGTGAGTAAATCGGAATTCGTTGTTCGGCTGATTTTAGATGAATATTTTAAAGTTCCAAAACTCCACACTTTGAAGAATTTCCAAGTGAAACCAGTCAATGTTAGCCTATGGAAGGAAATTCAAGTTACTGGTAAGTACGGTTAAAATTACTTTTCAGGATCAGTACTGGGCTCAAAGATGCAGCACTGAGGTCTCTCCTGATAACAGGTGAGTAAATCGGAATTCGTTGTTCGGCTGATTTTAGATGAATATTTTAAAGTTCCAAAACTCCACACTTTGAAGAATTTCCAAGTGAAACCAGTCAATGTTAGCCTATGGAAGGAAATTCAAGTTACTGGCAAGTACGGTTAAAATTACTTTTCAGGATCAGTACTGGGCTCAAAGATGCAGCACTGAGGTCTCTCCTGATAACAGGTGAGTAAATCGGAATTCATAGTTCGGCTGATTTTAGATGAATATTTTAAAGTTCCAAAACTCCACACTTTGAAGAATTTCCAAGTGAAACCAGTCAATGTTAGCCTATGGAAGGAAATTCAAGTTACTGGTAAGTACGGTTAAAATTACTTTTCAGGATCAGTACTGGGCTCAAAGATGCAGCACTGAGGTCTCTCCTGATAACAGGTGAGTAAATCGGAATTCGTTGTTCGGCTGATTTTAGATGAATATTTTAAAGTTCCAAAACTCCACACTTTGAAGAATTTCCAAGTGAAACCAGTCAATGTTAGCCTATGGAAGGAAATTCAAGTTACTGGCAAGTACGGTTAAAATTACTTTTCAGGATCAGTACTGGGCTCAAAGATGCAGCACTGAGGTCTCTCCTGATAACAGGTGAGTAAATCGGAATTCGTTGTTCGGCTGATTTTAGATGAATATTTTAAAGTTCCAAAACTCCACACTTTGAAGAATTTCCAAGTGAAACCAGTCAATGTTAGCCTATGGAAGGAAATTCAAGTTACTGGCAAGTACGGTTAAAATTACTTTTCAGGATCAGTACTGGGCTCAAAGATGCAGCACTGAGGTCTCTCCTGATAACAGGTGAGTAAATCGGAATTCGTTGTTCGGCTGATTTTAGATGAATATTTTAAAGTTCCAAAACTCCACACTTTGAAGAATTTCCAAGTGAAACCAGTCAATGTTAGCCTATGGAAGGAAATTCAAGTTACTGGTAAGTACGGTTAAAATTACTTTTCAGGATCAGTACTGGGCTCAAAGATGCAGCACTGAGGTCTCTCCTGATAACAGGTGAGTAAATCGGAATTCGTTGTTCGGCTGATTTTAGATGAATATTTTAAAGTTCCAAAACTCCACACTTTGAAGAATTTCCAAGTGAAACCAGTCAATGTTAGCCTATGGAAGGAAATTCAAGTTACTGGTAAGTACGGTTAAAATTACTTTTCAGGATCAGTACTGGGCTCAAAGATGCAGCACTGAGGTCTCTCCTGATAACAGGTGAGTAAATCGGAATTCGTTGTTCGGCTGATTTTAGATGAATATTTTAAAGTTCCAAAACTCCACACTTTGAAGAATTTCCAAGTGAAACCAGTCAATGTTAGCCTATGGAAGGAAATTCAAGTTACTGGCAAGTACGGTTAAAATTACTTTTCAGGATCAGTACTGGGCTCAAAGATGCAGCACTGAGGTCTCTCCTGATAACAGGTGAGTAAATCGGAATTCGTTGTTCGGCTGATTTTAGATGAATAGTTTAAAGTTCCAAAACTCCACACTTTGAAGAATTTCCAAGTGAAACCATTCAATGTTAGCCTATGGAAGGAAATTCAAGTTACTGGTAAGTACGGTTAAAATTACATTTCAGGATCAGTACTGGGCTCAAAGATGCAGCACTGAGGTCTCTCCTGATAACAGGTGAGTAAATCGGAATTCGTTGTTCGGCTGATTTTAGATGAATATTTTAAAGTTCCAAAACTCCACACTTTGAAGAATTTCCAAGTGAAACCAGTCAATGTTAGCCTATGGAAGGAAATTCAAGTTACTGGCAAGTACGGTTAAAATTACTTTTCAGGATCAGTACTGGGCTCAAAGATGCAGCACTGAGGTCTCTCCTGATAACAGGTGAGTAAATCGGAATTCGTTGTTCGGCTGATTTTAGATGAATATTTTAAAGTTCCAAAACTCCACACTTTGAAGAATTTCCAAGTGAAACCAGTCAATGTTAGCCTATGGAAGGAAATTCAAGTTACTGGCAAGTACGGTTAAAATTACTTTTCAGGATCAGTACTGGGCTCAAAGATGCAGCACTGAGGTCTCTCCTGATAACAGGTGAGTAAATCGGAATTCGTTGTTCGGCTGATTTTAGATGAATATTTTAAAGTTCCAAAACTCCACACTTTGAAGAATTTCCAAGTGAAACCAGTCAATGTTAGCCTATGGAAGGAAATTCAAGTTACTGGCAAGTACGGTTAAAATTACTTTTCAGGATCAGTACTGGGCTCAAAGATGCAGCACTGAGGTCTCTCCTGATAACAGGTGAGTAAATCGGAATTCGTTGTTCGGCTGATTTTAGATGAATATTTTAAAGTTCCAAAACTCCACACTTTGAAGAATTTCCAAGTGAAACCAGTCAATGTTAGCCTATGGAAGGAAATTCAAGTTACTGGTAAGTACGGTTAAAATTACTTTTCAGGATCAGTACTGGGCTCAAAGATGCAGCACTGAGGTCTCTCCTGATAACAGGTGAGTAAATCGGAATTCGTTGTTCGGCTGATTTTAGATGAATATTTTAAAGTTCCAAAACTCCACACTTTGAAGAATTTCCAAGTGAAACCAGTCAATGTTAGCCTATGGAAGGAAATTCAAGTTACTGGCAAGTACGGTTAAAATTACTTTTCAGGATCAGTACTGGGCTCAAAGATGCAGCACTGAGGTCTCTCCTGATAACAGGTGAGTAAATCGGAATTCGTTGTTCGGCTGATTTTAGATGAATATTTTAAAGTTCCATAACTCCACACTTTGAAGAATTTCCAAGTGAAACCAGTCAATGTTAGCCTATGGAAGGAAATTCAAGTTACTGGCAAGTACGGTTAAAATTACTTTTCAGGATCAGTACTGGGCTCAAAGATGCAGCACTGAGGTCTCTCCTGATAACAGGTGAGTAAATCGGAATTCATAGTTCGGCTGATTTTAGATGAATATTTTAAAGTTCCAAAACTCCACACTTTGAAGAATTTCCAAGTGAAACCAGTCAATGTTAGCCTATGGAAGGAAATTCAAGTTACTGGTAAGTACGGTTAGAATTACTTTTCAGGATCAGTACTGGGCTCAAAGATGCAGCACTGAGGTCTCTCCTGATAACAGGTGAGTAAATCGGAATTCGTTGTTCGGCTGATTTTAGATGAATATTTTAAAGTTCCAAAACTCCACACTTTGAAGAATTTCCAAGTGAAACCAGTCAATGTTAGCCTATGGAAGGAAATTCAAGTTACTGGCAAGTACGGTTAAAATTACTTTTCAGGATCAGTACTGGGCTCAAAGATGCAGCACTGAGGTCTCTCCTGATAACAGGTGAGTAAATCGGAATTCGTTGTTCGGCTGATTTTAGATGAATATTTTAAAGTTCCAAAACTCCACACTTTGAAGAATTTCCAAGTGAAACCAGTCAATGTTAGCCTATGGAAGGAAATTCAAGTTACTGGTAAGTACGGTTAAAATTACTTTTCAGGATCAGTACTGGGCTCAAAGATGCAGCACTGAGGTCTCTCCTGATAACAGGTGAGTAAATCGGAATTCGTTGTTCGGCTGATTTTAGATGAATATTTTAAAGTTCCAAAACTCCACACTTTGAAGAATTTCCAAGTGAAACCAGTCAATGTTAGCCTATGGAAGGAAATTCAAGTTACTGGCAAGTACGGTTAAAATTACTTTTCAGGATCAGTACTGGGCTCAAAGATGCAGCACTGAGGTCTCTCCTGATAACAGGTGAGTAAATCGGAATTCGTTGTTCGGCTGATTTTAGATGAATATTTTAAAGTTCCAAAACTCCACACTTTGAAGAATTTCCAAGTGAAACCAGTCAATGTTAGCCTATGGAAGGAAATTCAAGTTACTGGCAAGTACGGTTAAAATTACTTTTCAGGATCAGTACTGGGCTCAAAGATGCAGCACTGAGGTCTCTCCTGATAACAGGTGAGTAAATCGGAATTCGTTGTTCGGCTGATTTTAGATGAATATTTTAAAGTTCCAAAACTCCACACTTTGAAGAATTTCCAAGTGAAACCAGTCAATGTTAGCCTATGGAAGGAAATTCAAGTTACTGGCAAGTACGGTTAAAATTACTTTTCAGGATCAGTACTGGGCTCAAAGATGCAGCACTGAGGTCTCTCCTGATAACAGGTGAGTAAATCGGAATTCGTTGTTCGGCTGATTTTAGATGAATATTTTAAAGTTCCAAAACTCCACACTTTGAAGAATTTCCAAGTGAAACCAGTCAATGTTAGCCTATGGAAGGAAATTCAAGTTACTGGCAAGTACGGTTAAAATTACTTTTCAGGATCAGTACTGGGCTCAAAGATGCAGCACTGAGGTCTCTCCTGATAACAGGTGAGTAAATCGGAATTCATAGTTCGGCTGATTTTAGATGAATATTTTAAAGTTCCAAAACTCCACACTTTGAAGAATTTCCAAGTGAAACCAGTCAATGTTAGCCTATGGAAGGAAATTCAAGTTACTGGTAAGTACGGTTAAAATTACTTTTCAGGATCAGTACTGGGCTCAAAGATGCAGCACTGAGGTCTCTCCTGATAACAGGTGAGTAAATCGGAATTCGTTGTTCGGCTGATTTTAGATGAATATTTTAAAGTTCCAAAACTCCACACTTTGAAGAATTTCCAAGTGAAACCAGTCAATGTTAGCCTATGGAAGGAAATTCAAGTTACTGGCAAGTACGGTTAGAATTACTTTTCAGGATCAGTACTGGGCTCAAAGATGCAGCACTGAGGTCTCTCCTGATAACAGGTGAGTAAATCGGAATTCGTTGTTCGGCTGATTTTAGATGAATATTTTAAAGTTCCAAAACTCCACACTTTGAAGAATTTCCAAGTGAAACCAGTCAATGTTAGCCTATGGAAGGAAATTCAAGTTACTGGTAAGTACGGTTAAAATTACTTTTCAGGATCAGTACTGGGCTCAAAGATGCAGCACTGAGGTCTCTCCTGATAACAGGTGAGTAAATCGGAATTCGTTGTTCGGCTGATTTTAGATGAATATTTTAAAGTTCCAAAACTCCACACTTTGAAGAATTTCCAAGTGAAACCAGTCAATGTTAGCCTATGGAAGGAAATTCAAGTTACTGGTAAGTACGGTTAAAATTACTTTTCAGGATCAGTACTGGGCTCAAAGATGCAGCACTGAGGTCTCTCCTGATAACAGGTGAGTAAATCGGAATTCGTTGTTCGGCTGATTTTAGATGAATATTTTAAAGTTCCAAAACTCCACACTTTGAAGAATTTCCAAGTGAAACCAGTCAATGTTAGCCTATGGAAGGAAATTCAAGTTACTGGTAAGTACGGTTAAAATTACTTTTCAGGATCAGTACTGGGCTCAAAGATGCAGCACTGAGGTCTCTCCTGATAACAGGTGAGTAAATCGGAATTCGTAGTTCGGCTGATTTTAGATGAATATTTTAAAGTTCCAAAACTCCACACTTTGAAGAATTTCCAAGTGAAACCAGTCAATGTTAGCCTATGGAAGGAAATTCAAGTTACTGGCAAGTACGGTTAAAATTACTTTTCAGGATCAGTACTGGGCTCAAAGATGCAGCACTGAGGTCTCTCCTGATAACAGGTGAGTAAATCGGAATTCATTTTCGGCTGATTTTAGATGAATATTTTAAAGTTCCAAAACTCCACACTTTGAAGAATTTCCAAGTGAAACCAGTCAATGTTAGCCTATGGAAGGAAATTCAAGTTACTGGTAAGTACGGTTAAAATTACTTTTCAGGATCAGTACTGGGCTCAAAGATGCAGCACTGAGGTCTCTCCTGATAACAGGTGAGTAAATCGGAATTCATTGTTCGGCTGATTTTAGATGAATATTTTAAAGTTCCAAAACTCCACACTTTGAAGAATTTCCAAGTGAAACCAGTCAATGTTAGCCTATGGAAGGAAATTCAAGTTACTGGTAAGTACGGTTATAATTACTTTTCAGGATCAGTACTGGGCTCAAAGATGCAGCACTGAGGTCTCTCCTGATAACAGGTGAGTAAATCGGAATTCGTTGTTCGGCTGATTTTAGATGAATATTTTAAAGTTCCAAAACTCCACACTTTGAAGAATTTCCAAGTGAAACCAGTCAATGTTAGCCTATGGAAGGAAATTCAAGTTACTGGTAAGTACGGTTAAAATTACTTTTCAGGATCAGTACTGGGCTCAAAGATGCAGCACTGAGGTCTCTCCTGATAACAGGTGAGTAAATCGGAATTCGTTGTTCGGCTGATTTTAGATGAATATTTTAAAGTTCCAAAACTCCACACTTTGAAGAATTTCCAAGTGAAACCAGTCAATGTTAGCCTATGGAAGGAAATTCAAGTTACTGGTAAGTACGGTTAAAATTACTTTTCAGGATCAGTACTGGGCTCAAAGATGCAGCACTGAGGTCTCTCCTGATAACAGGTGAGTAAATCGGAATTCGTATTTCGGCTGATTTTAGATGAATATTTTAAAGTTCCAAAACTCCACACTTTGAAGAATTTCCAAGTGAAACCAGTCAATGTTAGCCTATGGAAGGAAATTCAAGTTACTGGTAAGTACGGTTAAAATTACTTTTCAGGATCAGTACTGGGCTCAAAGATGCAGCACTGAGGTCTCTCCTGATAACAGGTGAGTAAATCGGAATTCGTTGTTCGGCTGATTTTAGATGAATATTTTAAAGTTCCAAAACTCCACACTTTGAAGAATTTCCAAGTGAAACCAGTCAATGTTAGCCTATGGAAGGAAATTCAAGTTACTGGCAAGTACGGTTAAAATTACTTTTCAGGATCAGTACTGGGCTCAAAGATGCAGCACTGAGGTCTCTCCTGATAACAGGTGAGTAAATCGGAATTCATAGTTCGGCTGATTTTAGATGAATATTTTAAAGTTCCAAAACTCCACACTTTGAAGAATTTCCAAGTGAAACCAGTCAATGTTAGCCTATGGAAGGAAATTCAAGTTACTGGTAAGTACGGTTAAAATTACTTTTCAGGATCAGTACTGGGCTCAAAGATGCAGCACTGAGGTCTCTCCTGATAACAGGTGAGTAAATCGGAATTCGTTGTTCGGCTGATTTTAGATGAATATTTTAAAGTTCCAAAACTCCACACTTTGAAGAATTTCCAAGTGAAACCAGTCAATGTTAGCCTATGGAAGGAAATTCAAGTTACTGGCAAGTACGGTTAAAATTACTTTTCAGGATCAGTACTGGGCTCAAAGATGCAGCACTGAGGTCTCTCCTGATAACAGGTGAGTAAATCGGAATTCGTTGTTCGGCTGATTTTAGATGAATATTTTAAAGTTCCAAAACTCCACACTTTGAAGAATTTCCAAGTGAAACCAGTCAATGTTAGCCTATGGAAGGAAATTCAAGTTACTGGTAAGTACGGTTAAAATTACTTTTCAGGATCAGTACTGGGCTCAAAGATGCAGCACTGAGGTCTCTCCTGATAACAGGTGAGTAAATCGGAATTCATAGTTCGGCTGATTTTAGATGAATATTTTAAAGTTCCAAAACTCCACACTTTGAAGAATTTCCAAGTGAAACCAGTCAATGTTAGCCTATGGAAGGAAATTCAAGTTACTGGTAAGTACGGTTAAAATTACTTTTCAGGATCAGTACTGGGCTCAAAGATGCAGCACTGAGGTCTCTCCTGATAACAGGTGAGTAAATCGGAATTCGTTGTTCGGCTGATTTTAGATGAATATTTTAAAGTTCCAAAACTCCACACTTTGAAGAATTTCCAAGTGAAACCAGTCAATGTTAGCCTATGGAAGGAAATTCAAGTTACTGGTAAGTACGGTTAAAATTACTTTTCAGGATCAGTACTGGGCTCAAAGATGCAGCACTGAGGTCTCTCCTGATAACAGGTGAGTAAATCGGAATTCGTTGTTCGGCTGATTTTAGATGAATATTTTAAAGTTCCAAAACTCCACACTTTGAAGAATTTCCAAGTGAAACCAGTCAATGTTAGCCTATGGAAGGAAATTCAAGTTACTGGCAAGTACGGTTAAAATTACTTTTCAGGATCAGTACTGGGCTCAAAGATGCAGCACTGAGGTCTCTCCTGATAACAGGTGAGTAAATCGGAATTCGTTGTTCGGCTGATTTTAGATGAATATTTTAAAGTTCCAAAACTCCACACTTTGAAGAATTTCCAAGTGAAACCAGTCAATGTTAGCCTATGGAAGGAAATTCAAGTTACTGGTAAGTACGGTTAAAATTACTTTTCAGGATCAGTACTGGGCTCAAAGATGCAGCACTGAGGTCTCTCCTGATAACAGGTGAGTAAATCGGAATTCGTTGTTCGGCTGATTTTAGATGAATATTTTAAAGTTCCAAAACTCCACACTTTGAAGAATTTCCAAGTGAAACCAGTCAATGTTAGCCTATGGAAGGAAATTCAAGTTACTGGCAAGTACGGTTAAAATTACTTTTCAGGATCAGTACTGGGCTCAAAGATGCAGCACTGAGGTCTCTCCTGATAACAGGTGAGTAAATCGGAATTCGTTGTTCGGCTGATTTTAGATGAATATTTTAAAGTTCCAAAACTCCACACTTTGAAGAATTTCCAAGTGAAACCAGTCAATGTTAGCCTATGGAAGGAAATTCAAGTTACTGGCAAGTACGGTTAAAATTACTTTTCAGGATCAGTACTGGGCTCAAAGATGCAGCACTGAGGTCTCTCCTGATAACAGGTGAGTAAATCGGAATTCGTTGTTCGGCTGATTTTAGATGAATATTTTAAAGTTCCAAAACTCCACACTTTGAAGAATTTCCAAGTGAAACCAGTCAATGTTAGCCTATGGAAGGAAATTCAAGTTACTGGTAAGTACGGTTAAAATTACTTTTCAGGATCAGTACTGGGCTCAAAGATGCAGCACTGAGGTCTCTCCTGATAACAGGTGAGTAAATCGGAATTCATAGTTCGGCTGATTTTAGATGAATATTTTAAAGTTCCAAAACTCCACACTTTGAAGAATTTCCAAGTGAAACCAGTCAATGTTAGCCTATGGAAGGAAATTCAAGTTACTGGCAAGTACGGTTAAAATTACTTTTCAGGATCAGTACTGGGCTCAAAGATGCAGCACTGAGGTCTCTCCTGATAACAGGTGAGTAAATCGGAATTCGTTGTTCGGCTGATTTTAGATGAATATTTTAAAGTTCCAAAACTCCACACTTTGAAGAATTTCCAAGTGAAACCAGTCAATGTTAGCCTATGGAAGGAAATTCAAGTTACTGGCAAGTACGGTTAAAATTACTTTTCAGGATCAGTACTGGGCTCAAAGATGCAGCACTGAGGTCTCTCCTGATAACAGGTGAGTAAATCGGAATTCATTGTTCGGCTGATTTTAGATGAATATTTTAAAGTTCCAAAACTCCACACTTTGAAGAATTTCCAAGTGAAACCAGTCAATGTTAGCCTATGGAAGGAAATTCAAGTTACTGGTAAGTACGGTTAAAATTACTTTTCAGGATCAGTACTGGGCTCAAAGATGCAGCACTGAGGTCTCTCCTGATAACAGGTGAGTAAATCGGAATTCATAGTTCGGCTGATTTTAGATGAATATTTTAAAGTTCCAAAACTCCACACTTTGAAGAATTTCCAAGTGAAACCAGTCAATGTTAGCCTATGGAAGGAAATTCAAGTTACTGGTAAGTACGGTTAGAATTACTTTTCAGGATCAGTACTGGGCTCAAAGATGCAGCACTGAGGTCTCTCCTGATAACAGGTGAGTAAATCGGAATTCGTTGTTCGGCTGATTTTAGATGAATATTTTAAAGTTCCAAAACTCCACACTTTGAAGAATTTCCAAGTGAAACCAGTCAATGTTAGCCTATGGAAGGAAATTCAAGTTACTGGCAAGTACGGTTAAAATTACTTTTCAGGATCAGTACTGGGCTCAAAGATGCAGCACTGAGGTCTCTCCTGATAACAGGTGAGTAAATCGGAATTCGTTGTTCGGCTGATTTTAGATGAATATTTTAAAGTTCCAAAACTCCACACTTTGAAGAATTTCCAAGTGAAACCAGTCAATGTTAGCCTATGGAAGGAAATTCAAGTTACTGGCAAGTACAGTTAGAATTACTTTTCAGGATCAGTACTGGGCTCAAAGATGCAGCACTGAGGTCTCTCCTGATAACAGGTGAGTAAATCGGAATTCGTAGTTCGGCTGATTTTAGATGAATATTTTAAAGTTCCAAAACTCCACACTTTGAAGAATTTCCAAGTGAAATCAGTCAATGTTAGCCTATGGAAGGAAAATCAAGTTACTAGTAAGTACGGTTAGAATTACTTTTCAGGATCAGTACTGGGCTCAAAGATGCAGCACTGAGGTCTCTCCTGATAACAGGTGAGTAAATCGGAATTCGTTGTTCGGCTGATTTTAGATGAATATTTTAAAGTTCCAAAACTCCACACTTTGAAGAATTTCCAAGTGAAACCAGTCAATGTTAGCCTATGGAAGGAAATTCAAGTTACTGGCAAGTACGGTTAAAATTACTTTTCAGGATCAGTACTGGGCTCAAAGATGCAGCACTGAGGTCTCTCCTGATAACAGGTGAGTAAATCGGAATTGATAGTTCGGCTGATTTTAGATGAATATTTTAAAGTTCCAAAACTCCACACTTTGAAGAATTTCCAAATGAAACCAGTCAATGTTAGCCTATGGAAGGAAATTCAAGTTACTGGCAAGTACGGTTAAAATTACTTTTCAGGATCAGTACTGGGCTCAAAGATGCAGCACTGAGGTCTCTCCTGATAACAGGTGAGTAAATCGGAATTGATAGTTCGGCTGATTTTAGATGAATATTTTAAAGTTCCAAAACTCCACACTTTGAAGAATTTCCAAGTGAAACCAGTCAATGTTAGCCTATGGAAGGAAATTCAAGTTACTGGTAAGTACGGTTAGAATTACTTTTCAGGATCAGTACTGGGCTCAAAGATGCAGCACTGAGGTCTCTCCTGATAACAGGTGAGTACATCGGAATTCGTTGTTCGGCTGATTTTAGATGAATATTTTAAAGTTCCAAAACTCCACACTTTGAAGAATTTCCAAGTGAAACCAGTCAATGTTAGCCTATGGAAGGAAATTCAAGTTACTGGCAAGTACGGTTAAAATTACTTTTCAGGATCAGTACTGGGCTCAAAGATGCAGCACTGAGGTCTCTCCTGATAACAGGTGAGTAAATCGGAATTCGTTGTTTGGCTGATTTTAGATGAATATTTTAAAGTTCCAAAACTCCACACTTTGAAGAATTTCCAAGTGAAACCAGTCAATGTTAGCCTATGGAAGGAAATTCAAGTTACTGGTAAGTACGGTTAGAATTACTTTTCAGGATCAGTACTTGGCTAAAAGATGCAGCACTGAGGTCTCTCCTGATCACAGGTGAGTACATCAGAATTCGTTGTTCGGCTGATTTTAGATGAATATTTTAAAGTTCCATAACTCCACACTTTGAAGAATTTCCAAGTGAAACCAGTCAATGTTAGCCTATGGAAGGAAATTCAAGTTACTGGCAAGTACGGTTAAAATTACTTTTCAGGATCAGTACTGGGCTGAAAGATGCAGCACTGAGGTCTCTCCTGATAACAGGTGAGTAAATCGGAATTCATTGTTCGGCTGATTTTAGATGAATATTTTAAAGTTCCAAAACTCCACACTTTGAAGAATTTCCAAGTGAAACCAGTCAATGTTAGCCTATGGAAGGAAATTCAAGTTACTGGTAAGTACGGTTAGAATTACTTTTCAGGATCAGTACTGGGCTCAAAGATGCAGCACTGAGGTCTCTCCTGATAACAGGTGAGTAAATCGGAATTCATAGTTTGGCTGATTTTAGATGAATATTTTAAAGTTCCAAAACTCCACACTTTGAAGAATTTCCAAGTGAAACCAGTCAATGTTAGCCTATGGAAGGAAATTCAAGTTACTGGCAAGTACGGTTAGAATTACTTTTCAGGATCAGTACTGGGCTCAAAGATGCAGCACTGAGGTCTCTCCTGATAACAGGTGAGTAAATCGGAATTCGTTGTTCGGCTGATTTTAGATGAATATTTTAAAGTTCCAAAACTCCACACTTTGAAGAATTTCCAAGTGAAACCAGTCAATGTTAGCCTATGGAAGGAAATTCAAGTTACTGGCAAGTACGGTTAAAATTACTTTTCAGGATCAGTACTGGGCTCAAAGATGCAGCACTGAGGTCTCTCCTGATAACAGGTGAGTAAATCGGAATTCGTTGATCGGCTGATTTTAGATGAATATTTTAAAGTTCCAAAACTCCACACTTTGAAGAATTTCCAAGTGAAACCAGTCAATGTTAGCCTATGGAAGGAAATTCAAGTTACTGGTAAGTACGGTTAGAATTACTTTTCAGGATCAGTACTGGGCTCAAAGATGCAGCACTGGGGTCTCTCCTGATAACAGGTGAGTAAATCGGAATTCATAGTTCGGCTGATTTTAGATGAATATTTTAAAGTTCCAAAACTCCACACTTTGAAGAATTTCCAAGTGAAACCAGTCAATGTTAGCCTATGGAAGGAAATTCAAGTTACTGGCAAGTACGGTTACAATTACTTTTCAGGATCAGTACTGGGCTCAAAGATGCAGCACTGAGGTCTCTCCTGATAACAGGTGAGTAAATCGGAATTCATAGTTCGGCTGATTTTAGATGAATATTTTAAAATCCAAAACTCCACACTCTGAAGAATTTCCAAGTGAAACCAGTCAATGTTAGCCTATGGAAGGAAATTCAAGTTACTGGCAAGTACGGTTAAAATTACTTTTCAGGATCAGTACTGGGCTCAAAGATGCAGCACTGAAGTCTCTCCTGATAACAGGTGAGTAAATCGGAATTCGTTAGTTCGGCTGATTTTAGATGAATATTTTAAAGTTCCAAAACTCCACACTTTGAAGAATTTCCAAGTGAAACCAGTCAATGTTAGCCTATGGAAGGAAATTCAAGTTACTGGCAAGTACGGTTAGAATTACTTTTCAGGATCAGTACTGGGCTCAAAGATGCAGCACTGAGGTCTCTCCTGATAACAGGTGAGTAAATCGGAATTCATAGTTCGGCTGATTTTAGATGAATATTTTAAAGTTCCAAAACTCCACACTTTGAAGAATTTCCAAGTGAAATCAGTCAATGTTAGCCTATGGAAGGAAATTCAAGTTACTGGCAAGTACGGTTAAAATTACTTTTCAGGATCAGTACTGGGCTCAAAGATGCAGCACTGAGGTCTCTCCTGATAACAGGTGAGTAAATCGGAATTCATAGTTCGGCTGATTTTAGATGAATATTTTAAAGTTCCAAAACTCCACACTTTGAAGAATTTCCAAGTGAAACCAGTCAATGTTAGCCTATGGAAGGAAATTCAAGTAACTGGTAAGTACGGTTAAAATTACTTTTCAGGATCAGTACTGGGCTCAAAGATGCAGCACTGAGGTCTCTCCTGATAACAGGTGAGTAAATCGGAATTCGTTGTTCAGCTGATTTTAGATGAATATTTTAAAGTTGCAAAACTCCACACTTTGAAGAATTTCCAAGTGAAACCAGTCAATGTTAGCGTATGGAAGGAAACTCAAGTTACTGGCAAGTACGGTTAAAATTACTTTTCAGGATCAGTACTGGGCTCAAAGATGCAGCACTGAGGTCTCTCCTGATAACAGGTGAGTAAATCGGAATTCGTTGTTCGGCTGATTTTAGATGAATATTTTAAAGTTCCAAAACTCCACACTTTGAAGAATTTCCAAGTGAAACCAGTCAATGTTAGCCTATGGAAGGAAATTCAAGTTACTGGTAAGTACGGTTAGAATTACTTTTCAGGATCAGTACTGGGCTCAAAGATGCAGCACTGAGGTCTCTCCTGATAACAGGTGAGTAAATCGGAATTCATTGTTCGGCTGATTTTAGATGAATATTTTAAAGTTCCAAAACTCCACACTTTGAAGAATTTCCAAGTGAAACCAGTCAATGTTAGCCTATGGAAGGAAATTCAAGTTACTGGCAAGTACGGTTAAAATTACTTTTCAGGATCAGTACTGGGCTCAAAGATGCAGCACTGAGGTCTCTCCTGATAACAGGTGAGTAAATCAGAATTCGTTGTTCGGCTGATTTTAGATGAATATTTTAAAGTTCCAAAACTCCACACTTTGAAGAATTTCCAAGTGAAACCAGTCAATGTTAGCCTATGGAAGGAAATTCAAGTTACTGGTAAGTACGGTTAAAATTACTTTTCAGGATCAGTACTGGGCTCAAAGATGCAGCACTGAGGTCTCTCCTGATAACAGGTGAGTAAATCGGAATTCATAGTTCGGCTGATTTTAGATGAATATTTTAAAGTTCCAAAACTCCACACTTTGAAGAATTTCCAAGTGAAACCAGTCAATGTTAGCCTATGGAAGGAAATTCAAGTTACTGGCAAGTACGGTTAAAATTACTTTTCAGGATCAGTACTGGGCTCAAAGATGCAGCACTGAGGTCTCTCCTGATAACAGGTGAGTAAATCGGAATTCGTTGTTCGGCTGATTTTAGATGAATATTTTAAAGTTCCAAAACTCCACACTTTGAAGAATTTCCAAGTGAAACCAGTCAATGTTAGCCTATGGAAGGAAATTCAAGTTACTGGTAAGTACGGTTAAAATTACTTTTCAGGATCAGTACTGGGCTCAAAGATGCAGCACTGAGGTCTCTCCTGATAACAGGTGAGTAAATCGGAATTGATAGTTCGGCTGATTTTAGATGAATATTTTAAAGTTCCAAAACTCCACACTTTGAAGAATTTCCAAGTGAAACCAGTCAATGTTAGCCTATGGAAGGAAATTCAAGTTACTGGCAAGTACGGTTAAAATTACTTTTCAGGATCAGTACTGGGCTCAAAGATGCAGCACTGAGGTCTCTCCTGATAACAGGTGAGTAAATCGGAATTCGTTGTTCGGCTGATTTTAGATGAATATTTTAAAGTTCCAAAACTCCACACTTTGAAGAATTTCCAAGTGAAACCAGTCAATGTTAGCCTATGGAAGGAAATTAAAGTTACTGGCAAGTACGGTTAAAATTACTTTTCAGGATCAGTACTGGGCTCAAAGATGCAGCACTGAGGTCTCTCCTGATAACAGGTGAGTAAATCGGAATTCATAGTTCCGCTGATTTTAGATGAATATTTTAAAGTTCCAAAACTCCACACTTTGAAGAATTTCCAAGTGAAACCAGTCAATGTTAGCCTATGGAAGGAAATTCAAGTTACTGGTAAGTACGGTTAGAATTACTTTTCAGGATCAGTACTGGGCTCAAAGATGCAGCACTGAGGTCTCTCCTGATAACAGGTGAGTAAATCGGAATTCGATGTTCGGCTGATTTTAGATGAATATTTTAAAGTTCCAAAACTCCACACTTTGAAGAATTTCCAAGTGAAACCAGTCAATGTTAGCCTATGGAAGGAAATTCCAGTTACTGGCAAGTACGGTTAAAATTACTTTTCAGGATCAGTACTGGGCTCAAAGATGCAGCACTGAGGTCTCTCCTGATAACAGGTGAGTAAATCGGAATTCGTTGTTCGGCTGATTTTAGATGAATATTTTAAAGTTCCAAAACTCCACACTTTGAAGAATTTCCAAGTGAAACCAGTCAATGTTAGCCTATGGAAGGAAATTCAAGTTACTGGCAAGTACGGTTAAAATTACTTTTCAGGATCAGTACTGGGCTCAAAGATGCAGCACTGAGGTCTCTCCTGATAACAGGTGAGTAAATCGGAATTCATAGTTCGGCTGATTTTAGATGAATATTTTAAAGTTCCAAAACTCCACACTTTGAAGAATTTCCAAGTGAAACCAGTCAATGTTAGCCTATGGAAGGAAATTCAAGTTACTGGCAAGTACGGTTAAAATTACTTTTCAGGATCAGTACTGGGCTGAAAGATGCAGCACTGAGGTCTCTCCTGATAACAGGTGAGTAAATCGGAATTCGTTGTTCGGCTGATTTTAGATGAATATTTTAAAGTTCCAAAACTCCACACTTTGAAGAATTTCCAAGTGAAACCAGTCAATGTTAGCCTATGGAAGGAAATTCAAGTTACTGGCAAGTACGGTTAAAATTACTTTTCAGGATCAGTACTGGGCTCAAAGATGCAGCACTGAGGTCTCTCCTGATAACAGGTGAGTAAATCGGAATTCATAGTTCGGCTGATTTTAGATGAATATTTTAAAGTTCCAAAACTCCACACTTTGAAGAATTTCCAAGTGAAACCAGTCAATGTTAGCCTATGGAAGGAAATTCAAGTTACTGGCAAGTACGGTTAAAATTACTTTTCAGGATCAGTACTGGGCTCAAAGATGCAGCACTGAGGTCTCTCCTGATAACAGGTGAGTAAATCGGAATTCGTTGTTCGGCTGATTTTAGATGAATATTTTAAAGTTCCAAAACTCCACACTTTGAAGAATTTCCAAGTGAAACCAGTCAATGTTAGCCTATGGAAGGAAATTCAAGTTACTGGCAAGTACGGTTAAAATTACTTTTCAGGATCAGTACTGGGCTCAAAGATGCAGCACTGAGGTCTCTCCTGATAACAGGTGAGTAAATCGGAATTCGTTGTTCGGCTGATTTTAGATGAATATTTTAAAGTTCCAAAACTCCACACTTTGAAGAATTTCCAAGTGAAACCAGTCAATGTTAGCCTATGGAAGGAAATTCAAGTTACTGGCAAGTACGGTTAAAATTACTTTTCAGGATCAGTACTGGGCTCAAAGATGCAGCACTGAGGTCTCTCCTGATAACAGGTGAGTAAATCGGAATTCGTTGTTCGGCTGATTTTAGATGAATATTTTAAAGTTCCAAAACTCCACACTTTGAAGAATTTCCAAGTGAAACCAGTCAATGTTAGCCTATGGAAGGAAATTCAAGTTACTGGTAAGTACGGTTAAAATTACTTTTCAGGATCAGTACTGGGCTCAAAGATGCAGCACTGAGGTCTCTCCTGATAACAGGTGAGTAAATCGGAATTCGTTGTTCGGCTGATTTTAGATGAATATTTTAAAGTTCCAAAACTCCACACTTTGAAGAATTTCCAAGTGAAACCAGTCAATGTTAGCCTATGGAAGGAAATTCAAGTTACTGGCAAGTACGGTTAAAATTACTTTTCAGGATCAGTACTGGGCTCAAAGATGCAGCACTGAGGTCTCTCCTGATAACAGGTGAGTAAATCGGAATTCGTATTTCGGCTGATTTTAGATGAATATTTTAAAGTTCCAAAACTCCACACTTTGAAGAATTTCCAAGTGAAACCAGTCAATGTTAGCCTATGGAAGGAAATTCAAGTTACTGGCAAGTACGGTTAAAATTACTTTTCAGGATCAGTACTGGGCTCAAAGATGCAGCACTGAGGTCTCTCCTGATAACAGGTGAGTAAATCGGAATTCGTTGTTCGGCTGATTTTAGATGAATATTTTAAAGTTCCAAAACTCCACACTTTGAAGAATTTCCAAGTGAAACCAGTCAATGTTAGCCTATGGAAGGAAATTCAAGTTACTGGCAAGTACGGTTAAAATTACTTTTCAGGATCAGTACTGGGCTCAAAGATGCAGCACTGAGGTCTCTCCTGATAACAGGTGAGTAAATCGGAATTCGTTGTTCGGCTGATTTTAGATGAATATTTTAAAGTTCCAAAACTCCACACTTTGAAGAATTTCCAAGTGAAACCAGTCAATGTTAGCCTATGGAAGGAAATTCAAGTTACTGGCAAGTACGGTTAAAATTACTTTTCAGGATCAGTACTGGGCTCAAAGATGCAGCACTGAGGTCTCTCCTGATAACAGGTGAGTAAATCGGAATTCATAGTTCGGCTGATTTTAGATGAATATTTTAAAGTTCCAAAACTCCACACTTTGAAGAATTTCCAAGTGAAACCAGTCAATGTTAGCCTATGGAAGGAAATTCAAGTTACTGGCAAGTACGGTTAGAATTACTTTTCAGGATCAGTACTGGGCTCAAAGATGCAGCACTGAGGTCTCTCCTGATAACAGGTGAGTTAATTCAGAATTCGTTGTTCGGCTGATTTTAGATGAATATTTTAAAGTTCCAAAACTCAACACTTTGAAGAATTTCCAAGTGAAACCAGTCAATGTTAGCCTATGGAAGGAAATTCAAGTTACTGGCAAGTACGGTTAAAATTACTTTTCAGGATCAGTACTGGGCTCAAAGATGCAGCACTGAGGTCTCTCCTGATAACAGGTGAGTAAATCGGAATTCGTTGTTCGGCTGATTTTAGATGAATATTTTAAAGTTCCAAAACTCCACACTTTGAAGAATTTCCAAGTGAAACCAGTCAATGTTAGCCTATGGAAGGAAATTCAAGTTACTGGTAAGTACGGTTAAAATTACTTTTCAGGATCAGTACTGGGCTCAAAGATGCAGCACTGAGGTCTCTCCTGATAGCAGGTGAGTAAATCGGAATTCATAGTTCGGCCGATTTTAGATGAATATTTTAAAGTTCCAAAACTCCACACTTTGAAGAATTTCCAAGTGAAACCAGTCAATGTTAGCCTATGGAAGGAAATTCAAGTTACTGGTAAGTACGGTTAAAATTACTTTTCAGGATCAGTACTGGGCTCAAAGATGCAGCACTGAGGTCTCTCCTGATAACAGGTGAGTAAATCGGAATTCATAGTTCGGCTGATTTTAGATGAATATTTTAAAGTTCCAAAACTCCACACTTTGAAGAATTTCCAAGTGAAACCAGTCAATGTTAGCCTATGGAAGGAAATTCAAGTTACTGGTAAGTACGGTTAAAATTACTTTTCAGGATCAGTACTGGGCTCAAAGATGCAGCACTGAGGTCTCTCCTGATAACAGGTGAGTAAATCGGAATTCGTTGTTCGGCTGATTTTAGATGAATATTTTAAAGTTCCAAAACTCCACACTTTGAAGAATTTCCAAGTGAAACCAGTCAATGTTAGCCTATGGAAGGAAATTCAAGTTACTGGCAAGTACGGTTAAAATTACTTTTCAGGATCAGTACTGGGCTCAAAGATGCAGCACTGAGGTCTCTCCTGATAACAGGTGAGTAAATCGGAATTCGTTGTTCGGCTGATTTTAGATGAATATTTTAAAGTTCCAAAACTCCACACTTTGAAGAATTTCCAAGTGAAACCAGTCAATGTTAGCCTATGGAAGGAAATTCAAGTTACTGGTAAGTACGGTTAAAATTACTTTTCAGGATCAGTACTGGGCTCAAAGATGCAGCACTGAGGTCTCTCCTGATAACAGGTGAGTAAATCGGAATTCGTTGTTCGGCTGATTTTAGATGAATATTTTAAAGTTCCAAAACTCCACACTTTGAAGAATTTCCAAGTGAAACCAGTCAATGTTAGCCTATGGAAGGAAATTCAAGTTACTGGTAAGTACGGTTAAAATTACTTTTCAGGATCAGTACTGGGCTCAAAGATGCAGCACTGAGGTCTCTCCTGATAACAGGTGAGTAAATCGGAATTGATAGTTCGGCTGATTTTAGATGAATATTTTAAAGTTCCAAAACTCCACACTTTGAAGAATTTCCAAGTGAAACCAGTCAATGTTAGCCTATGGAAGGAAATTCAAGTTACTGGCAAGTACGGTTAAAATTACTTTTCAGGATCAGTACTGGGCTCAAAGATGCAGCACTGAGGTCTCTCCTGATAACAGGTGAGTAAATCGGAATTCATAGTTCGGCTGATTTTAGATGAATATTTTAAAGTTCCAAAACTCCACACTTTGAAGAATTTCCAAGTGAAACCAGTCAATGTTAGCCTATGGAAGGAAATTCAAGTTACTGGCAAGTACGGTTAAAATTACTTTTCAGGATCAGTACTGGGCTCAAAGATGCAGCACTGAGGTCTCTCCTGATAACAGGTGAGTAAATCGGAATTCGTTGTTCGGCTGATTTTAGATGAATATTTTAAAGTTCCAAAACTCCACACTTTGAAGAATTTCCAAGTGAAACCAGTCAATGTTAGCCTATGGAAGGAAATTCAAGTTACTGGCAAGTACGGTTAAAATTACTTTTCAGGATCAGTACTGGGCTCAAAGATGCAGCACTGAGGTCTCTCCTGATAACAGGTGAGTAAATCGGAATTCATAGTTCGGCTGATTTTAGATGAATATTTTAAAGTTCCAAAACTCCACACTTTGAAGAATTTCCAAGTGAAACCAGTCAATGTTAGCCTATGGAAGGAAATTCAAGTTACTGGCAAGTACGGTTAAAATTACTTTTCAGGATCAGTACTGGGCTCAAAGATGCAGCACTGAGGTCTCTCCTGATAACAGGTGAGTAAATCGGAATTCGTTGTTCGGCTGATTTTAGATGAATATTTTAAAGTTCCAAAACTCCACACTTTGAAGAATTTCCAAGTGAAACCAGTCAATGTTAGCCTATGGAAGGAAATTCAAGTTACTGGCAAGTACGGTTAAAATTACTTTTCAGGATCAGTACTGGGCTCAAAGATGCAGCACTGAGGTCTCTCCTGATAACAGGTGAGTAAATCAGAATTCGTTGTTCGGCTGATTTTAGATGAATATTTTAAAGTTCCAAAACTCCACACTTTGAAGAATTTCCAAGTGAAACCAGTCAATGTTAGCCTATGGAAGGAAATTCAAGTTACTGGTAAGTACGGTTAGAATTACTTTTCAGGATCAGTACTGGGCTCAAAGATGCAGCACTGAGGTCTCTCCTGATAACAGGTGAGTAAATCGGAATTCGTTGTTCGGCTGATTTTAGATGAATATTTTAAAGTTCCAAAACTCCACACTTTGAAGAATTTCCAAGTGAAACCAGTCAATGTTAGCCTATGGAAGGAAATTCAAGTTACTGGCAAGTACGGTTAAAATTACTTTTCAGGATCAGTACTGGGCTCAAAGATGCAGCACTGAGGTCTCTCCTGATAACAGGTGAGTAAATCGGAATTCATAGTTCGGCTGATTTTAGATGAATATTTTAAAGTTCCAAAACTCCACACTTTGAAGAATTTCCAAGTGAAACCAGTCAATGTTAGCCTATGGAAGGAAATTCAAGTTACTGGCAAGTACGGTTAAAATTACTTTTCAGGATCAGTACTGGGCTCAAAGATGCAGCACTGAGGTCTCTCCTGATAACAGGTGAGTAAATCGGAATTCTATTGTTCGGCTGATTTTAGATGAATATTTTAAAGTTCCAAAACTCCACACTTTGAAGAATTTCCAAGTGAAACCAGTCAATGTTAGCCTATGGAAGGAAATTCAAGTTACTGGCAAGTACGGTTAAAATTACTTTTCAGGATCAGTACTGGGCTCAAAGATGCAGCACTGAGGTCTCTCCTGATAACAGGTGAGTAAATCGGAATTCGTTGTTCGGCTGATTTTAGATGAATATTTTAAAGTTCCAAAACTCCACACTTTGAAGAATTTCCAAGTGAAACCAGTCAATGTTAGCCTATGGAAGGAAATTCAAGTTACTGGCAAGTACGGTTAAAATTACTTTTCAGGATCAGTACTGGGCTCAAAGATGCAGCACTGAGGTCTCTCCTGATAACAGGTGAGTAAATCGGAATTCATAGTTCGGCTGATTTTAGATGAATATTTTAAAGTTCCAAAACTCCACACTTTGAAGAATTTCCAAGTGAAACCAGTCAATGTTAGCCTATGGAAGGAAATTCAAGTTAATGGCAAGTACGGTTAGAATTCCTTTTCAGGATCAGTACTGGGCTCAAAGATGCAGCACTGAGGTCTCTCCTGATAACAGGTGAGTAAATCGGAATTCATTGTTCGGCTGATTTTAGATGAATATTTTAAAGTTCCAAAACTCACCACTTTGAAGAATTTCCAAGTGAAACCAGTCAATGTTAGCCTATGGAAGGAGAATCAAGTTACTGGCAAGTACGGTTAAAATTACTTTTCAGGATCAGTACTGGGCTCAAAGATGCAGCACTGAGGTCTCTCCTGATAACAGGTGAGTAAATCGGAATTCGTTGTTCGGCTGATTTTAGATGAATATTTTAAAGTTCCAAAACTCCACACTTTGAAGAATTTCCAAGTGAAACCAGTCAATGTTAGCCTATGGAAGGAAATTCAAGTTACTGGCAAGTACGGTTAAAATTACTTTTCAGGATCAGTACTGGGCTCAAAGATGCAGCACTGAGGTCTCTCCTGATAACAGGTGAGTAAATCGGAATTCGTTGTTCGGCTGATTTTAGATGAATATTTTAAAGTTCCAAAACTCCACACTTTGAAGAATTTCCAAGTGAAACCAGTCAATGTTAGCCTATGGAAGGAAATTCAAGTTACTGGTAAGTACGGTTAGAATTACTTTTCAGGATCAGTACTGGGCTCAAAGATGCAGCACTGAGGTCTCTCCTGATAACAGGTGAGTAAATCGGAATTCGTTGTTCGGCTGATTTTAGATGAATATTTTTAAAGTTCCAAAACTCCACACTTTGAAGAATTTCCAAGTGAAACCAGTCAATGTTAGCCTATGGAAGGAAATTCAAGTTACTGGCAAGTACGGTTAAAATTACTTTTCAGGATCAGTACTGGGCTCAAAGATGCAGCACTGAGGTCTCTCCTGATAACAGGTGAGTAAATCGGAATTCATTGTTCGGCTGATTTTAGATGAATATTTTAAAGTTCCAAAACTCCACACTTTGAAGAATTTCCAAGTGAAACCAGTCAATGTTAGCCTATGGAAGGAAATTCAAGTTACTGGTAAGTACGGTTAAAATTACTTTTCAGGATCAGTACTGGGCTCAAAGATGCAGCACTGAGGTCTCTCCTGATAACAGGTGAGTAAATCGGAATTCATAGTTCGGCTGATTTTAGATGAATATTTTAAAGTTCCAAAACTCCACACTTTGAAGAATTTCCAAGTGAAACCAGTCAATGTTAGCCTATGGAAGGAAATTCAAGTTACTGGTAAGTACGGTTAGAATTACTTTTCAGGATCAGTACTGGTCTCAAAGATGCAGCACTGAGGTCTCTCCTGATAACAGGTGAGTAAATCGGAATTCGTTGTTCGGCTGATTTTAGATGAATATTTTAAAGTTCCAAAACTCCACACTTTGAAGAATTTCCAAGTGAAACCAGTCAATGTTAGCCTATGGAAGGAAATTCAAGTTACTGGTAAGTACGGTTAAAATTACTTTTCAGGATCAGTACTGGGCTCAAAGATGCAGCACTGAGGTCTCTCCTGATAACAGGTGAGTAAATCGGAATTGATAGTTCGGCTGATTTTAGATGAATATTTTAAAGTTCCAAAACTCCACACTTTGAAGAATTTCCAAGTGAAACCAGTCAATGTTAGCCTACGGAAGGAAATTCAAGTTACTGGCAAGTACGGTTAAAATGACTTTTCAGGATCAGTACTGGGCTCAAAGATGCAGCACTGAGGTCTCTCCTGATAACAGGTGAGTAAATCGGAATTCGTTGTTCGGCTGATTTTAGATGAATATTTTAAAGTTCCAAAACTCCACACTTTGAAGAATTTCCAAGTGAAACCAGTCAATGTTAGCCTATGGAAGGAAATTCAAGTTACTGGCAAGGACCGGTTAAAATTACTTTCCAGGATCAATACTGGGCTCAAAGATGCAGCACTGAGGTCTCTCCTGATAACAGGTGAGTAAATCGGAATTCATAGTTCGGCTGATTTTAGATGAATATTTTAAAGTTCCAAAACTCCACACTTTGAAGAATTTCCAAGTGAAACCAGTCAATGTTAGCCTATGGAAGGAAATTCAAGTTACTGGCAAGTACGGTTAAAATTACTTTTCAGGATCAGTACTGGGCTCAAAGATGCAGCACTGAGGTCTCTCCTGATAACAGGTGAGTAAATCGGAATTCGTTAGTTCGGCTGATTTTAGATGAATATTTTAAAGTTCCAAAACTCCACACTTTGAAGAATTTCCAAGTGAAACCAGTCAATGTTAGCCTATGGAAGGAAATTCAAGTTACTGGCAAGTACGGTTAAAATTACTTTTCAGGATCAGTACTGGGCTCAAAGATGCAGCACTGAGGTCTCTCCTGATAACAGGTGAGTAAATCGGAATTCATAGTTCGGCTGATTTTAGATGAATATTTTAAAGTTCCAAAACTCCACACTTTGAAGAATTTCCAAGTGAAACCAGTCAATGTTAGCCTATGGAAGGAAATTCAAGTTACTGGTAAGTACGGTTAAAATTACTTTTCAGGATCAGTACTGGGCTCAAAGATGCAGCACTGAGGTCTCTCCTGATAACAGGTGAGTAAATCGGAATTCATAGTTCGGCTGATTTTAGATGAATATTTTAAAGTTCCAAAACTCCACACTTTGAAGAATTTCCAAGTGAAACCAGTCAATGTTAGCCTATGGAAGGAAATTCAAGTTACTGGCAAGTACGGTTAAAATTACTTTTCAGGATCAGTACTGGGCTCAAAGATGCAGCACTGAGGTCTCTCCTGATAACAGGTGAGTAAATCGGAATTCGTTGTTCGGCTGATTTTAGATGAATATTTTAAAGTTCCAAAACTCCACACTTTGAAGAATTTCCAAGTGAAACCAGTCAATGTTAGCCTATGGAAGGAAATTCAAGTTACTGGCAAGTACGGTTAGAATTACTTTTCAGGATCAGTACTGGGCTCAAAGATGCAGCACTGAGGTCTCTCCTGATAACAGGTGAGTAAATCGGAATTCATAGTTCGGCTGATTTTAGATGAATATTTTAAAGTTCCAAAACTCCACACTTTGAAGAATTTCCAAGTGAAACCAGTCAATGTTAGCCTATGGAAGGAAATTCAAGTTACTGGCAAGTACGGTTAAAATTACTTTTCAGGATCAGTACTGGGCTCAAAGATGCAGCACTGAGGTCTCTCCTGATAACAGGTGAGTAAATCGGAATTCGTTGTTCGGCTGATTTTAGATGAATATTTTAAAGTTCCAAAACTCCACACTTTGAAGAATTTCCAAGTGAAACCAGTCAATGTTAGCCTATGGAAGGAAATTCAAGTTACTGGCAAGTACGGTTAAAATTACTTTTCAGGATCAGTACTGGGCTCAAAGATGCAGCACTGAGGTCTCTCCTGATAACAGGTGAGTAAATCGGAATTGATAGTTCGGCTGATTTTAGATGAATATTTTAAAGTTCCAAAACTCCACACTTTGAAGAATTTCCAAGTGAAACCAGTCAATGTTAGCCTATGGAAGGAAAATCAAGTTACTAGTAAGTACGGTTAGAATTACTTTTCAGGATCAGTACTGGGCTCAAAGATGCAGCACTGAGGTCTCTCCTGATAACAGGTGAGTAAATAGGAATTCGCTGTTCGGCTGACTTTAGATGAATATTTTAAAGTTCCAAAACTCCACACTTTGAAGAATTTCCAAGTGAAACCAGTCAATGTTAGCCTATGGAAGGAAATTCAAGTTACTGGTAAGTACGGTTAAAATTACTTTTCAGGATCAGTACTGGGCTCAAAGATGCAGCACTGAGGTCTCTCCTGATAACAGGTGAGTAAATCGGAATTCGTTGTTCGGCTGATTTTAGATGAATATTTTAAAGTTCCAAAACTCCACACTTTGAAGAATTTCCAAGTGAAACCAGTCAATGTTAGCCTATGGAAGGAAATTCAAGTTACTGGCAAGTACGGTTAAAATTACTTTTCAGGATCAGTACTGGGCTCAAAGATGCAGCACTGAGGTCTCTCCTGATAACAGGTGAGTAAATCGGAATTCATAGTTCGGCTGATTTTAGATGAATATTTTAAAGTTCCAAAACTCCACACTTTGAAGAATTTCCAAGTGAAACCAGTCAATGTTAGCCTAAGGAAGGAAATTCAAGTTACTGGCAAGTACGGTTAAAATTACTTTTCAGGATCAGTACTGGGCTCAAAGATGCAGCACTGAGGTCTCTCCTGATAACAGGTGAGTAAATCGGAATTCGTTGTTCGGCTGATTTTAGATGAATATTTTAAAGTTCCAAAACTCCACACTTTGAAGAATTTCCAAGTGAAACCAGTCAATGTTAGCCTATGGAAGGAAATTCAAGTTACTGGCAAGTACGGTTAAAATTACTTTTCAGGATCAGTACTGGGCTGAAAGATGCAGCACTGAGGTCTCTCCTGATAACAGGTGAGTAAATCGGAATTCATAGTTCGGCTGATTTTAGATGAATATTTTAAAGTTCCAAAACTCCACACTTTGAAGAATTTCCAAGTGAAACCAGTCAATGTTAGCCTATGGAAGGAAATTCAAGTAACTGATAAGTACGGTTAAATTACTTTTCAGGATCAGTACTGGGCTCAAAGATGCAGCACTGAGGTCTCTCCTGATAACAGGTGAGTAAATCGGAATTCGTTGTTCGGCTGATTTTAGATGAATATTTTAAAGTTCCAAAACTCCACACTTTGAAGAATTTCCAAGTGAAACCAGTCAATGTTAGCCTATGGAAGGAAATTCAAGTTACTGGCAAGTACGGTTAAAATTACTTTTCAGGATCAGTACTGGGCTCAAAGATGCAGCACTGAGGTCTCTCCTGATAACAGGTGAGTAAATCGGAATTCGTATGTTCGGCTGATTTTAGATGAATATTTTAAAGTTCCAAAACTCCACACTTTGAAGAATTTCCAAGTGAAACCAGTCAATGTTAGCCTATGGAAGGAAATTCAAGTTACTGGTGAGTACGGTTAAAATTACTTTTCAGGATCAGTACTGGGCTGAAAGATGCAGCACTGAGGTCTCTCCTGATAACAGGTGAGTAAATCGGAATTCATAGTTCAGCTGATTTTAGATGAATATTTTAAAGTTCCAAAACTCCACACTTTGAAGAATTTCCAAGTGAAACCAGTCAATGTTAGCCTATGGAAGGAAATTCAAGTTACTGGTAAGTACGGTTAAAATTACTTTTCAGGATGCAGTACTGGGCTCAAAGATGCAGCACTGAGGTCTCTCCTGATAACAGGTGAATAAATCGGAATTCGTTGTTCGGCTGATTTTAGATGAATATTTTAAAGTTCCAAAACTCCACACTTTGAAGAATTTCCAAGTGAAACCAGTCAATGTTAGCCTATGGAAGGAAATTCAAGTTACTGGCAAGTACGGTTAAAATTACTTTTCAGGATCAGTACTGGGCTCAAAGATGCAGCACTGAGGTCTCTCCTGATAACAGGTGAGTAAATCGGAATTGATAGGCTGATTTTAGAGGAATATTTTAAAGTTCCAAAACTCCACACTTTGAAGAATTTCCAAGTGAAACCAGTCAATGTTAGCCTATGGAAGGAAATTCAAGTTACTGGCAAGTACGGTTAAAATTACTTTTCAGGATCATTACTGGCTCAAAGATGCAGCACTGAGGTCTCTCCTGATAACAGGTGAGTAAATCTGAATTCGTTGTTTCGGCTGATTTTAGATGAATATTTTAAAGTTCCAAACTCCACACTTTGAAGAATTTCCAAGTGAAACCAGTCAATGTTAGCCTATGGAAGGAAATTCAAGTTACTGGTAAGTACGGTTAAAATTACTTTTCAGGATCAGTACTGGGCCTCAAAGATGCAGCACTGAGGTCTCTCCTGATAACAGGTGAGTAAATCGGAATTCGTATGTTCGGCTGATTTTAGATGAATATTTTAAAGTTCCAAAACTCCACACTTTAGAAGAATTTCCAAGTGAAACCAGTCAATGTTAGCCTATGGAAGGAAATTCAAGTTACTGGTAAGTACGGTTAAAATTACTTTTCAGGATCAGTACTGGGCTCAAAGATGCGAGCACTGAGGTCTCTCCTGATAACAGGTGAGTAAATCGGAATTCATAGTTCGGCTGATTTTAGATGAATATTTTAAAGTTCCAAAACTCCACACTTTGAAGAATTTCCAAGTGAAACCAGTCAATGTTAGCCTATGGAAGGAAATTCAAGTTACTGGCAAGTACGGTTAAAATTACTTTTCAGGATCAGTACTGGGCTGAAAGATGCAGCACTGAGGTCTCTCCTGATAACAGGTGAGTAAATCGGAATTCATAGTTCGGCTGATTTTAGATGAATATTTTAAAGTTCCAAAACTCCACACTTTGAAGAATTTCCAAGTGAAACCAGTCAATGTTAGCCTATGGAAGGAAATTCAAGTTACTGGCAAGTACGGTTAAAATTACTTTTCAGGATCAGTACTGGGCTCAAAGATGCAGCACTGAGGTCTCTCCTGATAACAGGTGAGTAAATCGGAATTCATAGTTTGGCTGATTTTAGATGAATATTTTAAAGTTCCAAAACTCCACACTTTGAAGAATTTCCAAGTGAAACCAGTCAATGTTAGCCTATGGAAGGAAATTCAAGTTACTGGCAAGTACGGTTAAAATTACTTTTCAGGATCAGTACTGGGCTCAAAGATGCAGCACTGAGGTCTCTCCTGATAACAGGTGAGTAAATCGGAATTCGATAGTTCGGCTGATTTTAGATGGAATATTTTAAAGTTCCAAAACTCCACACTTTGAAGAATTTCCAAGTGAAACCAGTCAATGTTAGCCTATGGAAGGAAATTCAAGTTACTGGCAAGTACGGTTAAAATTACTTTTCAGGATCAGTACTGGGCTCAAAGATGCAGCACTGAGTTCTCTCCTGATAACAGGTGAGTAAACCGGAATTCGATAGTTCGGCTGATTTTAGATGAATATTTTAAAGTTCCAAAACTCCACACTTTGAAGAATTTCCAAGTGAAACCAGTCAATGTTAGCCTATGAAAGGAAATTCAAGTTACTGGTAAGTACGGTTAGAATTACTTTTCAGGATCAGTACTTGGCTGAAAGATGCAGCACTGAGGTCTCTCCTGATAACAGGTGAGTAAATCGGAATTCGTTGTTCGGCTGATTTTAGATGAATATTTTAAAGTTCCAAAACTCCACACTTTGAAGAATTTCCAAGTGAAACCAGTCAATGTTAGCCCCTTGGAAGGAAATTCAAGCTACTGGCATGTGCGGTTAAAATTACTTTTCAGGATCAGTACTGGGCTCAAAGATGCAGCACTGAGGTCTCTCCTGATAACAGGTGAGTAAATCGGAATTCATAGTTCGCTGATTTTAGATGAATATTTTAAAGTTCCAAAACTCCACACTTCGAAGAATTTCCAAGTGAAACCAGTCAATGTTAGCCTATGGAAGGAAATTCAAGTTACTGGTAAGTACGGTTAAAATTACCTTTTCAGGATCAGTACTGGGCTCAAAGATGCAGCACTGAGGTCTCTCCTGATAACAGGTGAGTAAATCGAATTCGTATGTTCGGCTGATTTTAGAGGAATATTTTAAAGTTCCAAAACGCCACACTTTGAAGAATTTCCAAGTGAAACCAGTCAATGTTAGCCTATGGAAGGAAATTCAAGTTACTGGTAAGTACGGTTAAAATTACTTTTCAGGATCAGTACTGGGCTCAAAGATGCAGCACTGAGGTCTCTCCTGATCACAGGTGAGTAAATCGACTCCGTTGTTCGGCTGATTTTAGATGAATATTTTAAAGTTCCAAAACTCCACACTTTGAAGAATTTCCAAGTGAAACCAGTCAATGTTAGCCTATGGAAGGAAATTCAAGTTACTGGCAAGTACGGTTAAAATTACTTTTCAGGATCAGTACTGGGCTGAAAGATGCAGCACTGAGGTCTCTCCTGATAACAGGTGAGTAAATCGGAATTCGTTGTTCGGCTGATTTTAGATGAATATTTTAAAGTTCGAAAACTCCACACTTTGAAGAATTTCCAAGTGAAACCAGTCAATGTTAGCCTATGGAAGGAAATTCAAGTTACTGGTAAGTACGGTTAAAATTACTTTTCAGGATCAGTACTGGGCCTGAAAGATGCAGCACTGAGGTCTCTCCCTGATAACAGGTGAGTAAATCGGAATTCGTATGTTCGGCTGATTTTAGATGAATATTTTAAAGTTCCAAAACTCCACACTTTGAAGAATTTCCAAGTGAAACCAGTCAATGTTAGCCTATGGAAGGAAATTCAAGTTACTGGTAAGTACGGTTAAAATTACTTTTCAGGATCAGTACTGGGCTCAAAGATGCAGCACTGAGGTCTCTCCTGATAACAGGTGAGTAAATCGGAATTCGTATGTTCGGCTGATTTTAGATGAATATTTTAAAGTTCCAAAACTCCACACTTTGAAGAATTTCCAAGTGAAACCAGTCAATGTTAGCCTATGGAAGGAAATTCAAGTTACTGGTAAGTACGTTTAGAATTACGTTTCAGGATCAGTACTGGGCTGAAAGATGCAGCACTGAGGTCTCTCCTGATAACAGGTGAGTAAATCGGAATTCATAGTTCGGCTGATTTTAGATGAATATTTTAAAGTTCCAAAACTCCACACTTTGAAGAATTTCCAAGTGAAACCAGTCAATGTTAGCCTATGGAAGGAAATTCAAGTTACCGGTAAGTACGGTTAAAATTACTTTTCAGGATCAGTACTGGGCTCAAAGATGCAGCACTGAGGTCTCTCCTGATAACAGGTGAGTAAATCGGAATTCGTTGTTCGGCTGATTTTAGATGAATATTTTAAAGTTCCAAAACTCCACACTTTGAAGAATTTCCAGTGAAAACCAGTCAATGTTAGCCTATGGAAGGAAATTCAAGTTACTGGTAAGTACGGTTAGAATTACTTTTCAGGATCAGTACTGGGCTCAAAGATGCAGCACTGAGGTCTCTCCTGATAACAGGTGAGTAAATCGGAATACGTTGTTCGGCTGATTTTAGATGAATATTTCAAAGTTCCAAAACTCCACACTTTGAAGAATTTCCAAGTGAAACCAGTCAATGTTAGCCTATGGAAGGAAATTCAAGTTACTGGTAAGTATTGTTAAAATTACTTTTCAGGATCAGTACTGGGCTCAAAGATGCAGCACTGAGGTCTCTCCTGATAACAGGTGAGTAAATCGGAATTCGTATGTTCGACTGATTTTAGATGGAATATTTTAACGTTCCAAAACTCCACACTTTGGAAGAATTTCCAAGTGAAACCAGTCAATGTTAGCCTATGGAAGGAAATTCAAGTTACTGGTAAGTACGGTTAAAATTACTTTTCAGGATCAGTACTGGGCTAAAAGATGCAGCACTGAGGTCTCTCCTGATAACAGGTGAGTACATCGGAATTCATATGTTCGGCTGATTTTAGATGAATATTTTAAAGTTCCAAAACTCCACACTTTGGAAGAATTTCCAAGTGAAACCAGTCAATGTTAGCCTATGGAAGGAAATTCAAGCTACTGGCAAGTACGGTTAAAATTATCTTTTCAGGATCAGTACTGGGCTGAAAGATGCAGCACTGAGGTCTCTCCTGATAACAGGTGAGTAAATCGGAATTCGATATGTTCGGCTGATTTTAGATGGAATATTTTAAAGTTCCAAAACTCCACACTTTGAAGAATTTCCAAGTGAATCCAGTCAATGTTAGCCTGTGGAAGGAAATTCAAGTTACTGGTAAGTACGGTTAGAATTACTTTTCAGGATCAGTACTGGGCTGAAAGATGCAGCACTGAGGTCTCTCCTGATAACAGGTGAGTAAATCGGAATTCATAGTTTGGCTGATTTTAGATGAATATTTTAAAGTTCCAAAACTCCACACTTTGAAGAATTTCCAAGTGAAACCAGTCAATGTTAGCCTATGGAAGGAAATTCAAGTTACTGGTAAGTACGGTTAAAATTACTTTTCAGGATCGGTACTGGGCTCAAAGATGCAGCACTGAGGTCTCTCCTGATAACAGGTGAGTAAATCGGAATTCTTTGTTCGGCTGATTTTAGATGAATATTTTAAAGTTCCAAAACTCCACACTTTGGAAGAATTTCCAAGTGAAACCAGTCAATGTTAGCCTATGGAAGGAAATTCAAGTTACTGGCAAGTACGGTTAAAATTACTTTTCAGGATCAGTACTGGGCTCAAAGATGCAGCACTGAGGTCTCTCCTGATAACAGGTGAGTAAATCGGAATTTGTTGTTCGGCTGATTTTAGATGAATATTTTAAAGTTCCAAAACTCCACACTTTGAAGAATTTCCAAGTGAAACCAGTCAATGTTAGCCTATGGAAGGAAATTCAAGTTACTGGCAAGTACGGTTAAAATTACTTTTCAGGATCAGTACTGGGCTCAAAGATGCAGCACTGAGGTCTCTCCTGATAACAGGTGAGTAAATCGGAATTCGTTGTTCGGCTGATTTTAGAGGAATATTTTAAAGTTCCAAAACTCCACACTTTGAAGAATTTCCAAGTGAAACCAGTCAATGTTAGCCTATGGAGGAAATTCAAGTTACTGGTAAGTACGGTTAAAATTACTTTTCAGGATCAGTACTGGGCTCAAAGATGCAGCACTGAGGTCTCTCCTGATAACAGGTGAGTAAATCGGAATTGATAGTTCGGCTGATTTTAGATGAATATTTTAAAGTTCCAAAACTCCACACTTTGAAGAATTTCCAAGTGAAACCAGTCAATGTTAGCCTATGGAAGGAAATTCAAGTTACTGGCAAGTACGGTTAAAATTACTTTTCAGGATCAGTACTGGGCTCAAAGATGCAGCACTGAGGTCTCTCCTGATAACAGGTGAGTAAATCGGAATTCGTTGTTCGGCTGATTTTAGATTAATATTTTAAAGTTCCAAAACTCCACACTTTGAAGAATTTCCAAGTGAAACCAGTCAATGTTAGCCTATGGAAGGAAATTCAAGTTACTGGTAAGTACGGTTAAAATTACTTTTCAGGATCAGTACTGGGCTCAAAGATGCAGCACTGAGGTCTCTCCTGATAACAGGTGAGTAAATCGGAATTCATAGTTCAGCTGATTTTAGATGAATATTTTAAAGTTCCAAAACTCCACACTTTGAAGAATTTCCAAGTGAAACCAGTCAATGTTAGCCCATGGAAGGAAATTCAAGTTACTGGTAAGTACGGTTAAAATTACTTTTCAGGATCAGTACTGGGCTCAAAGATGCAGCACTGAGGTCTCTCCTGATAACAGGTGAGTAAATCGGAATTCGTTGTTCGGCTGATTTTAGATGAATATTTTAAAGTTCCAAAACTCCACACTTTGAAGAATTTCCAAGTGAAACCAGTCAATGTTAGCCTATGGAAGGAAATTCAAGTTACTGGTAAGTACGGTTAAAATTACTTTTCAGGATCAGTACTGGGCTCAAAGATGCAGCACTGAGGTCTCTCCTGATAACAGGTGAGTAAATCGGAATTCGTTGTTCGGCTGATTTTAGATGAATATTTTAAAGTTCCAAAACTCCACACTTTGAAGAATTTCCAAGTGAAACCAGTCAATGTTAGCCTAAGGAAGGAAATTCAAGTTACTGGCAAGTACGGCTAAAATTACTTTTCAGGATCAGTACTGGGCTCAAAGATGCAGCACTGAGGTCTCTCCTCATAACAGGTGAGTAAATCGGAATTCGTTGTTCGGCTGATTTTAGATGAATATTTTAAAGTTCCAAAACTCCACACTTTGAAGAATTTCCAACTGAAACCAGTCAATGTTAGCCTATGGAAGGAAATTCAAGTTACTGTCAAGTACGGTTAAAATTACTTTTCAGGACCAGTACTCTGCTCAAAGATGCAGCACTGAGGTCTCTCCTGATAACAGGTGAGTAAATCGGAATTCATATTTTGGCTGATTTTAGATGAATATTTTAAAGTTCCAAAACTCCACACTTTGAAGAATTTCTAAGTGAAACCAGTCAATGTTAGCCTATGAAGGAAATTCAAGTAACTGGTAAGTACGGTTAAAATTACTTTTCAGGATCAGTACTTCGCTCAAAGATGGCAGCAACCCTTTGTTCCCGTGGAAAGCCAAACCTGACAACACATATCGTCTCCAGTTTTAGATTACAGACATTTAAACACTTGCACAAAGACATTTGCAGTTCAAAAATGCAATACAGTGCTGCATTAATGAATAACATTGTGCAACAAAAATACAAAACAACACTTGATATCTCAAATGGATTTTTCTGCCGGAAATATAGCAGCCTCTGAAAGCTATGGTATCTGACCGCATTCTCAGCGCTAGGGTCACAACGGCAATTTTGCCGACTCCCCCAAGGGTATACGAATAGCCCGGGGTTGTTTTCAGCAAGGGGAACAGAGTTACTCCAAAATATGGATGAAGAAGCATTGTCCTATGTGGATGATATTTATCTTGACGGACGATGACTTACCGAGGCACTTGACCAGGGTAGCACCATTATTATGGGATTCGCCTCTGAGGGCTATAAATTTAATTTCAAAAATCAAAAATTGCCCATCTCAATGTCCTGTTTTTAGGGTATGAGCTGTCAAGTGAAGGAAAAGCCTAGCAGCTAACTTTTAGAGAAAAGTGTGCGCTGCCCAACCTCCAAAATCACTAAAGAATTTACAATCAATTCTTGGGATTCCTAAATTTTGGTCGAACATACATTTGGGATTACGCAGAAAGAGTAAAACCTTTCTACGACTTAATAAAACCTGATTTTTCAGTCAGACAATGGACACAGGAACATACAAATAATCTCATGCGTCCCCTACAGGAAGACATGATAGCTTCTAAACATTTACAGACACGCGTAAACGCACGCAGCTCAGATTCCTGGAGTGGGGGATAGAGTAATACCAAATATGGATCGTAGGCAAGGCTTAATTGTAGCAGCACACAAGGGTTTGGGTTCGTGCACATACAGGCATTACAGCGAACTATTTCTTTACTGAAACAACGCTACTGGTGGCCGTGGGTTAACAAAGCAGACCAAAGACTATGTCTTGAAATGCGACATCTGCCAGCAGATGAAAGGCTCCACACCGTAACACGCCCTGCGCAGACACCACACACTGCAACCAGACAAACCTCTCGCATGTGTATATTTGGAGCACTGCGGACCCCTACAATCGGATGGGGCCAAGAAACATATCATGGTTGCAGTGGATTCCTGCTCTAGATTCCCATGGGTTTGGCCTCAGTGCTCGGCTGACGCTCGAATCCGTTATAAAAGATTTGTGAGTCTTTATCGGCACATACGCAGCTGGCACATTACATCCTGGACTGTGGTCCGGCATTTAGCTCTCGGGCTTACAAAGAGGCCATGCGAAGGAATGGGCGTAGCATTGCGTGTACTCCTCTCCGTACCATCCTGAGGGAAATTCTGTTGTGGAGAGGAAAAACCGGGACTTAAAGCAATCTTTAACAGCTAGGGTATTAGGCAAAGGCGGTAGATGGGTCGATCACCTTTATGGGGTCCAACGAGCAATTAACAATCAGCCAAGAAGCTCTCTAGGGGGTGCCTACCTCACGCAGGTCCTATTTGGGACAAGAATGTGGGTACCTGATCTTGATTGTGAAGGCACACAGTGGCGGATGAAAACCATTTGATATCCATGACTCGCTTGGCTGTTTTACAGGATCTAAATGAATCCAGGACACAACAAAGCAACATCCACTTAAAACAGACCACCACTGGAGGAAGCTCGAAGGCAGTAACGGCGAGACCTGTCTGGATCCCAAAGGTCGGGATCTGGTCAGGAGAGAAGATTGCAGACAAGAAGGAATTCGGTCCATCCCACAGAACAGCTGTACCGGTCCTAGCAATCCATGGCACAAGAACTGTACTTCTACCGCCTCTTGCCGGAAAAAAGGAGAAAAGATTTGTCTCAATCGACTTAATCAAACCACACTATGTGGCCGATACTAAACAGTAGGCCTTGTGGGCTCCACAGTAGCAGACGCCCTCCTCTTGCTACAATCCAAGAAGTTCAAACAGAAAGACTCATCACGTTTGAAGAGCCACCTGTACGGAATGAAGGACTAAGCAACAACGTTATGGAGCTCGTTCCGCTTCACCAAGAAGTTCAACTTCAAGAAGAAAATCAACTTAACAACCAACTTGCAATCAGACCAACTACAGACGTCTACGCTAATGTGCCTCGACAAGAGAACACAGCGATTTCAACAAATCCCAATGCAATTCCAACAATTGATCGAACTGCTTCTGGCTATTTTATGAACTTTGATACGTTTTCACTGGATCCAAGCGAGCCGGAAACGACGCCAGCCAAAAAAATCACTCAAACAGAAACTCATAGACTTTTTGAACTTTTTTAGAAAGACTTACCTAGTGTCACCTTGGATTGAACTATGGTATATCACTGGGATTTTATTTTTTTATTTTCTGGCTAGGTTTAATAATAACTTTTAGTATGCTTATTAATGGACAATACCCTCCAGCAGAGCTCGACAGCCCAAAGAGTCAATTTGATTTTAAAACCACACCAGTCTTCACATCATGAACCAAGAGACTTGTCTTCAGTGAACATCACAGCAGTTCCTATACCGGACGGTATAGTATGGGACAAGATTGATTATGATATATTCGGTCCGATTGAACTTTTAAAGCTTAAACATGTATTTAAAATTTCTGTAAGTGATATCATTACCTCCAGTACATTTTCTGATGATTGGGACACTGAAACTGTAAATAACTTAATGTCTGATTTAGAAAAACTGCAGCATTTCTGAACAATGAAATGTTAGAAGGTACTTCAGACTATGATACATTGTACTGTTACCAACATTATGGTCATCATTTCTTGCACAAATCTATAACACCTAGAAATGTATTTGAATACCACCAGTGGGAACACTGCCCAACTCCTCCAAAAGGTAGTTTGCAAACTTTTGCACAGAAATTCACATACTTTTCAGGGTTCAACACATCTGACCCAAAGTCATTTTATTACAAAGTGGCAACAACATCAGCACAGAAAATTATGTTGACTAACACCAAACAGATTTACTCTGCTTCCTTTATGGCCCAGTTGTCTACACAGGGTTTCGACCTATGGAAGGACACTATAGATTCAAAATCAATCTGGGGTTCTAGGGACTGGCAAGTCCAGGGAACAGAAGCGCTTTTTAGAGCATGCCTCATTCCACAGCAGATAATATTTCTGAATGAAACTGTGCAACAGACATCCTGTCTTGGACTAGCCAAGAACAAGGCAATGAACACACCTGGGCTTCCTACACCATCACAGATGGGTGGGGGGTAGAATTCAACTACACATGGGGTACGATTAGATGACATTCTCCAGTACAACAGGTCAGATCCCAATTGGACAGGATGGCTGATTTGGCCCATTGACACGAACACATGTCAACAGAGATTCCTAGGTACACCCGAGGGATTTAGTATCCATAGGCCAGATCCTCACTATGTACAAAGACAACACCCAGGGGTAGTGACATCCTATAGTGTTGGGAAGTTGTGCCTTGATTGGCTAGAGACCTCAACACTCACAGAAGATAAACATCACTTGACCTTACCCACACCTGATGTGGACCTTAGGGATTTCTTGTCAGGCCCACGGAAAACACGTCAGAAACGTTTCATATATGCTGGCATTTATGCCTACTATAATGAAAACTGGAAAATATCCCAACAGGAGGCCGCAGAAAGAATACGGGAAATAGACCGTATTAACTTAGAGAAGGCATTAGCTGTAGTGGATAATGGGTTAACAACTTTGACCTCCAGGATTTACTCCTTAGGCAACATTGTGTCTTCGGCAATCGACATATTAGAACAAGTTCTGGCCTTGTTACAAAACAGGCAATGTCAGCTACGTTCTATTATGATTTTAAGCTGGACGCTGCAATCTTTGCATGCAGGCTATGTGCCCTGGTGTTTTATAAACACCACGTCTCTGTTTTCAGAATACAATCTAACCGATAAACAGACAGAAATGGCACAGAGGGGAGCCAAATATACAATGCTGCGTATTGAGAAACTGGAAAGGTTACCATTCACTGTAGCCGAATCACCATCAACCGAATGGCTAACTCATGGCCAGATCACTCTGCTGGTCACTACGTTTCAGTTTCAATATTGCCTTGAGCAAAGACAGGCAAATATGAAAAGATGGGTAAGGGATACATCAAGGAAACTTGGGAGTTACCATATAGATATCGATGCCGGCATGGGCATCGTGAAGTGTATCTGAGTGGTACAAACTGCAAGAACGCTTTAAGCGGTTCTCTCATGTGTCAGGATATTTCTCTGCACGGAGCATGTAGTGGTTCGTGTAGCCGAACTTATCATGTCACATGTCAGGGACCCCAGCGGCCATGATCATGCCGGTTTTCCAGCTGCTCTCGAATGGGGAGTTACTTAATGCTAAATGATCAAGGTTGCTGTGGATGCTTCCGGGCGTCACCTATCTGGTCACTGTTAACTCCAGGGTTACTTGCTGTATGCAAGCATTGTTTCCGCCACTGAACACAGTCAGGGAGGCGCCGTTATGGCCTTCGTTGAATGTTTCCTTTATACAATTTGATACTTTGAGCAGACTGAAAGCCATGCTTTTACAGCAACCCGTGCCCTTAACCTCCGCTCGAGAAATCTTTTGAACTTCAAGTTGCAAGGACCTCGACTGAGATACAAGCACTTATACGTACAAACTGCCCCTTTCATTTCGCAGAAATGGTGGGTCGTATCTTTAACATGTCTGATACGAGCGATGCATTGTACACCTATTTAAGACCATAGGGTCGGGACTATTAAGCACCTTTCAGACAGTCCTCGGAGTAATCCCAAATTTTATACACTCCGTATTGGGAAGCGTCTTTGGAGGTCTCCCGCTTATCCTGTTCCTAACTGCAGGAGTCCTGATTGTAATATTACTGCTACGCAATGGACGGCCCCATTTCCGAGGAAATGGCGAACACGCTCATGGAACGGAAATATCGTGAACGCATGGTGCAGCTTCTGGGCATACCTTGCCTAAGAGAACTGAACGCCTCTTGGTTTCTATCATTTAGACCAGTCTGGGTGGACTGCATCTTACCTGTTCTTCGATGCCTGTTCTGCGGAGAAAAATGCACGTTGATCTCTGTCTAACGTTTCCATCGGATACGCCACTGGATCTAGATGCTATGCTGGACCCCCTAAAGGCCCATGCTCTGCGTTGTCCCCAGCGTCTTCCAATTCTGATGAATGCATTCCTTGAAAATCCACAGGTGCCGTTTGCTCCTGCTGGGTTAGGTGGCTCCTCCACAGGCACTGAGGTAACAACTGCCGCACAAGCTGCCGCAGCAACAACTGTTGGCAGTGCCGAATTCCATCTATGTGCGATTGACATTCTCTGTGAAGCGTTGGATTTGTCATCTGCAGTAGCTAACACCGATAATGCTGTATCTCCCAGCCAGGACACTTAATCTTGAATTGGCTTATCGCGTCCTGGGAAATAATTCGGCTTCTCCACTTCGTTTCATAAGTAAACAAACAAAATTTGGAACATTTCCTAAATTGACACTTTCGCTTGGAGAAAGCATGACCTTCTTCAGCTTATAGTGATACAACTTTTATAAATGGGACAGAATTGACTTTTCAAGTGGTAACTAAGAAATAGCTAATTTTTACATTTTTAACATTTTTTAAGTCTTTTTAAAAACCCATGTTTTAGCTGTTTTTTAAGTGAATATTTTTAAATTGTCCAGATTTTGAGTATGGTCATTGTCATCCAATTCGGAAGTGGAGTGGGTGTTATGTTTCGTATATAGGCCCTAATGTAGACCCATTCATATATGCCATAATGTAGAAATACTCGCATATGCCCTATTATGGTCATACTCGTATATGCCCTATTACTGTCATACTCGTATATGCCCTATTATGGTCATACTCGTACATGCCCTATTATAGTCATGGCTCCTAATCTTTCACCTACATTAGTTCCCTACAGTACACAACGAGCTCTGAAGGTTGAACGTTATCTAGTCTGTGGTTAGAACACTGCAAGGTCCTTCCAGAACACAGGCCTACAACGTACTCATAAATTATGCATGAGCATTCACCAGCTACATCTCCCGCATAATATGTATGTACAAAGTTCACCCCTGACGTCTTCCTCATGTCTAACAAAGACCAATACAAACCATACTGAGGGACGAGACACTTTAGGGTATAAATACACCACATCTTGCCACGGTAAGACGGAGGGAACCGAGACTTTCATGCTGACACACCGACCAGAGACGCTGAGGCTCCTGCATGCAGTCGCTCCAGCTGACAGCGGTCTAACACAGCCTTTGCGGGGTGTCAAACTCGAGACCAGGACGGGGTCCCACACTCTCTCTATTCAGGTATGGGGGTTCGACTAAATCCTAGAGAGATTCTTGGCTCTTAGGCTTATAGACCTACACATATGCTAGGTACACTCAGGTACATCTAGTTAGGCATCGTAGGAGTACGCACACTTTCATAGTGCCTTTTATATTCATGTATGTATTCATGATTATTGCAATATGGTAGAACTGTTCTATCCTTTCACTTTGATCGTACTGCTGATAATATATCTCTGCTATTGTTTGCTGATTGCTGCAGCACATATATTTTACACTAGAATAACAACTGTTCAATAAATACTTATTGAAACGCCCAGACTGTTTATTCTGTGTAACTCTCTGAGACAAAGCCGAATAAGTAAGCACGAGTGACTGAGGCGAAACGTAGTACATTGTTTCCACGATTCTGAGGAATTAGCGTTGTCATGATCTAAGGTTGCAGGAACTAATCTCTCCCGATAAGAGGAGATTCTAGTGGCACTGTGAGCTAGCTAATGCAAATCCAGTTGACATATGTGGTGGGGGTGCACAGAGTCAGTCTAACACCAAGCCCACAGTTTATGTTATCCAAATGCGCAGGTCCTGCAGGGGTACTATAGGAACTACACGACAACATCTGCCGACAATGTGCAAGGGCCATTGCACTTCAAAGCACAACATGGTGGACATCAGTAGCTCATGGCCATGGTATGAGGACATCCTGGAGTCAGTATCTGTGTTGTCCCCTTAAAGTGACTCCATATGTGACTGTGATAACATGTTGAGATGTACATCTATCTCACCTACAGGCACGTAGGTATGCTTACAGGAATCAGGATGTCAGGTAACTGGGAGGCACGGGCCAGCTATTTGGCAGTGTGAATGTCACATGGGTCATTGATGCCAACTATGCATGTTTCCATGCATCTTCTGACTTTAGCATGAGGCTTGCACATGCAGACCGCACAGGGTGGTGTGCTACATGGGGTATCATATTCGAGTTGTTTGCTTTGGTTGCATATGATGTTTGTGAGTATGGCACTAAACTGAACCTACGCTCTCTGTCTCTTGCAGCATCTACAGAGGGCACAGAAGGACAGGGTACGACAGCGGGGATGAGGCATCTTGCTCCGACGGCAACACATGAGCTCACTGACACTGATGTGACCAGCGCCGGAGGGGGCCGGAGTGCCCTTGAAGAATCACACCCGGAACGACCAACCTCAACGTCATCTGACGCCTGGCCGGTGACTCCTCGATGTTGGTGGACACAGGAGTGGGAAATCTGCCTCTTCTTCCACCACCCATCGTCCAGTGCCCACCCTCCCGGCTAGTTCCAATAGTGCTGCCCGTACCCGCAGCAGTCAGAAGAGTAGAGTGTCCTTCCCCCCAGGCACCGCTGCCCCTGCCCCTGTCTCCCCTGCTGCCCTCAGTGTTGAGGCGGTGGAGCTTTTGATCATGACAAGAAGTTGGCACAGGTAGTTGCCTTCATGGAGGGCATTCATTCTGACGTGGGTGGGCTACACAGGACTGTCCAGTCTTTGTCCTCCACAGTGACGGCATCCATTCAGCTGGCACAGGCTCAGGGTCCAGCTCCAGTCCCTTCGGCAACCACCCTGCCAGTAGTCACATCTGACGACAGTGACCACACACCACAGCCCTCAGGCTCAAAGTACTCCACACGAAGACCAACACAGCAGCACTCCAAGCGGGCCAGAGCGCAGACACCATCCCCAAAAACAAAAGAAGTCACACAGGAACGCAAAGCCAAAAGCCCTTCGGGTGACACTCAGGGGCACTAAGCCAGGAAGCAGGCCTCAGGCTCACATGCATCCAAATCAGTCCAATCCAAAGACACTTCCGTCCCAAAACCTGCTCCCACAGACAGGCAAAAAGTTGTTTGTAACTTTGGATGCCCATTCCCTGTGCAGGTTCTCATGTTCACATGTCCCTCCTTTGAACTATGGACTGGCCACTGGCCTTGCTGTTTGTAACTTTGGATGCCCATTCCCTGTGCAGGTTCTCATGCACACATGTACCTACTTTGAACTATGGACTGGCCACTGGCCTTGCTGTTGTCTACTTTTGATGCCTATCTTGGTGATATGTAATAAAGACAGTTACTCCTGTTGTCTGCTTTGTCCAGTATCCTTGCTAAATGTAAGTGTTTTTCGGTATGTGTATGGTTGCATGTGACAAATGCTCTGTATGCCACCTTCACATTGCCAATTGCTTCTTTTACTTTTTCTGGGTTTGGCAGTGGTGAGGGGCACTTTAGTTCTTCTTTCTTCTGAGGTTTGAGGGGCAATGATGGGTGTTTGTGATGATCTACGATTATCATACTCATCATATGGTCAGGTTTGCTAGAGTGTCACACATGTCATGTTATGATGCAATTCCAGAGCAGAGGTGTATTCTATCCACCAGGATTACATTGCTGCGGGCTGGCCAGGGTCCTTCATATCTGTGCAGCTCTTTCTTGATGTGTGAGCAGCAGTGTTGATGTATGGTCATCCTGTGATGGCCTTGTCTTCCTAGTCACATGGGTACATTTGGAAGTGTGCACTTGTGTGGTCAAGGAGTGTGTAGGGGTGGCTTTGGTTGTCAGTGTTGATGTGTGTGTGCCCCTGCAATGCCAGCTGCACACATGTATGACACAGAAGCTGAGTGCCTGTTTGTTTCCTGTAATAGTCTGCCATGTGTTTCAGATTGTGGGCACATGTGGGAGTTGTAGGTTGGGCTAGTGTGCAGTGTCTGTTGTTGTGTCCTTGCCACTCCTGGGGGACACCTACTTGTTGTTGCTGCCAGTTGTGAGTATGCAGAGTGTGTGACAGGCAAGTCTGTGTTGTGTTTTGTTGATCAGCCATGTGTCTTGTTACTGTTTGTGCACACTGTACAGAACTGCTCAGCCACACTGACAATATTTGTGAGTTTTCTCATGCATTGCTGTCACTTGACCCATTTTTGGCTCCAGTATGGTATGTGGTATGTGGAGTCATGCCATCCCCCATATGTTGCTTCTGATGCCTACACATTGTGAGTGACTCCTCTATGTGTTTGTGTACTGTACACTGCTCACCTGTCCACTACTGAAGTGCACACCACTTCAGTCTCATGTCTTCCACCCCATGGCTTGCCAGTGTGTGAGCCTCCCACCACTTCATAGTGTGACACTATGCTGTGTGAGGCTGATCTGTGTCCAGGACCAATGTGCTACTCAGGACAGTTTGCAAATTAGTTGATGTGTTATTTCCTTGTACTTGTTTGCTGTCATGGTTGCTCATGTGCAGTGCAGATGTTTGGGCAGCACAGTCCTCTGGTCAGGTGTGTTTGCACCTGGATGTCCCTGAGTTGTGCATCTGTGGGTGATGGCTAAGCTGTATGTGTGTTTGCTGAGGTAGTGCTACATTCCTGAGTGTGATGTTATGTTTGTGCTGTGGGAGTTCATGGTGTGGCACTCAGATGTGTGTGCTACTGATTTGGCTGTTGTGCACACACTGCTTGGTGTGCATGCAGTGTTGTCAGTGTATGTTGCCTTGTACTTGCTTGTTGTGCATCCCCCTGATGTGCAGCTGAGTTTGCATTGTGATGGATTGGTCTGTGCATCCGTTGTGTTTTTGTTGTGGATGTATGCAGTGTTTGGCCTGTGTTGGCTCTTTGTACTGACTGATGCTATGTGTGTGTGATGTTCTATTTGCATGACGTTGTGTGTGAGTGGTTGTTGCTGTGTGATACATTCAGATGTGTGTTGCAGGTGTGGTGTGCATTACTTGTGTGTCTGTCACATGCAGCAAGGAGGATTCTTGTTGCTGGGCTTGTTTTCAGTGCACATTGGTGGTTAGTCCTCCTATTTTTGACCTGTCACTTTTCAGGGTTGTGCATGTGCATGCTTCTGGTACAATATGGCACCTTGTCCACTTCATGGGTGGTGAGGTGTCTGTGTCTGTGTTAGCTGATTGTCCCATTGATCCCAGTTAGTGTTCATGGTAGATGTTTGATGATGCACCTCTTGTTTGTGTTGAGGTATGGTGTCTGTGCATTGGTCCTGAGTGACAATGTTGTGTATTCCTGTTGTCTAGGGTCACATTGCCTTTCCACTGTTTTCCTGCGCATGTGTGGGCTTGTTGTACCTCTGTGTATGTTGTTTGTGAGCTTTGTGTTTGGCTATTGTTTTGGTGTCTGCATTGGTTCAGGCATCCCTGTGTGTTAGTGTGATGTTTGTGGGTGCACCACAGGGAGTGTGATTGGTTGTCATTGAACTCACAGGACACCATTTTGGCCTTTATGTGTGCTTCTCACAGGTGTTGAGTGCTGCAGGTATGAGGTGGGTAGAGAATGGGTATGTGTGAAGGTCCTAGTTGTGTTTGACAGTCAAGGAGTGTGACAATGGGCCATGTGTGTTGTACTGATGATGTACACATGTCAAGTCAGTTGAGACAGATGTGTGGCTGCTCACTGTATGACTTCAGCACACTTCCTATCATTCCTGTGACTATGCATGGCTTGGCCTTGATGTGTCCCTGAGTTGTTGCACAGAGAGTCAGTTTGGTTTAATTTCACTCACTGTGCCACCCATGTCTGATTTGATGACCTAAGGGTGTTGTGATATGTTCCTTCTCTTGCATGTGATGTACAGATGCTGGTGTGGCTTGCTCCATGGTTTTCCAGCACTGTCCACTTCACTTTTGGCTGGCCCATTGATTGTCCTACATTGCTGCTGACCTATGGTGTGTGTATGTGGCTGTGTGTCAGTGTGTGGGGTGTTTGTGAGTGACTTGACAGGCAGTGTGGACAGTTCAGTGGATGTTCTTATGCAGTGTGAGTCTTCATTTTATAGTTGTACTCAGTGGGCCTTCACATGAGTGGGAGATAGGTGTGAGGAGGCAGGGTTGTCCAGCCCCTGGGCTTCTGTGCAGGGTGTTCCTCTTCACCACCACCTTCCAGGAACAGGCGCCCTGGTCCTTTGGTGTGTGAGGTGCAAGGTCTGGCTACACCTGGGGAGATGAGTTGTGCAGGGGGGCACAGGAGGAGCACACAGCATGTGCCCCAGATGGAGTGTGGGAAGCGTAGTGTGGGAAGGGTGGAGGGTGGAGCCCTGCGAATCTTTGTGGGACTGCCCATGCCTGGCGCCGGCACCTGCCCACTACATTTTGTGCATGTTTTCCAGCGTTTTCACCGCGGCGGTGATGTGACCGGGACATTGCAGTGATTTCGGGGTTGATTGGTGACCCGGATCCGGAGGGGTGATTTCACAGGCTGGGTGGGACATGTGTGGGCACACTTGGGGAGGTGTTCCTGTCCCCACCAGAGTGTCTGATGTGGACAGGAACCGTCACTATCCGCACAGGAGTTGTGTGTTGTGGTTGTGTGCGGAGTTGTGTCGTTGCGCGCCTGCGGCGCGGTCCGCGACGGTCCGATTACTTGCTGGTAGATGTATGAGGTGCAGCACCGGAATGGCTTGGAAGAGCTGGATCCATTGCGGTCCGGACCGGGTGGAGGGTACCGGGAGTCTGGTTTCGGCGCTCCGCTGTCGTGTTTCCGCCGTCTCTGGGTTGGTGGATTCTCCGCTGCGGTGTGATGGGCTGTTTGCGGCATCGTGATTTGTACGGCGGGACGGAACGCTCATCTCGCTGCGCGCAGCGAGTCCCTAATGGCTCACCTTCCGCCGCTGGTGGCGGGGGCGCAAATGTCTGGCGGTTCTCCCGTGCCACGCAGCGGACGAAAAATGGGCTATGTTTGCCCATCGTAATATGGCGGGCGGGAGGACCGCTGCTGGAGTGCAGGAAAGGGCATCTTCCCGCCCCCGCTTCAGCACCGCGGATGTGCTTCCGCCCGCCGTCCTAATGACCCCATTAGTGTACTACCCTATAACACGACTATTCTCACAAAAGTTTACATATTATTTTTTTCATAATATATACTCTAGTATTAATTTTAATACCTGAGGATTTTTTACTTTCCTCAACCTATTTTTAAAATTTCTATTTTTTAAATAATATAAACATCCCTTTAATTCTCACTATGATAGTAAACATTTAAATAAGATATTTTTATAACACATTCTAGTATTCTTTTTAATACATGTTTTTTAAAACACAGAATTATTTATTGTTTTATTAATATTTATATAATACACTTCTCCCTGATAATATTATATATCACAATGCATATTTGTTTTGTTAATTTAAAATTCTCTAGTACGTATTTTAATACCTGAGTACTAAAAATAATTTTTAAAACCATTACTTATTTTTATCTAAAATGTATTTAAAACAAACTCTTCTCCTGATAATATTAATATATCACAATGCATTAATTCTACTATTTTTTAAAAGATAATCTAGTATTTATTTAAATCCCTGACTATTATAAATATTTTCCTCAACCATTACTTTTTATATATAATTTTTTTTTAAACAATTTCCCTTTTTTTACATATAAATATATTTCTTAACTTTTCCTAAATAAATACTTCAGTATTAAATTTAATAACCTGAGTATTAAAATAAACGATAACAATCTTTTTTTAACATATTAAATATTAAATATTTATATCCCTTATAAAAATATAAAATATTGCTACATAGACTATAAAATAAACTACCAATACCTAACAAATACTTACCATACTATACTTACCAATGTGTTGTAATAGAATGCATTGTAATAGTATACGTTGTAATGGCATGCGTTGTAATGGAATATGCGTTGTAATGGCATGCAATGTAATGGTGTCTGCGTTGTAATGGATGAGTTGTAAAGGCATTGCGTTGTAAGGCCTGCGTTGTAATGGATGTCTTCCTCTGACCCAGCTCTTCTCTAACCTCATAGACTTTCAATCCCCATTATTCTTGGTGGGGATTTTAATGTTTTATTGAATAATGATCTTGATAGATCCTCAGTCAGGACCCAGATCACCTCCCCAAGATGAGGGCATACCTACTGGATATGGTGGAGAACTTCAACGTCTGTGATGTTTTTCATAGAGTGAAGGGGAATTGTAGAGATTATAACTTCCATAGTAAGAAGAATGGGCACTTTTCTAGAATAGACTACCTGTTCATGGATAGTAAAGAAGTGGAGAGGTAGTGGGGATAGACCATCTGCCTATACATCTGTCAGATCAAGCAGCATTACTTCTAAAAATCGAGAGGAGGGACACCTATAGCATCGGGAGGTGGACGGTTAATAGAAGGACAATGCTGCAGATCGAGATTTTTTTCATGGAATTTGGAGTCAGCCCCCCTGCATTCGGTATGTGATGCATACAAGGCCTGGTTAAGGGGAATTATTAAAACTTGACAGTGAATTGGGTAAGAGAAGAGAAAAATACCTTACCAGTTTAGAGGAGGAATAGGTAAAGCAGAGAGTTTATTAAAAGGCAATATAGGACAGGAAGGTGTGGTACTGAAAATTCTGGACCTGTGTCATTAACATCATTGTAACATGACGATTTTGGTATCAGCAGACCGGTAATGACAGGTATGCTATATCTGAGTATTTGCGTCATATTCGAGTGACGGGATCACTCTAATATTAACGATTCCCTTGTGAACCCTCGGGTTCCATTTTGTGTACGGCAGCCATTTTGTGGTTGCCCTCACATAAGGCAATGACTAAAGCCAAAACGCGCCTTAGGGGACACGTACACTTTCAGTGACCTGGGCAAGCTGACTCCACTGTCCAGAGCCAGAACCTGTTCGGCCAGTTTTAGTTCCCAGTGGCCGATCGAGATTAGGGGCCCAGGTGCAGCATGCCATAAACCCTTCATTGCACACATCTATATCTAAATCTTATTCACACCTGTCACTGCTCTTTCTTTATGACCTGCTTTACGAGGAGGAGGTGCCCGGTTTTATTAGGGGTCCAGATTATATCTGTTGCAGGTGTTGGGCCTCACTGGGTATTTGGTTGTGGGCTGGACAAACTGAAAATGGGCTTGTCATCATGAATCTGTCTTTTCTTTTGTTGTAAGAAATATGTGAATGACCCACTGTAAAAATAAGGAATGTTTGCCTAAAGCATAATATTCTGTATAAAAGAGATAGCTGGTTTCCATGAAAAGGCAGTCTCCTGAGAACATACACCGTGTTGTACTTCTAGGATACCTGTTGCTGGCTGCAGCCAATAAATTGATCTTTGAAGCCACCAAGAAGACTCTGTGTTTCTGTAGTCTGAGACAGGAAGAACTCGAGGTCATTGGGTGTGTTCCCTGGCACCGCTGGGTCCAATAAAACCCAGTACTTCAATTGGCGCCCAACGTGGGGCGATTTCAGCGGTACCGGTCCAAGCCAGAGGTCGTGAGGAGCTTCGTGTAAAATTCTGGAGGAAGGCCAACCACTTCATCGACCCCTGTATGTCGTTCGTGGTCCGAAAGTCTTTGCTGCGAGGTTCCCCGCGTCCCGACGGCTACGAAGGACTGCTGCCCTGACTATCGCCCTGTCTTGGACCCTTTTATGATTTGTAGAGCGAGACAATAGACGAGTCTTCTGGTGACGTCATCGATACCTCAGTTAAGTATAAGTGGAGCGTCTCCCAGTCCTTAGTCTTGGTTCTTAGTTTTGGGTATCCCATGGGATCTTTGATTTGTTAGGATCTTTTGATTTGGAACTTGCAAGTACCAAAGCCGAAGGACTCGTGTATTCACGAGACTGTCGTATTCGATAATCCTTTGAAGTTTGAAGCTAGACTAGTGAGCGAAGATGCCTGGTCTTAGCAGACTTGGAAATTTGTTTTGTCTTGGTTGTAATAGGGATTCCCGATTGGAGGACTCGTGTCCGGTTCCTCCAATTGGAACTCCAACCTATGAGCTCTACGTGAAGCATGGAGTGGGCCCTATCACGTATAATAACGTATGGGTTAGGTACACAAGGAAAGATGGTGTCCTAAAGTGGCCCCAATATGGTAGTTTTGACACCGAAATTCTGGATAATTTAGAGGTTAGACTTTTTAAGAAGAAAGCTCGGCCGGCGATAGTTTGACTCTTTCGCCTATGGCGAAAAGAAGCCAAACAGAAAGAAATTAAATTAGTAAAGAAGAATAAAAGAGAAAAGGGTATTTCAATAATGCAAGCTGCTATGCAGTATAAGGATGATGAAGAGGAACAAGCGAGTGAACAGCTGCACAGGCAACGTAAATTGGCAATTGATAAATGTTATCCAGTTTTGCCACCTCTTCAGCAAGATACAGTGAAGGAACTTGAGAAGGATCCTTTAATGTCTCATTTGTTGAATTCACCACCTCCTTATGCGCAGAGTGCTACAGCACCTCCGCAACCTTTAGTTGTACAACCCCCAGTTGTTGTACCTCCGGTTCTTCCACAACCACCAGCTGTTTTTCAGTTGGCTCCTACTACTATGGCGCAGCCCCCTCAAGGGCTGCCACCTTTACTTCATCAGGGAGGACCGGGAGCAGTCGCCTAGGATCCACATGGGAAATTTCCTTGATGCAGGTTTGACTACAGGGGTTTCCCCTCCCCTCCTCCCATGGGGCAAGTAGCTTTGGTATCTAGGGCTTGAAATTAGAGGCCATCAAGTTGTGGAGTGTGGCAGTGCTCACGCCCACACAGTGGCTTACTCTTACCACTAGCTGGTAAGAACGGAGCCCTCTATGTTCTTTTTAGGTCCTGACGAATGCCCTGACCCGAGCGGGCCATTAAGGCAGAAACATGTTGACCTCTCACATAACGGATAGGGACATTAATTCCCCCACATACCGTCACTTGATTTTAATATCATATAGTTACCTTTTAACATTAAAAACACGATTAAGATAACTATAATGTTTTTTAACCACACTTTTTGTTTATGGGCCCCCACTTAGTTTAGAAGTGCATCCCTGTCGTCAGGTATGCTCCGCCTCTATCAAACCAAGGTTTTAGAGGGCGAGGACTGGTCAATGATGAAGCATGACACCAGGTGGTGTGTGAGACCAGTCCGTTACCATTGTGAGATGCCTTCACTTACAAATACATCCCAAACCTCGTAGTGGCAATTCAGTTAGGAGCAGCTTTTTGTGGTTAGACTGTTAGTGTTGGAGGCTGCTAGCTCCTAAGACCCCGTGCCTCTCGTTCCCTTCTCCACACAACGTGGGGCTTTTGTGGTTATTCTGCCACCTTTACTACCTGTTCCATCTTTACTTCCTATGACTTTGCCCCCTGCATCTATTTCCCTCCACACTATCCCTTCTGACACTGCCTCTGCATTTGCTTTGTCTCCTCCTGTTTTTCCTCCTGTTCATTTGTCAACTTCTCCTTCTGTCCGACAGAGAATGACAAACACTGTTACTAGTATTTTGTCTCCTTTCTTTGGGTCACCGACTACGACCCCCGTTTTAGAGCGTAAACAATGCGTAGCCAATTGCCCGATTCTAGAGAGAAGGAGTATTGGATCATTTGGCGCATAAATGGGTCACTGACCCTACAAGATATGAGTTAGAGTCTGTTATGGATGTCTTCCACCAATGGCAAGCACCGAAACAGAGATATGTTTTTGACAAAATGTGCGAAGTTCTTCTTGAAAGATTAAAAGATTGTGATATGGAGGCCAATCCGCCTGAGTTGTGTCATGTACGGTTTGAGTTTTCCAAAGGCACGATTGTGGGTTCCGATATTGAGAAAGCAGTTGCGACATTATTATCATTTAGGAGTGAGGGTATTTCTCGACTGTTGTTTGAGCCAGAACCCTCTGTTAAAAGGAAGGTCCGACAGTATCCCATGAGAGAAGTTCCCCAGTTTGGAAAGAAGGAGACCTAAATGCGTTCCACCTATTCAGCCTCATTTTCAACGTGTGTGGGTACATGTTCCATGGAAGCGAACTGAAGTCCTGGCTCTTAAGCAGACTCTACCCGACCCCCGCGTAAAAACCCTGCAGGTTATTATAAGGAATTATCACAGACTGCAGACTCCTGTGTTATGAATTTAGCTGATATAGACATGTTGTTTGGAAATGTGGTCCCACAGCCTTTATGGAGAGTGATCCGTCACACGGATCATGCGCCGGAGTTAGGGGACACATGGATTAATATCAATGCGGCAAATGACAGACAAGTAGGCGGTGCTAAACCAGAGCCTTTAGTAGCAGACCTCGCTGGTAGGATCGTTACTTACATGAAGACTTTGATGCCTGCAATGCGTGTAAATTGGGATAAATTGTCTGCATGCAAGCAGAAGAAGGAGGAAAGTGTATCTGACTTCTTCACTAGGTTTGAAGAGACATTTATCGACCACAGTGGTCATGATATGAGTTCAGAAGGTGGTCAAAGGTTGTTTGTTGACAAGTTTGTGCATAATTTGCTTCCCGGTGTGTAAAAATTGAAAGATTCAGAGAGTTCTTGGGCCGCTTTCCTCTTCAGCACAGATATTGGCTACTGCACAATACTACGAAAATAGAGATAAAGATGAGAAAGATGGAGCAGACAAGAAAACTAAAGAGTTAAAAACAAAGGTTCTTTTACAACAAGCGTATCCGCCTGTAGTAATCAGCGTGACTATCAGCAACCTCAACAGTATCAGAGGAATTCGCAAAGGTTTGAGTATCCTCAACAACGTGCTCTGATAGGCCCTAACCAATGTTCATATTGTAAGGAAGAAGGTAATTTTAAATATAATTGCTCTATTTTGTTGCAGCGTATGAATGGTATTTCTGGCGCAAGAGGTCGAGGTGTTCCACAAGCACCTAGAGCTAGAGGACGCGGAAATTTCACCCAGAACGCGCGCCCATTTCCTCCTCAAAATTCAATGAATAGTTTTGATCAGCAGAATAACGCGTCTGGTAGGACGACTCAGTACTATGCTGATGACTACTATGCAGAAGGTGAGAGTATGGAAGGTGATGATTGCTAGGACAGCCATAGACAAAGAGAGGAGTTGTTTCAGTTCCAGTAGATCAGAGTGGACCTTATATTGAGGTGATTACATCAGGTGTGTCAGAGCCTTTTCTGTTGGATACTGGTGCTACAAAGAGTTCTATTATGCACTCTAAATTCCCTGGCGCATCCTTGTCTGGCGAAACTAATGTTTCAGTAGGTTTTTCAGCGCCCCGGTTAGGAACCCGATTTCTAGCCCTATGTCTCTTTCTGTTGGACCTTGTGAAATCGAAGCACCACTTATTCTAACGACAGGTTGTGGTGAGAACTTGTTAGGATTGGATCTGCTGAAAAGGGTTGTATGCGACATTGTATTGTTCTCCTTGGGAGTACAACTCACATTGGGTAAGACAGTGGTTTCACCAATATATTTTGTCAAAGGACAAACTTCCAACAGAATTGTCGTTTCTCCCTGATATTCTTTGGGCTACTGGTCCCAATGATGTAGGTCTCTTTGGAAATACCACCATATGTTGTAACGTTGAAAGCCAATGTTAAATGCCGCGCATTCCCCAATACAAGATCTCTAATGAAGGTGAAAAAGCGTTGCTAGCGATCATTTATGATTTGATTGAGAAAAAATGTAACTGAAGAGACAAGAGGTAATGTTTGCAATAGTCCTGTTTTACCTGTCTTAAGCGTACTGACTCTTCTCAGCCACCTGTTTACAGGTTTGCCTGATTGATCTTAGAGAGGTAAACAAGATAGTTGTGCCACAGTTTCCAGTCGTTCCCGATATCACTGCTTTACTGACAATGATTCCAGCCTCAGCCACTTGGTTCTCGGTGATTGACTTGAAGAATGCTTTCCAGCATCCCTATTGCCGTAGAGAGCAGGGATATTTTGGGATTCTGTTTAGGAGGCGAAGCTTCCGATTTCAGAGAGCTCCTCAAGGTTTTTGTGAAAGTCCTTCTATCTATAGTCAGGGCTCTGAAGTCTCAGCTTGACACTCTTGTGTTACCTGATGGCGCTACCCTTCTACAGTACGTCGATGATTTGTTAGTTGCTGCAGATACTAAGGAGATTTGTAAAGAAGCCACTTTGTCATTGTTGCGTCATTTGTCTGATTTACACCACAAGAGTGTCTCTTTCCAAGTTACAGTATTATCGACAAGAAGTGACCTATTTAGGTCACCTCTATCGAAAGAGGGAAGAAGATTGACCCTAGAAAGAATTCAGGCAATTGCAAAATTAAGTGTGCCAATGACACAGAGAGAAGTGCGTGCTTTCTTAGGTATTACATCCTATTGCAGACAATGGACACCGAATTTTCATTGATGGCTAAAGCCTTTGGTAGCATTGGACCTATAAAGACACGTCCGAATCCCCTTCCTTGGTCCGAAGATTGTCAGAAAAGTTTTCCCGAATTGCGTGATGCATTGTGTTCGGCTCCTGTGTTGAGTACCCCGACTACAGCAAGCCCTTTACGCTGTATGTCCATGAGAGAGAAGGATGTGCATTATCAGTGTTAACACAGTCTTTGGGGACAAGCAACGTCCATGTGCATATTTCTCGCCGATTTTGGACCCGGTAGCTAGAGCGTTGCCGAGTTGTTTGAGAGCCACAGCGGCAGCCGCTGTTTCTATTCGACAGTCTGCTGTTTGGTGATGAATAATACGCTGGTCGTGATGGTCCCACATGCAGTGGATATTTTGTTAAACAGGACCAAGACACAGCACTTAACTAGTGCTCGATTGTCAGGTTACGAGTTGACACTTTAGCGAGCCATGTGCACATGAGAAGAAAATGCAACACGCTGAACCCAGCTACATTGCGGCCAATTATAACAAAGACAGATGTTCCGGAACAGCATGATTGCTTTCTTAGGACAGAAGAAGAAACGAAAGGGAGAGTAGATCTTAGGGACACTCCTCTTGTAAAGTGTGATGGTACCTTATGGGTGGATGGGTCATGCTTCAAGCTTCCGAATGGTGTTACGACTGCGGCATATGCTGTCACGACTTTACATACTGATTGCTGAAACTGCACGTATCCCACATAATTCAGCTCAAGCAGCAGAGTTGACTGCACTTATGAGAGCGTGTGTATTATCAAAAGGAATGAAAGTGACCATATATACCGATAGCCAGTATAGTGCTGGTCACCCATAGTTTTGGACGCTTGTGGAAGGAACGTGTTCCTCACGTCTCACGGTACGAAAATACAGCATGGTCAATTGGTGAATGAGCTCCTGGAGTCACTTACTTTGCCATTGCAAGTCGCGATTGTGAAATGCAGTGCACATAAGAAGATCACTGACGACGTTGGTCGCGGTAATATGTTTGCTGATGAAGTTGCGAAAGAAACAGCAAGAGATGTGATGAGTCGAATGTATGTTGCGGGCCCTGCAAGATGGATTGGTGACGTTAGAATGTGTGAAGATACGATACAGAGTGTGAAGTCCATCCAAGCTGAAGCTACGGAGAAGGAATTAAGTACGTGGAGAGAGTACGGGTAAATTGGATGCAAATGGTTGTTGGGTTGAATTGTCGGAGCATCAGCGATGGTTGTTACCCGATACATATGTGCTTGCAGTGGTTACAATGGCACATGGGATGGCCCACATCAGTGTGAAAGGAATCTGTAAGTTATTGGCTCCAGTGTGGCAAAATGCTGGAATTCCCAAATGTGCAGAGAATGTGGTCAAAAATTGTATGGTTTGTTTGAAATACAATCCTGGTAAGGGAAACCCAACTCCAGCTGGTCATTTTGCGCCTCCAACGTATCCGTTCGAGGTCTTGCAGCTAGATTTCATCCACATGGAGAGGTGCAACAATTTGAAATACGTACTCATTGTTGTTTGTGCCTTTTCAAGATGGGTAGAGGCATATCCTCTGAAAGATAATACTGCCTTGTCCACAGCGAAAGCCCTTCTCAAAGAGTTCTTCCCTAGGTTTGGTTTGCCGAGAATGGTGTGGAGTGATAATGGGGTGAATTTGTGGGTCAAGTGATGAAACGAGTGTGTGAGTGTTTAGAATCCGGCAGAAATTTCACGCTGCAAATCATCCCCAATCAGTTGGATTAGTTGAGTGCTATAATGGCACTCTTAAACTAAAACTGGCCAAGATGCAAGCAAGCTCTGGCCTTAAATGGCCTGATGCGTTGCCATTAGCACTGTTGTCAACTAGGATGACCGTACATTCCCCAGTAGGACTTAGTCCTCATGAGATAGTGTTTGGTCGCCCGGCTAACATATGGGGAGTGCCGAGGCCAACGAAATTCAGCGAGATTGAACACCCTGTACTGCTTGATTACTTGCATGATTTGACGGCTAAATTGCGTGTTTTACACCAACAGGTTCATAATACACTGCCTCAGGCTTCTAAAGATCCAGGGCATGCAATCAATCCCGGATCGTGGGTGTTAATCAGGAACTTTCAGCGGACAAAGAACGATCAGCCCCGCTGGATTGGCCCCTATTTGGTGATTTTGTCCACAAGATCTGCAGTGCGAGTACAAGGGAAGAAAAACTGGATCCACGGCGTACACTGTAAGAGGGTCCCTTTGCTCTCTACCATATGACCGGTGGGTCCAGGAGGGAATTGCTGACTCGGAAACTGAAACAGTGCCTCGTTTTCTGCCTTTTAGTGACGCACGCGTCACAGGGACAAATTCTGAGCGAGAAAGTGACGATCTTCTCCAAAGAGCAATACCATCACCACTTCGATTGGACACTACTGAGCCTTGAACTTTTGTTTTGCGACCAGACATTGCCTGGAAAAAGCCGTTATAACTTGCGACCGAGAGTCATGGACAAATAAAATGAAATTTTGGTCCTCCCATCCGAAAACCTGTTTTTGAACCACCATCCGGGTTCAGCTGTAGGGTCGTGGTGAAAAGACTTGAGGTGTAGCCTGCGGACACAAGGTCTACGGGTCTGGTTTGTTCTAGGGCGTTCCCTGGGACATTCAGAAACACTCTCAAGTGAAGAAAACCAACCGCCGCGAACAGCACGTTAGAGGATGGAGCCTTTTCAGATGGAGAGACCTGTTGAAAGAATAAGTTTCAAGAGGAAAATATGTGCAACCATGAGCAGAAAATGTTTTCTAATTAATGTGTCTTTGTATTTTACTTAGTCTAATGATGTCTTTAGTGGGGTATATCATATTCTCTTTTCAAGTGACATCTGCACCCACTGTACAGCCCATGCCTTCCCTCTACTATCTCCTCACATTCTTTTCACCCTCTACCTGAACACGAGTCCGTTAGAAGATTAGAGTTTATGAACAACTCCTTTGTCCAGCTCTTACACCAACACCAGCTAGTAGTGAACAGAACCAACTGTTGGGTGTGTGTGCCTTATGCCTCATACTACTGAGAAAGGTATTCCCTACCTAGTGCTGCCATTCAGCTACAATGGTTCTGTGTGGGCATACCGAACGCATGTTCATCTATGCTCGCCGAAATCCACCCCCTACGTTCCGTCAAAGACAACCCAAAGAATAGTGCTCTAGTTAAGGGGATAGTCGACATGATAGGGGAACTAGTTCCTCACGAAACTATCCCGGAAGATGAGACACTAGCGTATATTGGATGGAACGTGACTGGATATGGAGCGCAGTCTGAGCGGTGAACCAGCAAGCAAAAAGTTCCGCTCCAATTTGGATTGTACCCCATCAGGGTCATCTATGTCTGCAAGGTAATGGCAAGAATCCAAGAGCTCAGTTAGGGAAGAGTATCTGCACTGAAACGTATATTTTTGCGTCTCAGACTTCCCCTTTGTTCTTAGCAGCTAGGGGTACCTACTTTATCTGCCATGATAGGGCCTACACGTGGTTGCCCCCTGACTTCTCGGGCACATGCTTCGTTTCATTCCTGTTGCCTCCCACCTGCACAGCTGCGGCAGATTACCATAAGATAAGAAGAATTAGGGGTGTCTTAGCAAGGAAGACACTGCAGGACAAGAAGCGGAGACTTCTTTAGGGTTTTCTGCCGTTCTGGGGACCTATGGCTAACAACAGGAATGTGAGGCAATTGACGCGAGTGGTTGAATCCACCATAGTCGAAACTGTCGGTGCCCTTAATAATTTGACTGCTGAGCTCCAGTCGGACCGCCTTATGACCCTGCAGAACAGGGTCGTGTTAGACCCATCATACTTGCAGACCGTGGTGGGGTATGTAGAGTGATCCAATCCAGTTGTTGCATTTTCAATCCAGATAACGCTCCAACAGTGTACCAGGCCATCTCCAAACTACATAGGATCTCTGAATCCATCCATATAGATGAAGGAGACTGGTCGTTGATGGGATGGTTCTGGGAACTGTTATCCACCTGGGGATGGAAAGTTCTGATGGTCATTGGGATACTTCTAGCCATCCTTTTCCTGTTTTGTCTGTGCATACAGTGTGTTCCTGCCATATGCGGCCTATGTGTTACATCATGTGTAAGGAAACCTGTATCAAGGGACGAGCTAAGTAATAGGATGATGCTACAGCAACATCTCAATGAATTCATGAACATAGACCTAGACTCAGATTAGCATGAGTGTAAGTAAATTGCCTATGTAAGGGCAAAGGAGGGTCTGTGGTACTGAAAATTCTGGACCTGTGTCATTAACATCATTGTAACATGACGATTTTGGTATCAGCAGACCGGTAATGACAGGTATGCTATATCTGAGTATTTGTGTCATATTCGAGTGACGGGATCACTCTAATATTAACGATTCCCTTGTGAACCCTCGGTTCCATTTTGTGTACGGCAGCCATTTTGTGGTTGCCCTCACATAGAGGCAATGACTAAAGCCAAAACGCGCCTTAGGGGACACGTACACTTTCAGTGACCTGGGCAAGCTGACTCCACTGTCCAGAGCCAGAACCTGTTCGGCCAGCTTTAGTTCCCAGTGGCCGATCGAGATTAGGGGCCCAGGTGTAGCATGCCATAAACCCTTCATTGCACACATCTATGTCTAAATCTTATTCACACCTGTCACTGCTCTTTCTTTATGACCTGCTTTACGAGGAGGAGGTGCCCGGTTTTATTAGGGGTCCAGATTGATATCTGCTTGCAGGTGTTGGGCCTCACTGGGTATTTGGTTGTGGGCTGGACAAACTGAAAATGGGCTTGTCATCATGAATCTGTCTTTTCTTTTGTTGTAAGAAATATGTGAATGACTCACTGTAAAAATAAGGAATGTTTGCCTAAAGCATAATATTCTGTATAAAAGAGATAGCTGGTTTGCATGAAAAAGGCAGTCTCCTGAGAACATACACCGTGTTGTACTTCTAGGATACCTGTTGCTGGCTGCAGCCAATAAATTGATCTTTGAAGCCACCAAGAAGACTCTGTGTTTCTGTAGTCTGAGACAGGAAGAACTCGAGGTCATTGGGTGTGTTCCCTGGCACCGCTGGGTCCAATAAAACCCAGTACTTCAAAGGAGAAAGAATGGAGTGGTCAGATAAGCTGGAAGATCTGCAATTGAAGCTTAAAACCAAAATGAAAGAGAAAGTGATACAGCAATGGGAGGTTAGCAGAGCTAGAGACATTGTACAAGGGGAATGTTTTGGGAAACTCTTGGCTTGGAAATCAAGGCTGGAAAGGAACCAAAATTATGTAGGGAAGATCATAGAGGGAAGTCAGAGTTGATGGTGGAGGAGAGCAACAAAATCAGAGCCGCATTTACCAACTTCTTTCAGGAGCTATACTTAGAAGATTTAGAGGTTACAGAGCAAGAAATACAAGATTGGCTCCTGGAAAACAGCTCCCCAAACTTACAGGAATTCAATCACTATATATAGGACAAGAAATCAGTGGCAGTGAGATCTTGGACATACTGAAAAAGCAAAAAAAAGGGAAAGCCACAGGCCCAGATAGGATTCCAAGTGAATTGTACTATGTGTTGCGGGAAGAGATCATTCCCATTTGGGTTAAGCTATTTAACTCTATTTTTATAGGAGGTGGTTCAATCCTCTTATCATGGAATGAGGCAGTAATTTCCTAATGCTGAAGCCAGGCAAGAACCCGGTATATTGTCAATCATTCCACCCAATCTCCTTACTCAATTGTGATTATAAAATCTTCACCAGCATCCTTGTGGCCTGTCTGAATAAGGTAGTGGGGCAGCTGATACATCAAGATCAAAAGGGTTTTTTACCAGGGAGGAATATGAAGAGCTTAACCACACCTTGATAGGCTCTATAGACCTAGCTACAACGCTGGAGGCTCCCCTTGCGATTGTTACGTTGGATGCAGCAAAAGCATTCAACAGTTAATTGGAGGTATCTTAAGACTATACTAGAGCATTTTGGTCTAAGTAAAAACATGATAGATACAATGTTTAAAATCTACAGGGCTCCAACAACAAGGATCTTGGTGAATGATAGTTTGTCATCTCCAGTAAGAATAGAGAGAGGGACAAGACAAGGCTGCCCTCTTTCCCCCATTTTATTTGATTTTTATTTAGAGCCTTTCGCTCAAAGTTTGAGATTAAACCTTTCAAAATTGGCGCATGCACAAGGAAGATCTCACTTTATGCTGATGACTTAATGGTTTACACCTTGGATGTAGCATCTGCCCTTCCACACCTCATGGCGGAGGTGAGGAAATTTGGTACACTGGCAGGATATGCAGCAAACGAAGAAAAAACAGAGATAATGATCTGGAACCAAGATGGCAAAGAGATAAACTGCGTTGAGGAATTGAGATACTTGGGGATTACAATAACGAAAGACCTTGGGAAGATCATTGCTGTTAATCTTGAGAGAGTAGGAAAAGAGATAGATGGGTTATCAAAAAGAGAGCAGAACCTTCCACTCTCGATTTATGGCTGGATTAATCTAGTGAAAATGTCTATCCTGCCCAAACTTACCTTTCTTTTTGACAACATCCCGTTACACTTTGAAAAAAAACACTCCCTGAAACTGCAAGGGAAGATAACATCCTTTATCTGGGCTAGCAGAGGAATACGTCTCTCATGGGAAAGTTGAGACAGAAAGCGGGATTGGGGGTTTGGGTCTCCCAGATCTACAGCTTTATTGCTGGGCGTTCCAACTTAAAAACAATAGAATGCTTCTTCAACGTCCTGATGAGTCCCTAATAGGAGTTATGTTCAAAACCATGTTGGTGGGCCTACCTGAGGAAGGATTATCTTACAAATATGGGGCTCCAAAATTCTTTAAAAAGGTCAGACTGAAATGCCTCCAGACAGCGGCAAGAACTTGGTACGAGATAAGATCAATTCTGGGTATACCTTACTACAGCAGGTTGTCCCCTATATGGGACTCCCCAGGTACTCCAGAATGTTTAACTGATAGTTTGGCGAAACCTTTGAAACAGGGAGATGTTAGGCATTGGGGACAGTTGGTAGATGATGGACAAAAGCTAACATGGAGCTTCTGGTACAATAAGACGAATGGGGCTATTTCTAGATTAAAAGTGTATCAGGTTAATGCGTGGCTTAAGGGCCAAAACTGGTCGGATGTAGATTCTGGACAAATGGAGCTAGATCTTCAAGATATAGTGACAAGGAAAAAATAAGTGGCACACTGGTATCAATACCTACTGGTAGCAGAGTTGGCAGAGATGAAAACACCATACAGCGCATGGGATGGATACTTGCTGGAAGCGGAGCTGGCAGAGTTATAGCAAGTATATTGTGCTACACTTTGGGCCCGATTACGATGGCGGACGGAAAAGGACTCCGACCGCCATGCATGCGGAAAATGACCGTCCGCATGTCCCGCGGCAATACCGCCGGTCAGATTACGATGCAACTCACGTAAAGTCCTACCGCGGCAGCCGGAATACAGAAAAAACCTTCCATAACGGTGGCAAAAGCCGAAAATGCTACCTCAGCGGACGGGGAAAGCTGGTCTATGGACCAAAACGTCCGCACCTCCTGCGGAATGACCGCACGGCTAATTACGATAAGTAAGCGGAGCTGGTGTAAGGATCATGGCAGTACCCACCGCAGAGGTGGCACCCAGGCCAAAAGAATGGCGGAAGTAACAAAATTCACTACAAGTCACAAAGTGTGCCTGTATCATCATCGGCCCTCAATTACATCAGACATGCAAGAATGACACACCACAAATGCATACCGGAGATGAAAGCCATGGACAGCATGGAAGACACACCAGGTGGACATCACTCATGTGGACACACCCACACACCACAGTATATAAACCAACCCCTTCCTGGACCAGCATCCTTAGCAAATTAGGAGCAGAGAGGGGCATCCACAGAGAGAGAGAGAGAGAGAGAGAGACAGGGACACCAGAACTAATTGCACTGAAAGGACACAGCACACCATCACACCCACACAACTCCACACACCATCCCCTTCACAACCACACACCGAACACACCTCCCTCATCCACATATTCACTCTGCACCTCACATCCATTAGCACCATGCCGAACAGCAAAATGCCTAAATTCACTGACACAGAGTTGAAAGTGCTGGTAGATGAGATCATCAGGGTAGAACCACATTTGTATCGAAACCTGGTCCAACAGATACCCAATGTGCGCAAAAATCAGATGTGAGCTAGGATCTACAACAAAGTCAATGCAGTGGGGAACATCCCACGCACACTGCGTGACATCAAAAGGCGGTGGAACGACCTCAAGCTCTGGGTCAAGACACGGGCACAGAGGAACCACCAGTTGGCTCAAAGAACGGGCGGAGGGCCTCCTATTCCAATACTGAGATTCACAGAATGGGAGGAGAAGGTGCTTGCCATACTGCATCCCGAGAGTCTCACCAGAATTGAGGGGGGAGAGGAGGCTGGTAAGTACAAAGTAAATGTTCACATACCACTGTAACTTACTGTTGTGCACAACAAGTGAGCCTCGCTTGCCAGACCCAAGCGAACACATGGAGAATGTACGTTAAAAAAATGATTGTCTCACAATACCTCCATTTCCTCACTCTGCCTCACAGAACAGGTAGGTATCCATCTTACTGTGGAGAGAGTCGTTGAGACCTGACAGCAAGACCACCACTCCCAAAAGGCCCCCTGCCCACCCTCCCAAACAGCATGTAGCAACCTCCCCACCCCAGAGACACATGGCAGCCATTACCCCCGACAGTGCCTCATAACAAGTAGGTAGCCATCTTACTGGGGAGGGAGTCATTGAGACCTGACAGCAAGACCACCACTCCCACAAGGCCCCCTGCCCACCCTCCCAAACAGCATGGAGCACCCTCCCCAACCCAGAGACAGGTGGCAGCCATCACCCACCTCTGCAGCACTACACACATAGATAGTCAGCTCATGCACCCTGACCTCCCTCCCAAATAGCATGGTGCCATATGCCCAGCACATCACGCACATGTTTGCCAAGTCTGCAAAGCAACATAAGTTGTAGCCAGTGCACACACAGATTAATGCCATTAAGAGGTCACATTCATCACACTGTCATCCAAGAAGTCACATGTAACTGCATAGTCAACCCAAGATTCGCAAAGAACCACATTCAAATGTTGATGTCACATTGTCCATAAGCATAAAGGCACACATCAACTCCACACATACATGGAGACTCAGCCACACATCACTATACAGAGGAGGCCACTACAAAACAGCACAACAGAAATATTGCACCTGAGGCATACTGGCAATTACATAAGTCATGTGAATTTTAAACCGAAGTAGAAAACAATATCATCCAGAGCGCATAATGCCTGTCACCGCAGTGGGCGAGCATGTACACCTTGCGTTTCAAAAAATCAAAACCACTGCCGGTTCCCATTGGCTGATGGCTATTCCTCATAGGCGGTGACGCACCGCGGAGGTCAGGAAGCGACCATCGCAAGGCTGCACAAATCAATTGGTGTCAATCCCAGGCACCGCAGTGGTGGAGCATGTCCATTGCGAGAGTCAGTCAAAAACCCAACAACATCAATCATGAAGTGGCGGCACAGTAGACAGCTAGTCAGATAAATGTCAGAAAGGTCCAAGCATAAACTGCAGTGGATGTGCATCAAGTCGATACCCGAGGAAATGTCCATTGAAAAACAAGATCCAGACATATGAAATTGTTGCCCACGCAATGTCACATCGCTAACTGACAAATCATGTACCTCAACATCATGTTAGACTGATGCAAAACTGTGGACAATGCAACGTAATGTCACTGTCAAAAGTCTGGTCATCCCAATTGAAATGTGCAATACATTAACATATAAGTTGTGCTGTCTACTGAACATGCTGACATAATGACCTCTATTCAACAGGTGATCCGATTACAACACCTGTCGGAAGTGTGACCAACGAGCCCAGCCAGTCTCCCCCACATGAAGGTGAACTCACGGATGCAGATTTGCTCCTTTCCTCGGACGAGGAGGACCGAACTGGCCCTTCAGGCGTGGCCAGGCAACCCCAGTCTCCGGGCCTCAACTGGATTATGACATGTGGTTGAGTCCTTTGTTGGTCCACGACCGGGACTGTGCCCGGGATACCCGTCTATGGGATGCCTTACAACTTGGCATAAGTGCTGGCAGCTGGTCATGTGCGATTGCACAACTTCTCGGGTGCAATGACTACATTGAACCACTCCCCTATTGGCCTGAAATGCTCCTTACGGACACGGGGTGCGAGGAGCACATCTGTTCATTCATACTACTGGATTGGGTGGCGGTCCTGTTTGCTGAAACTGATCATGATCTACTCTTGGAACTGATTGCCTAAGAAGCTGCAATAGCTTTATTGGATGAGTAACTACTTACCTGCATCCACAACTGATTGGGACTAATTACAGATGTATCAACATACAGTTGCATCTTTCGGAACTGATTACAGATTTAGCACTGTCTATGGACATGTCTGCATTCGCTTGGACTTTGATTACCTCTGCGGCCTGCATCGCTTGTTGGCACACACCTGTGCAAGGTGAGGCTGTCTCCTGCCCGTAGTGGACATTGTCGCCTAGTACCAGTCTTGCTGCCATCATGCAGCTGTTGAGCTAGTTCTTACGTGCCTTTGTTGTACTGCAAGTATCTTAGTTTGAGTCTTTCACCTGATTACTGTCAGCAGAACATTCAGTCAGCGCTGTCCTGGAGTACAGTACATGTCAAGTCATATGGGCTGAGGAGTGGGCTCCTCTGACAAAGGGCATTGAGCTAATGTGATCCATCACATGACTTGTCCAGCAAGGGAAGGGTGGATCAGATCGGAGTACTCCCTCCTGAGTGCTCATTAATGTGACATCTCCCTCCATGACATCTGAACACGTTCCTATGCTGCCTGTTTTGGTCTGATGCATTGTTCTGCATGTTGTGGCATATATCTTGCACGATAGAACACGTTAATAGTAATAAACATTTTGCACATTAACTTGTATTGTACTGTGATCAGTGTTGAGAAGTATGAGAGTGTGTGTCCTTTTACCTGGATTACAGAGGAATCAGGCAGTGTTGGGTCATGTGGTGTCTTGGCGCTTGTTACACTGTCGGTGAGTGACAGAGCTACTGTGGCAGGACACACAATGTTGCCAGTGCTACTGCTTACCCAGTTGTTTGTTTGACTCTTCCACTGCCTGCCCAAATCCCATATTCATGTTCTTTTTCATGTGTATGTGTCCAGATTCACAGCTATAATCCACCAATTTTTGGAGACAACAGCAATGCGCACAGACACAGTCATAGTTGCATGATGATAACTTACACTCATTGGAAGTGGTTGGCTATGAGCTGGTCACGCAGGTCAAGACCTTCTTCCTCACCACTGTCATGGTCCCTGGGCATGTGTGGGTTTGCAGCGGGTTGCTCTTGCCGGTCATCATCGTCCTGAATCCGGGGTATCCTCTTGCGCAAGGCCAGGTTGTGCAGCATGCAGCATGCGACTACTATCTGGCACACCTTCTTGGGTGAGTAGAGAAGTGCCCCTCCAGTCTTGGCCAGACACCTAAATCTCGACTTCAGAAGTGCAAAAGTGCGCTCCACCACACAACATGTTCTCCCATGGGCATCATTGTAGTGGTCCTCCCCTGGCGTAGTTGTATTCCGCAGTGGGCTCAGCACCCAGGGACGATTGGGATAGCCAGAGTCACCTATCCTGGATAAACACATTTATAAAAATGTAACTGTGACATGTGAGTGTAGCAGCATGTCTCACATACATCACACTCCTTGACACAGCCCACTCACCATCAAGCCAGGCACAATCTGGGTGTAGATTAGCCATCAATTGTGGTATGCTGCTGTGGCGCAGAATGACTGTGTCATGTGCCGACACAGGATACTTGGCACACACGTGTGAAATGGTCTGGTCCGCTTGCATACCACTTGCACATTTATGGAGTGTTAATTTTTTCGGTTAGTATAAATGCTTTCACGTGCCTGTGGTGGAAATAGGCCAATGTGGGTTCCGTTAATGTCACACACTACATGTGGAATGCGCCAAAGTTCATAGGAATCCCCCTTAACACCTGCCATATCATTGCGCCTTGGGAACTGTATGAAGTGGATCTTGTATGTCATTAATGCAGACAGGACATCACGCAACACCATGCTGGACATAGGCTGTGACATCCCTCCAGCGCTGGACACCGGTGTACTGGAAGGACCCAGTTGCCAAAAAATGCCGTGCAGCCATCACTTTGACTTTTGCTGACAATGCCGAAGGATATGTTCACCTGGACTTCAAGTGGGGCTCCAACTGAGCACATAGCTCTCGCATTGTGAGGCGATCCTGACGGAATTCCATGCTGATTGTAATGTACTCCATGGTTTCCAGGACTGGGACAAGGTGATAGATAGGTGTGCTCCTCCTACGTACTCTGGCAGGGGACACATGCAGAAGTAGGTAAAAATTGATGAGATGTGTGTGACAGTTTCACCAGAGACTCACACGGCCACAACATTGACATGACTCTTGAGTATGTGAAAAGACACAAGTGACATGCATTAAGACCATGGTTCACTCCACCCACTCCTCATACTGAGCACTAGTACATCAACAATATGACATTGTGTATGACATGTCGTACCCTGCTACATCAGGGTGTGATCGGCCCTGTGTGTGTTAGGCACAGCACATGTGGTTACCAGCATCAATGCTGACTTGCATGTATCTTCTGCCATTGCACGTCCTCAATCTCAAGTCCGACAATACACAGCAACACAACGGGATGAGGGCAGTCTGTGTCACCTGGACAACATCACATGAGTATGCAGCAAAGTAGACATGTTCATATGTGCATTATGTGGTCAGTCCATCAGGACTGTGTGATGAATCTGCGTGACACACATTGCCACGTTCAAAGTGTATTTAAACAGATACACGTGTTTAGTGTATACATGCACACATAGCTTGACAGCACAACTTATGTTGGATCCAGCAATGTATGTTGAGACACATGTGCATTGCCCTGACGTGTGTACACACATGGAGGCAATAGCAGGTGAGCACACAGCATGGCATGTGTAGAAAGTGTGGCGCTGAAAAGTATGTCTGATTTCATGACAATGGCCAGCTAGGGATGTCAGTCAACATCACTGGCAATTCATGAGACAAAACATGGACAAGTGTCCGACCGTCAAGTAGCAAGTGTTACTCCAAACGTGTTAACATCTTTTATGTCTCAGTACACAACGTGAGTACAGTGATAGCGGCCTTTGTCCTTTTGGACTCATTTACTCTTTTCATGCCATGCTGGCCACCACACAGTACGAGTGATGTCTTCCCACTCTCCTTTTCATGGACATTCCATGTGTGTCAGGACGTGAGGCATAGGTCACACGCCAAGAAACCTTAACAGTTTGCACATTTGACCTTATGCAAATGTTGTGTGGTGAATGATGCAGTTAGCAAAGCGTGCATGCTAAAGCTAAATTGTGTTTACAGGCGCTAGAGCTGGCATCCACAGTGGTAACAAGCATTGGCCCCAATCGAATGGTGCCGGATAGCGGTGACCTCCGCGGGGCGTGACTGCCAATGAGGTATAGCCATCAGCCACTGGGAACCGCCAGCGGTAGTTATTTTGGAATGTCGCGGTAGGTGGGCTAGACCCCTGCGGGGCCAAACATTGGCCCCAAATGAAGGATGCTTAGCCGGCTGGCCAATGGTAACAGCAGACCCACATTTGAACGAGCCTAGAGCACTATATATATGCCTGTGATATGTACACACCTGTCACCCGCCTAGAGACACTGCTGCCTGCCATTCCTCAGCACGAACAGCGGCTGTACGTCATCTCTGGAACCAGTCATGTCTCGTAGAGAGAACCCGAGGGCCCGTCCCTTCACCACAGAGGAGCTGGGGGTCCTGGTAGGAGATGTCCTTGGACAGTACGGGAGACCATATGGTGCTCCAGAGGGAATGGAAAGTGTATGCCACACTTACTTATGTTGGTCACAAGGGTCAAAACATGTGGCTGTACAGTGCTGTGTGCCTCGGACTGCTTGCCAAAAGGGAAGCATTCTGATTTTGTTGCCTGCATTTCACATTCATTACGCACTACTTGATGCACTTAAGTGTGTGGGGAGGACAGCACACTGTTAATGTTGCTGCTCAACATGTCTGAAACATCACACATGTTACTTTCAGAAAGGATGATGAATACGTGTTGGAGTCTGTGTAGCCAAACAAGTTTAAGTGTATACTGATGTGTAGCTCTATTAGCTGAAGGCATGTGGATGTGCCTACAGACAATAGGATGTGATGTTGATATGGCACCACATGATGAGCAATTTTGCTGTATGATGGCTGTTGGACTTGGCCCTTTTTGGCAGGTTCACCCCTAAACTTTTTGCCTTGTCTGGAACCTGGTATTGGTGATTTTAGGCCTCCTGGGCACTTTCGCACTGTGGTCCAGTGGAAAGTGCGTGCGCTCTCGTGTTACATTGGTGAGCTTGGCCTGCCCTCCCATAGGAATGCATGGGGGATTCCCTGATCAGTGTGTGTCAGTGGTAATTCCTGTTATGAGAGGAGCAGTATGGTCAAGTCTGGTATGTATGAAATTGTGTCAATAAATGCTGCGCAATGGTGTCGCAGATTTATTGTGGTTATTTTAGAAATGCCACTTTTGTAGTTGGCATTTCTGTGTGCTATGTGTCTGCCTGCCTGATGTGAATTGCATGTCTGGCTTTGTGAGTGACAGGGGCTGGGAGGTGTGTGTGGCTCTAGGAGGGGCAGGGTGAGTCAGCGCTGGGCTGAATGGGACACCTGGGCTAAGGGTAGTGGGAGGAGTAATCCCTTGACTCTGAATAGGAGTGTGCCTGCCCTGTACAATGCTGGCTCCGCCCCCTGTGGTGTGTCTGAGTACCTAGCCCCCACCTGACAAAGGGAAGAGGAGCTGGGCAAAACAAAGTGCTCCAAATCCCCCTAAACCAGTTCTGACTGGTATCCCCAAGCCCTGTGCTTTTACACAAAGGGAAATGTAGTATAAATATAGGGGCTGTGACCCCATGAAAATGTTCACTTCTTGTTCCAGAATCCTGCTGGGGCATGCTGCTGCTGGGGCCGGGGGGGGGGGCTGCCATGAGGGCTTGCCTCCCTGGGCCCTGCATTGCCCCTTCCTCTCTAAAGACTTTTTGGAACCCTTTTGCTCTTCTTATCATCCTCCAGGACCTTCAGGACTTTTGGTACTTCTAGCGCCCTGTGAGCGCTTTATTTTTATTTTGCCAGGAGAGAGGAGCTGGCGTTAGCAGCACTGTGCTGCAGGAGGAGAACGAGGGAATCCCCAGCGTAGGGATTCCCCCGCAGTGTGCCCTGTTTGGCGGGTGCCCACCCCGTAGTGGGCACGCCGAGCGGGAGCCCACCCCGCTTATACTTTCATTTTAATAGCGGGAGCCCACCCCGCTCTATATTTTAAATTAGGAGGGAGCCTACCCCTCATTGTGCGCTTTACATTTTATTAATTGAGCGGGTGCCCAGCCCGCGTTCTATTTCCCAAAATCACCACCGCGGCCCGAGCCGCTTTTGAAATTCTCGCCGAGCCGCCGGCCCGACCCGGAAGCCAGGCGGCCTTGCCTGACTGTGGGCGGGGCCAGCGGCGTGTGACCGGAGCCTCGCAGGCTCCATTTCCGCCTTCCCCCATAGCTGAAGAGAGGGGGAAGGCAACCAGGAAGGCGACCGGAAGACAGGAGAGGTGCCGCGGAGCTCCCGTGAGTGGAGGGGATCCGAGTGGGGGACCGGGCGAAGCAGGAGATTGCCGCCGAGACCGGAGCCCACAGAGGAGTGGAGTCCCCACGCAAGCCCCGGTGAGTAGGGGCTTCATCCGTGTTATGGTGCCTTGTGAGGCACAGTGTTGCTCCCCCAAGGCACTGCGAGTGCCAGCCTTTGTTGGTGCCGGTTCGAGGCACAATATATGAGCGGCCCCACCTGGCAGCGGGTCGCTCCAACGTGGGGGCCAATTTTATTGAAAGCCCAGTGGGGCCCCGAGGGACAGATGTGCCAGGGCCCCTTCCAGTTTATTTACCCCAGCTGCCCCGTTCGGCAGAGGGTGAGCTGCAACGATGGGGCCATAGTTGTTTGGAGAGCCCCAGCGAGGCCCATAGGGCACAGTTGTGCCAGGGCCCATTATGGATTCACAGCTGCGCCGCACCAGCGCGGGCAGCTGCAACATTTTGGCGCAGTTTTGTTTATAGAGTCCCTGAGGGGGACAGACGGGTACAGTGGTGCCCAGGCCTCTAATTGCCTCACAGCTGCCCAGCAAGTAGTGGGCAGCTGCTATGTTTAGGCCATTCTTTATTTGGGGACATGTCTCTTGAGTTAGGAGTGAGGATGCACTCCTTTGCCCCATACATTCACAGCTGCGCAGCACTTAGTGCCAGCTGCAACGTTTAGGTCTGCGCAAATTGCGCACCCTTGACTTCCGCTGCCTTGGCAGCAGCCCCGACATTTTGGACGCAGGGCATTTGAGCCCCTTCGAGAAGGCCAGTTGGCCAGGGGGACTGTGAGGCTTATAGGGCGCCAGGCCCTAATGTGATTTATATGGTGCTAGGAAATGTGATTCCTGTATGGTGATTTACGCACCCTGTTTTATGCCTCTAACTGTGGTTTATGTATGAGGTTATTTGCATACTGTGGTTTATGCTAGTGAGATGATTCTCTACTGTGAGTTTTTACCCGTAATGTGAGTTATGCTTAGGAGGTTAGGGTCTAATGCGTTTAGACTTATGAGATAATTGCATAATGTGTTTATGCTGGTGAGGTTGGCGCAGAATGTAATTCGCGCCTAATGTGATACTGTGCATAATGTGGTTTATGTTACAGGATGATGCTGAGTACAGTGCTTACCAGTGATTACTGGTTGTACGTTTATGATATGTCTTACTTTTACTAAGTCCACCTTGTGCTGGTTCTGACAGTGGTCCAGTTGGCCCTGTCAAGTGTAAATAATCCCTTGTAAATATGACCCCGTGCCAGGTGGCACAATGTATATTATGTGAGTACTATTCTAATGTGTTTTATGATAATACAAAGGCTAATTTTGATATAACCTTGTGTGGAGTTCCTTTTGTGGTGTGCCTAGTATGTTGTTGCTGTGTATGTGTTGCGCAAATGCTTTACACATTGCCACCAGGATAAACCTGACTGCTCGGGCCAAGCTACCAAGGGGGTGAGCAGGGGTTATCTTTGGCGTGTAACTCCCTTGCCCTGACTAGAGTGGTGGACTCTGCCTGGCTTTGGCGCAAGCCTTAGCCAACCAGAGATCCCATTTCTAACAATGGCTACTTGGAGCATGACTGCCAGTTTGCATGTTAACATCCATGGGCTGAGCATTGAAAAATTGTAGACTAATGCAGCCTGTGCAGGGATAGTCACATGTGGGCATTGCGTACATCCTTTTATTTTCATCTTGCCTATCATGGTTGTTGTCAGGCACTTCACTGAACAGTGTCTCTGTCTCCTGCTGAATCTACCGAGATCAGAGAAGGTGATGGGCATGTAACAGTTGGTGTACCTACTGGCATCACTGCTCCCCTGGAGTGCAGCGACACTGATGGTACCAGCGCATCGGAGGGGGACCTGAGTGCCCTGGATGAGTCAGCTCCTGAAACGCCTACCTCCACTTCCTCAGACTCAGGTGGTGGCTCCTCGATGTGGTTGGGCAGAGGAGAATCGAGCTGTGCTTCTTCGTTCAACACACCCCGTCCTGTGTCCACAGTCCCTGATGCTCCCCCAAATGTCAACCATGCACGATGCCCTAAGAAGGGTAGGGTATCGTTTTCCCCCAGGCACAGCTGCCCCAGCCCGTGTCCCCTGCTGCCCTCAGTGTGGAGGCCATTGACATCTTGCGTCAGGTGTCTGTGGGTCAGACTTTGCTATTGAATGCCCTACAGGATCATGGCAGCAAGTTGTCACAGGTAATAGCGTTCATGGAGGGCATCCATTCTGATGTAGGTGGCCTGCTCTGGAGTGTCCAGTGTCTGGCCTCCACACTGACGGCTGCAATAGTGCAGTCACAGGCTCTAAGTCTGGCTCCTGTCCCTTCCTCAACCACCCTGCCAGTGTCCCCAATTGATCAGAGGAGCCACACACCTGTACACTCAGGCACCAGGTCATCCCCACGCAACACACGACAACAGGAGTCCAAGCGACAGAGACACGAGTCATCATCCACAAGGAGCACAAGGAGCACAGATGCCAGCACCACCAAAATAACCTCACATAAGAGTGCGGAGCCGAAACACAAAAGACATGCCTCAACATTGCAGACGTCAAATTCCCAGCACTCCAAGACCCCTCCAGGATCCACTACTGATCCAGGCTCAGCACAAGAATTTGCCCTGGCTGCCGTGGGGCTGTTGCGTGCCCACAACTGCCCCCCCCCAGTTCAGAGGGATGTTGTGCCCAGAACTTCCACTCCCACCAAAAGCCCCCCTAGTAAGCATGGACAGAGAAGCAGTGAGGTAGTGATGGTTCCACAACAGGGGAGGCAGGGTAGGAGCGCCCCCCAGCATAGAACTAGGTCTGAGGGTTTTGCAAGAAAGGATCCACGGCCACCTGCTCCACTTTCTGGGGGGGAAGGGAGCAGCTGTGGGCACCTCACCTATCCCTTGTCCAAAGACACTTGTGGGCTATCATATCCCCAAACAAGTGAAGCCCAGCCCTCCACATGCAACATCAGCCACTGAGCATCATCAATGCATGTCACCACCTCCCCGTGTTACGACTCCACCGAGTCCTGCCAGCCCTCAGGCTCCCACATCCAGGGATCCCGCTGCCAGTGCCAGTTCTCCCCCTCCCATGTCCAGTCCTCAGACTACCCCAGACAGTCATCCCCCACACAGTTCCAGTTCGCCACATATTTGATGGCTGGTCCCTCTTCCCAGCCCAATCCTCCCTGAGCGGTGCCTGAGCTGACCATTTGCGAGGCCTGTACTGGTGATGTTTACATGGCTGTGGACTGTGTTACATTGATCTGTGTGTATTTCCAAAGCACACATGTGCGGACTTGAGTTTTGACTGGCAGTTGCCCTTCATGTTTTGCACTTTACATGCTGATACCGAGTTTGTGTTTGAATGAAGTTATTCATGTTCTTGACGTTGTCGCTGGCCTTACAAATGCTTCTGTACAATGTATGTGCATGTGTTCATGGGTTCGATGCTCTGAAGTCACACTTTGCCATTCTCATGTACTGTACTAGATCTTGCAGGGGTTACCAGGGGTTCTGCAGAATGCTGTCATGTTTTGACTCAGAGTATTGATGGGGCGGGCTACTTGTCAGTGATGGTCCACTCTGGTCCTGTTCATTGTGTTGGCTGTGCTCTCCTTCTTCACACATGTCAGATGGGTTGGATCTCCATCATGTGAATGTCTTCCAATTTACATGATGACTTGAGGGGTGGGCAGGGTACTACATATCCGTGTGGTCTATCTTGATGTGTACACACCAGTAAAAGGGGCGCAAGTTGTCATCTTGGATGGGTATGGCTTCATAGTCAGATGGATGGAGTGTACATGTGTTCTTTATTGGAGTCATCGCACTAGTGTGAGTGTGCTGTAATTCTCTGAGATGTCAGATGTGTGTGTGCCTCTTGGGCATTGCCCTTTCAATCATGTATGATCCATGTGATGTGTGCCTGTTTGTTTCCATGGTCAGACACCTTGTGGGGTGTTGGTGGACATGTTGGGGTTGTTGCAGGAGCTGTGTGCTGTGTGTCATTGTGACCTCGCAGGCTTAGGGTGCACCTGCATGTTCGACTCATCATTGGTGAGTATGTAGAGTGTGTCAGTGCAATGTCTGTGTTGTGTGTCTTTGGGATATGGCCTTGGTCTTGCTTACCTTTGTTTGCACTGTGCTGCATGTCTGTGGGTTGCAAACATGATATGTGATTTCTCACAGGCATACCTGTCACTTGACACTTTCTATGCCCAAATTGGAGTTTGTTCGATTCTGTTAGCTGTGACAGTAATTGCATTCGGCCATGCACATTGAGTCAGACTTAAACATGGGATTTTTGCTCTGGACACTCCTCAACTGTACAGATCTGGTGTATACACCACTTCATCTCGTGACCTGTGCCAGTGGCTGCCATGCACATGTTTGACCCTCCACTCCCTCCATGTTCTGGCACTGTACCGTGTGCTGATAATCTGTTTCCATTGGCATGCTGGCCAGTGGCACTATTTCTCCAGTGGGTGATGTGTGTGATATTTGTACCTACTTGCTTTCTAGTAATGGTTGCCAGTGGTACAGTACAGATGTATTGGCAGCACAGTCCTCTTGTCTTGTTCCCTGGCCCCGATGTTTGCCAGGGTTGTGTGGCAGTGGATGTTTGAAAATGTGTAGCTGTTTCCCCTTGCGCCTGCTAGCCATCCTGGGTAGGCATCTTGGTCACTTTGCAGTCTGCAGTGTATGCACTCCCCATCACCAATGCTAATCTGTCACCCTTGATCAGGATTGGAGCTGTGTGAGTGGTGCTGGTGGGTGGGTGTGAGGGGAGCTGAGTGGCAGGGAGGCGTCAGCACAGGGCAACCTTCTGGCCCCTGAGAGTCTCTTACTGATGTGAATAGGGGAGGCATATTTCCCCAGACGTGGTTGTGCAGGCCCCCTGCCTGCACGCTTGCAGTGAGTTGTTGTACCGTGGTTGCATGTGTGTATGGGTGTTGGACGTACTCTCTGCTGTTGTGCCTCGGCGCGCGCTCTGTTCTGCTGGTAATGCATCCGGCACAGCAGCGGTAAGGCCTGCAGGGCTGGATCCATTGCGGCTCTTGTGGTGTACGCGGTATAGGGCTTGGATATTCCCTCGCTGTTATTGTGCTTCCGCCATCCGCGATGAGGTGGGGTTTCCGCAGCGGTGGGATTGGCTGTTTGGTACATCGTAATGTGGTTGGTGGTGGAGACGTTGATTCCGCACGCTGTTCTTGCTCTATTGGCTCCGGCCGCCGCCACCCTCACGTGAGAGGTGAAAACACGTGCTGACGCAGAAACACAGCAGAGGTGCACGTAAATGGCCCATGTTGGCCCATTGTAATGTGGCGGTCGCAATAACCGCATGGGGTGCAGAGAATTCTCTGTTTTCCGCCACCGCCAGCACTACGAATGCCCTTCCGTCCGACATCCTAATGACCCCCTTTATTTGGTGGTTAAACTTGCTGCATTAAGAAAAAAACATTTTTTCACCTTGCATAGAATCTACTGAACCCCTAAAAAGCTGGAAAAGATAAGGGGAAGTATCGACCTAAAGTGTAAACGGTGTGGCAGCGGAGAGGCAGATGACGTAGCACATGTTCGCCACTTGCCCAAAGTTAGGAAGAATTTTGGTCAGCAGTGGATACGCACTCATCTCTCACTCAGTGGGAGTTAACATAGAGGTAAGCACTTATTTAATTATGTTTGGGATATCTCAGCTGGTTAAAAACATACAGGATCTGCAGGTAAACTGCCGCCATTTGGTCTTCTATTTAATACTACTAGCAAGGAGAGAAATATGTAAACTCTGGACTCAGGCAGTGACCCCTTCGTGGCAGGGATGGAAGAGATCTGTGGGTTTTTTTAAGGAGCTGGATAGAAGTTGGGGTAGGTTTTGGGACTTGCTAAAGATCTGACGACCTCTCTGTCCAATGAATACACCCTCTCAATTCAGCAAAACTGGGAGGGCTGTGGAGTTTCGATATAACCCAGAGAATGTGATTGATTCAGAGCCGATTCCGGGCACATACGAAGGGCGAGTCGATTGGTGCTAATCGGTGGTGACATGAGGACTTTAAAAAAAAAAAAAAAATCACCAAGCCACTCTTCCCCTATCTGCCAACTTGCAGTCTCAGCCGCTCTACAAATAGTACTAGGCAGGGCTTCCTCTCTCCCAGTGCACCAGAAATGCAGCGCAGCAAACAGCAGGAGCTCTAATTAAATAAGATGGGGGTCCAGATAGCAGCAGTGTTCCATCCAGAGGCAACGGGAGCCTGGATCGTTATAGTGGTGCACTCAAGCCTCTCAAGCGCTGTCCGTTACCTGTGCCTCCTAGGCACAGCCAAGGTAGGCCCCACAGCAGTCCCAGCTCACATCTCAGGTATCTTTGAATTTTGGATAATTCCGCTGTCTACTGGGGGGTCCAGTGCGCCAACGCCTGCGAGCCCACTTCCGCCTCACCTCCAGTGGGGTCCTCACTCACTGTCAGCTGTGCAAGAGCGTGGCAGCATTGGGGTCTGGGTCCCTCTCCTGAGCATTACTCGAAGTCAGCAGTGGGTCTTAGGGCTCCACAGAGCACTTAAAATATACTGCGGGACGGGCGCCTCTCACCCCGCCGCAGGCATGGCCCTCCTTCTGGCCCGCTCCACCTCACTGGGACGGCGGGCTCCTTCCACCGGACTGGCGCAGGGATTCTTGGGTCTATTTCCAGCCGCCACCAGGCCAGAGTCACTCACCTCTCCAATTGCTGCAATCGCATCACAGGTGGGTATTGATCAGCAATCAAAGGCTCCTCGCTGCTCTTCTTTATTTATCACCAGGCAGGGCAGTATGAGCTCCTCGAGTTCGGAGCTGGATAAAACGGCGGTCAGAGGTGCGCCCTCCACACGGGGCCCAATCTCAGTACCAAGCTGTGTGCGACGTTGTCACCGGTTGCAGATCCGGTCAGGGGGCTTGCCAGTGCAGTACAATCATCTCAGAATCTTGTCATCCGCTGACGGATCTATTCGGCTCCTTGAGTCTCTGGCGGCCACCGACATGTTGTCTCCAGTCCTCGTCAGCCTGTTCCGCTCTCAGAGCCTCAATATCACCCCCAATGCCGGGAGTTTTCAGCCGCGCAACACAAGCCTCCGTATGGGGAATGCTGTTGGAGCCTTCGAGGCACGTCATATAATGACAGGATGGCGCTAGATGAGGGTTGGCCGAGCGGAGCTCTGAGCAACGTTTCTCACTCCATCAGCGTCAGGCCACACCCCCAACAATGGCCCTACATGTTCCTGATTCTGTCCTGCATGGGTATACCTCAGGCCTTCCTTCGCTGGATTCATCTCTTATATACCAACCCGGTGACGAGGGTAAGAGTTAATGGGATTACATCAGAGACGAAAATGATATACAAGGGAACACGTCAGGGTTGCCCGTTGTCCCCAATCCTATTTGCGCTGGAGCCCTTAGCATTTGTAATAAGGCAGAGACATGGGGCAGCAGTATTGCTCTTCTGACAACGACCCTTAGCCATATCTCTTTATGCAGACGATATGGTGCTATATGTCCGAGAACCTGCCACTAATCTAGCACCAGTCATCTGGGAGTACATAAAATATGAGTGGTACTCCGGACTGAGCATTAACTGAGCATTAACTGGTCATATTCCCACTGACAAATTACACAGAACTGTTGACCCTAGAATATCCCCTAGAATGGAGTGTAGTGTCAGTGAAATAACTGGGGCTGTGGATACACAGGGACCCTGAGACCTTCATTCGACGGAACTATGGCACCGCCATTACAAAGTTGGGAGATCAGGTATCTCGTTGGATACGCCTTCCCCTTGTCTCTGGCTGATAGAGGGCCATTATGAAGATGGTCGTGCTTTTCAAGTTTTTATATCTTTTTGTGAATGTCCCCATACCACTGATTCAGGCCATTTTCAAAATGCTCCAGTCCCATATGATAACCCTTGCTTGGGTGGGCAAACAGCCCAGACTTCACTGGCAAACACTCATGCTCCCATACAGGTTGGCAGGATTTGGCACCCCAGACTTTTATATATATTTCATATGCGCACAGGCTCATTTTGCGCACTATTGGTATCACCCCCTCGAAATATACCTCACGCACACACAGACAACCCAGCTACAGAAATAAACTCAATCAGTGCCACTGCGCGTGCCTGGCAAGCGCTGGCCACCCGCGCTAATAAGCTCCCTATATATACACCAGCATTACCATTATTACATCACCCAGCAATATCAGTCAAATAGGAGCCTAAGGGGCTCACCCAGCTGATCTCTGTGGGCCTGAGGTCGATCGGGAACCTGTACCTTGGGGGACATTCCTTGAGCTCACTGACTTCGTGGGTACCCACAACAAGACTCCACTTTTGCAGTTCACATACCATCGGCTGTGACTGGCAGTGAGGGCTCTCTTTCCCTCCTTCCCACAGGAACCGGTGGCACTAGGGTCCCTACAGATTCTCCTTACTTGTACTGATTGGAAAAAGTTGATTACTAAGCTATACAATGCCTTATAGGTTCAATTGCCTGAATGTCCAGATGCCGCTCTCGACCGTTGGAATATGGTTTTAGAGCAACCAATTGCATTAGCTGATCAGGAGTTTTGTTGTGATTCGATGAGCACACTCACTTCGAATTGTAATCTGAGGATTATTCATTTTAAATATTTACAGCAGATGTACTGCTCTCCCCTCCAGCTACATAAATATGGATTGCGAGCAGATGCGAGATGCCCCCGTTGCCATGACCCTGCAGCGGGGTTTCTCCACTTAGCTTGGGATTGCTCTCCAGTTAATCAATATTGGAGGCAGGTGACGCAGGCCCTCTCAGACATGGTACTGGAAAGACTGGCGTGCACCCCCCTGATGTGTCTCCTGGGCCTCATTAAACCCCTCCAGTCAGTAAACCGTAAATGCGTGGCTGTGACACCGTTGCTTACAAAACAGAGGGTGTCTATATGTTGGGGAGGGAGGAGGATCCCCAAATTTGACACATGGAAGACTGATATGGCGTATTGCAAGGCACACTTGGACTCTTATGCAAAGACGCTGCCACATGCCTCACGACCCAAAGACTTCTGGGCCCCTTATGTATCATATCTGTTGATGTTAGTTGCTGCCAAGTGGAAATAAATAAGTTTCAAGTCAAATGGGCCATGTGGGCCACTAATGTGATGTACTGTTTACTCGCTGATATGAGATAATGCTGGAATCTCTGATATGTTTGTCTCTTCTTTTTCTTCCTGCTATTTTCTTGCAACTCAAAATATAAACAGAAGATATTTTAAAAAAATGGGAGGGGCGTGGCCATAATGGCGATCTGATCGGTCGCAGGGCTCAGAGGCTCCTCGCTCCTGGCCCCCTAACCAGCCAAAACCCCACTTTAGATCCCCTTTTGAGCCCCGCAGCAGGCGGAACGGAGAGCGGGGGTGAAGCGGCGATCTGGGGGGGCGACAGTGGTGGCAGCGCGCTCCCGGACGACACCCTACGCGGTCCTCCCGAGGCAGACGACGGTTGTGAAAATGGCGCCCAAGCCGGGAGCCAAGTGAGAGCGGCCACTCGGGCGAGAGCGACAAGCCATCTCGCCGCAGGGGCAGCAGCGGAATGGATATTGCCCCGTTCAGCCTCGGGTGAGTGCCGCAGCGCGTGCACCAGAGCAGAGGCGAGGGAGGCGGCGCGGGAAGCCGGTGGTTCCTCACTGGGCGGAGAGTGCAATCGAGGGCGCGATCGCGGGCCTGTCCAGCGCGATTCCGCGCCTCGCAGAGAAGTGGTGCAGTCCGGCCCTGCCCGAGCGGCGAAGGCGGAGAGGCAGCTGGGTCGAGAGGCGCCCTCCACCACTGCAGAGGAGGCCTCTGGTGAGCCGTGGCCGGTCGAGCAACAGGCGTTGGAGGTTGGCGCCAACGCGGGAAGCGAGAGGGGCGCCCAGCGGTGACGGTGCGACAGGCCTAAGAGCTCCCCTGGTGAACATTGCAACACCCCAGGAGTAAGTAGTACAGGCGCAACACGGGTGCACTCACTGGTAGGGGGGCTCTAATGTCAGTGGAGGGGTGACGGAAGACCCCCCCAAAAGCAGCGCTAGGGCGAGTATAGCGGAGGAGCCACACCGCCGAGAAGGCTGAGCAAGGCGAAGGGGTCCCATTACGCTGCAGGATCGACAGAGCAGAGTAGGGGCAGCAGGCCTGGTGAAACAACTTGCCCACAACAGGGAGCACCTGGGACCTAGAGCGCAGGGCCCGCGGCAACGAGGACAAAGAGAGGGCCTGCCACGCTGTATGGTGACGGAGCCTGGAGGCCCCGGCCGCAGACATTGAACTACACAGTGGCGCGGGAGGGCCCAGCGCAGCATAGCGGAGTGAGACACGGAGGGCGAAGGGGCGGCTACGCGGCAAGGTTCTAGCCTGGCTGCAGTGTAGAGCCCTCCACAGACGACTAGAGGAGGAGTACAGGGGGAGGCCCGTGTCTGTATATCTACCAAAGGCCCGAGGAGCGAAGTGACACGGGGAAGAGAGGCTGTGCACACCGGTGGGCACCGGAGAGCACATGCGCTTGGAACAAAAGATCGGCGACGGAGGGGCAGCGGGGTCCAGAAGAGACTAATCCTTGCAGGCTAAGCGAAGACCCCATCTGACTCGAACTTCCACGCAGCAGTACTCACCCAGTGCCACACGAGTGTCCAAGTTGGTATCCTAGGATGTCCACCGCGAGGAAGAAGGGGAGCGATCCCTAAAGGAGATGCTTGCCAAAGGCTCCCTCTCAGGGGAGAAAGGGGGTAGAACGTCGCCGGCCTCTAAACCACTGGCGGAACCAGAAGCAGGAGAGGTGCCAATCACACGCGCATTCCTTGAATCGCTCTTCAATACCCTCAGGGAGGACTTTCAAACGCTCAAACATGAAGAGGCGGGAGAGGTGAAAGAGATCCGCCGCGATATTGATGAGATCGGGGAGCGAGTAGCTGCTATTGAGGACCGTGAACAAACCACAGGCGAGGAGATAGAGCAATTACAACAGGAGGTGATTCGCCTAAAAGACCAGCAGCTGGACTTGCAGACCCACGCTGAGGACCTCGAAAACAGGTCGAGGCGGAATAACATTCGCGTCAGGGGGGTTCCACCACAAGAAGAGGGGGCCGATGTCGCCAGATACCTACAGGGAATGTTTAGAGAAATTCTGGGAGAGGCCCCTGACTTTGAAATTCGTATAGACTGAGCGCACCGAGTGGGCCTGGCGAGACGAGCGCCAGCCCCTCCACCGGACATACTTGCCTTCTTACCGGATTTCCCCCTCAAAGAACGCATACTACGCGAGGCTAGGCTTAAGCAACCCCTCAAATATCAGGGTCACTCCATAGCCGTATATCAGGATCTGGCCTCCATCACTCTACAGAAGAGGAAAGCCTTCAGTGAGGTGACAACCTATTTGAGGGTAAAGGGGGTGGCCTACTCCTGGGGACACCCTTTCCGCTTGATCTTAAAGTGGAATGGCAAATTACATCAACTTCGATCTCTCCAAGAAACTTGTGCACTCCTTGGACTAGAGCATCAGAGCCCAGACGCGTCACCCAGCCACTCACAGAAGTCCTCTGAGGGAGGATGGCAGAGAATACACCGCAGACGATCGCCTACACTAGCTTCGCGGCCGGATCCTGAAACCATGTCGCAAGAAAGACTGGCAGCCCTGGAAGCGGTGTCGAAAGATACCACATCGCCAGACCGACTATGATCTTCATGATGGGGTAGAATGGCACCGAACTTTAGCTGGCTTGGAGGGGGGGCTGGGGGTGGGGGGCCCGGGTCACTTGGGCCACACGTATACCCTGACTTTAACGATCCCACATGCCCGCGTCCTTGGATGATGGGCAATGGACTATGGTAAAACTTGGGGATTGTTCAGTTGGGGTTAGGGGGGGCACGGGAGGGATCCGGGAGGTTGGGGCGTTGGGGAGGACTCAAGGGCGGGGGAGGGAGAGACTGACACGGACTGGGTGCGTATCTCAGGAGCACAGGGAGCACTGCTTCAGGCTGGTTGACAGGGTGTTGTTGGGGTTAGGGAGGAGGGTGGGAAGGGGAACCGGTGTGCTGCGTGGAGAGGGACCTAGACGAAGGCCAGGGTCACTAACGAACAGAGCCAGGGTCCGTGGGCATGGCTACTTGGCTGCAAAGGACAGGGGCCTACTGCGATCACAGACAATACTAGTGACCATCTCATGTCGCGATCCACTCTTCAATTGATCCCCCTTGACATGAAGGGGCTGGCTAACCTTTACATTAAGAGGCGAGCTATCTTGTCCCACTTAGAGAACTCGGGGGGCAGAGGTGTGCCTCTTAAGCAGGAGACCCTCATCTCCTTCCCAAAGGTGGCACAGAGTGCAGGTCCTGCGCCTTTCCACAACAATTTTATTCCCTCCACAACTGACAAAGAGGGCGGGGCCAGCTATCTGTGTTTGCCAGAAAGTTCCCAGGGTACAGTGGGTGACAAAAGTGGCAGAAGTCAAGGGCCGTCTACTGGCTTACAGAAGCTATGGGTGGGGAGGGCTCCTCTGGTGGTGGAGGTCCCTTTATGCCCCCAACTCAGGACAAGAAGCTTCCCAAGGGTGCCCTGTCCGATGTTCTTAGTTCCCAAGACAGGAGGAGATAGTAGTGGGAGGTGACCTCCAATCTTAGTCATGGATGCTGAGAAAGATAGATCAGGCCAACTCGTTGTGCACAAACGGGAGCCCCTATCCAGAAATGGGAGAGAAATGGCTGGAAAGCAGGAGTCTGGTGGACGTTTGGCGGGAGGCTTATCCTCACAGCACGCAATTCTCATTCTATTCCAATGCGCACCATACATATGCCAGGCTTGACCACTTTATAGGATCTACCGAACTAAACGCATTTAGTGCACACAGTAGACATTGCCCCGGTTGCGCCCTCGGACCACGACGCGGTGACGTTGACGCTCAACATGCCCCCCGACTCATAGACCAATAGGTGAGATGGCGACTTCGGGAGACTTTGCTCAAACGGACGGGCGTCACCCAGCAGCTTCACACATGCATTACTGACTTCCTGGCGACGAATCCACATTCCGGACACGCCTCTGACGCGGCCAGCCATGGAGGACGCTGCAAGGCGGTAGTAAGGGGCCCGAGCAGATGGCTATCCCCGCTCGCGGAAACTCGAGAACAGAGGAGACAAAAGAGAGAGCTGCTTTCACGGCACGAGTGGTGGAACCAGAAAGGGTGCCACAGCCGAACCTGCACTCCTAGGGCATGGTGCCAACTGAAAGCAGCCAGAGCGCAACTACGCAAAGCCTGGACTTAGACAGGGCTGAAATACGCGGCCTCTTCGGCCCAAACACCTCATATTATATAGGGGGTGATAAAACGGGCGCCTCCTGGCGAGTAAACTCCCGAGCCTCGCACCCAGCGCTCCAAAATTTTGGCACTTCAAACTGCCGAGGGGGAGAAGGTGGAACAAAATGAACAGATAGCTGAAACCTTCCGGGAATTTTATGCATCTCTTTATGGTAAAGACCCGCAAGTGGGGGCGGATGGTGGGGCCTACCTCCAACACGCCGCTACGACGGCGCTGAGCACTGGCTGAAGCTTTAGATGCACCTATTAGGATTGAAGAAGTAGATAGGGGCAATTTCCGTCTCAAACCTCTGAAATCACCGGGCCGGATGGCTTTTCGGCAGGGTTCTATAAAACGTTCTGTCCATCCCGCGCGATTTTAACCCGCCTCTTTAACTCCTTCCAGGGCCCTGGATCTATTCCCCAGAGATGCTGGCCGCTGACATTGTTGTCCTTCCCAAACCGGGAAGGACGTCGACTCAATGTGGCTCCACTGTCCGATCTCCCTACTCAACCTGGACTTGAAGCTGTTTACAGGGGTCCTAGCAGCCAGACTGGGCCCACGTATGCTGGGTATCATCGAACCGGACCAATCCGGCTTTATACATAGTCGACAGAGCAGTGATAATACTAAACGCATCCTGCACCTAATCGACAAACCCCACCGCACCAAGATGGGTTCAGGGCCTGGGTAGCGAGCTGTTACGACAAGCCCCAAGCTACGATAAGAGTCAATGGGACAAGCTCACGGCCCTTCGACATCCAACGGGGCACGCGACAGGGATGTCCGCTGTCGCCTCTCCTTTTTGCGCTCTACGTGGAGCCTCTAGCACAGAGGATCCGAGACAACCCTGATATTCTTGGCATCCCATTCGGAGGGGAGAGGCACACAATCAGTCTATACGCAGATGATATCTTAGCGACTCTGGAGGCCCCTGAGCGCTCCGTGCCAGCCTTCCTTAGGGAGCTGGAGTCCTTTGGCAGGGTCTCTGGGTTTCAAATAAATATGGGGAAATCCATGATCTTGCATCTGGGCCTAAATGAAAACCTGCACAGGGGAGAGCAGAGGGCGTACGGAGAACTCCAATCCCAAGCCACAATCCCGCACCTGGGGATAGTCTTGGCCCCCTCTATCGAGCCGGACAGTTGCGAACAATTACACCACCGCCTTCTCTCTGCAGACCCAGAAAGATTCCCGTATCAATGGCAGAAGCACTCTCTCTGTCGCTCCTTGGCCATATCGCTGCCGTCCAAAATGTCCATACCACCGAAAGTGCTATACCTTTTCCAGACTTTACTCGGCCTGGCCCCCACCGGGGACCCTCCACAAGTTGCAAGAGGCGGTGCAACACTTTATCTGGGTCGGGCGCGTCCCCGGATGTGCAGGGATATCTCTCACAGGCCTCCAGATGAAGGGGGACTTGGTATCCCAAACTTCTTGGAATATTTTAGGGCAACACAACTTAGGTACTTGGTAGAATGGAGCAGACCTTGAGTCTGAAAAGAGATGGCTGTTTCAAGACCGGGCGCTGGGCAAAGTTATCCCTATGGAAGGTACCCTTTTTCAAAGCGATCTTGATGAGACCTCCGAATCTTGAGGGCTCTCCCCTTACACGCACAGTAATGAGGGTCTGGGACGCTGTAGCGGTTAAGCGCGGATTCACTTCCTTCCCCTCGCCGTTAACGCCCATATTTGATAATCCAGAGTTTCCACCAGGGTTAGAAGAGCGTGCGCTCTAGCAGTGGCGGGTCTCGGACTGCAAGTCGAAGCGGGACATCTCCTTTGATTTAGAGGGGTTCCTCACATTCACAGATGTGACACGAGCCTACGACATCAAAGAGCCGAACCCGGTTCCAATACTTCCAATTCCGTCATTGGCTCCTCCACCCCGACGTGCGTCCGTTGGTCGGCAGAAAACTGACGACTTATGAGAAATGGCTTCTAACCAAATACTCGGACAAAAGATCATCTCTGAACTCTACCATGTGCTTCATCCACCAGCGTCCTCCGTAGGGCGAACCACACGGCCCGAAATACAGCCAGTAGAGAATCAGCGGTCAAGGTAGCAACCTACTGGTACTTGACGCCTGCCAGACTGCATAAAGGAAATCCGGACCGTAGCCCGACTTGTTGGCTGGGTTGTGATGAGGAGGGTACACTGACCTCACTTGCTCTGGGAATGTAGGCGAATTGACGGGATGCTGGACTGCTGTCCCTGAGATGACATTGACAAACAACCTGAGACGGAAGCACCTCGCTTCCCTGCCTATACGCTGCACGGGGCTCCCCAACTCTCTTCACATTTCCACTGAAATCTCTCAAGGGGAAACAGAGGATGGGCCTAGCGATGGGAGCAGCTGTCCAACACATTCTAACTTCCCTATGGCGCACACACAGACCCGACCGGCGCATACAGGGATGGCTACACAAATTATGGTACATCATTGAGCATAGAGATGAATCCAAGCCACACTAACGCACTCAGCAGACTCATTTGGTACTACCTAAGGCCCTCTATTGTTTCTGTTAGCGATGGAATTCAATGAAAGTAACTTGTCCAAAATACCCTCCGCCTTCTTCGGCTCACCGAAGCTCAGCCGGCAGTAGCGGCCAACTAATAGGTTGCATAGAAATGGGCCTTCTACGCAGTGACCTAACATGGTATAGATACAGCACACCGGTTCAGGGGTGGGGGGGATTGGGAAGGGGGAAGGGGTTGTTGGGGGTTTTTATTCTTCTTCTAGGCTTTATATGCTGTTTGTCTGGGTCTGACCCAAAACCCTCTACTTTGCTGCCAGTTCTGACTCTGACGCACTCACGGGGATTGCAAGGGGCGGGGCCCTCATGGGTATAATGTGGCCGGGCTGGAGGGGGGGAGGGGGAGACCGAGGTGGACGAAAGCGCGGGAATGCCCGCTGCATGTAATGTGCCTTTTCATTTGCCTGAAAATCAATAGAACAGAGTTAACTATAATTGGCACCTTAAAAAATAAATAAATAAAAAAAAAATAAAATGGGAAAAAAAGGCTGTCCCCCACCCCCACCCACACCGGGCGTGCATCTACTGTGATCTCAGTATGTAGTTTGGGGTCACAATAGGCCATTTCAGGTGCATTCTCAATTGCATGTTTTATTCTTTTGAAACTTTGGTCACATTCAGGAGACCACTGGAATGGGACATTTTGCTTTGATAAGTCTCTCAATCGGGTACTGACTGTCACAAAGTTGTGAATGTACCTTGTGCAGTAACTGGCCATGCCTAAGAAGGATCACAGCATGGTTACATAGTGTGGGGAACAAGTAGATGACAGTGCTTTCACCTTATCTGGGTCAGGAGCCATTCCTTCATCAGAGAATATGTGCCCAAAGAATTTAAATTTGGTCCTGTGAAACTCACACTTTGCTGCATTCAGAGTGAGGCCTGCATAAGCAAGCAACTGACATACTTGTGTAAGAGCCTTGTCATGCTCCTTTTGTGTTGTCCCAAATACAGTTTGTCATCACTGTAATTAAAAGCATGTGTAACAGGTGAATTACTCAGAGTATAACATCCTGAAATATTTCCGCAGCCAAGAACTCAACATGAGCCAAATAGTAGTAATGTACCTGCAATTATCTTCCAGCTCAAGTTGATGGTATCCCTTGTTCAAGACAAGGCGGTAGAAGACTTTGGCTCTGTTTGATTGCATGATCATGTCTGCTACTTGGGAACCAAGATGTCTTTCTCTCTCAATTGCTCAATTGGCCTGACGCATATCAACATAAATGCGCACTACACCCCCACTGTTTTTTTACACCACCACTTTGGGCGAGACCCATGGCGAAGGTGCAGTGGATCATTCAATTATGTCATGTTCCAACAGCATTTCTAGTTCTTTCTCAATGGCTTTTTGCGAGTGAAAAGTGACTGAGGTGCCACTGTCCTCATTAATATGAAGTTGCACTTTCACTTTCTTGAATTTTCCTAAACCATGAAACAACAACAGAACTGACTTACAACTTCAGACTGAGTACGAAGGTTGTAATTGAGAGATATCAGTCCCATGTCAGCAGCAGTGGTAAAGTTGAACAGACTGTATGAGGTTCCTTGAAGGACATGGATTGGCGCTTGCACTGATGTCGTTTTGCGCCTCATGGTTGCTGTGAATGACTCTTGACTTGCAGTGATTTAGAAGCAGCCCAGATATATAACTTTGTGCCTGATGGAGTGAGGCGAGGCACAACAGACAGGCTGTTAACCTTTTCCATAAGCATGATGTTGATCCAGGCACCACTGTCTGTGATGAAAGTTACTGGTTGATCATTCACTTTTAGTGTGATTTTGGGACAACGTCCAAATGAAGTTTGTCATTTCATTTGATGAATTTCTTTTGAATTGTGGTTTTCTTTACAAGCAGCTAATCCTACATGTACACGCTGCTCTTTGGTAGCTACAATTAGCGCACACACATCTTCTTCATCGGTACTCAACAGCAATGTCGAGAAGCCTTTCTACTATAAGCATAACGACGATTGATTTAGCCTTGTTTCCATTTGTCGTAGTTGATGCTGTCTTTTGATTTTGTGGGCGTGTTGAGAATGTTACTGAAATCTTCTGGCACCCATTTTATCTTCTCGTAGTGATGCATTTGATTTCTCTTTTGCTTTGCAGACTGTTATGAAGTGGTGTTCTTTCCCACAACCTTTGCATGTCCTTCCTATGGCTGGACATTTAACTTCATGGGGAAACGAAAATCCATATATATCGGAAATATAATTTTGATTTCTTTAAAGATGTCGACTTACTTGCATCTTGTTTTCGCCTGTGCTTGCTTTCATGGTCATGGCCGATTCATGATGGGCCGTTTCTACTTTCATATCAGCAGCTTGTCGATCTGCTCGTTTTTCTGCTCATGCAGCCATGAACATTTTCTCCAGACTGTTTTTCTCTCAGAATGCGCCTTCTAAACGAATCGGAAAGGCAGCTATTGATGATTCTAAGACGCATGGCTTCTTTGTTGGTGAAATCACAGAACTTGCAATGCTCAATGTATATCAAGTCTTTAAAGAAATTCATCCATTGCTTCACCAACCTGTTGTAGTGCTTGGTTGAAGATGTATCTTTCATCTTCGACGTTCGGCATTGGATTGAACCTGGCTTCCAATGCTTCTTTATCTTTTGGTACAATTTGGCTTCAGTTGGTGAGGCCTTCTTTATCACTTCTTTCACTCCATCACCAGCAAGGTTCTATAAGTATTTAATGATTTTCTTATCATCTGCTACTTCTAAGGCATCTATGAAGTCATCAAATGTTTTAATCCATGCAGCCCACCTGGTACCAATGTTCTATTTCTTCGCTGTGTCAAATGGTGGGGGTTTCAGAAACACGGCAGCATTGTATTTTACGCTCCCTTCTATCGCCATTGGAAGTATATGCTATTCGGGCAGCGTTCGTTGCACTGGATGCCATCTGCAATGGTTGCAACCATTGACCTCTCACCTGGGCCCAAGTTGTCACATCCAATTCGAGGTTGTGTGGCACTTCACTTGCTAGTGCAGGTGAGTTTCTGCTTTTGAACCTGGTTATCACTTCCTTTAGCATTTGCTTTGCATGGATTATGGCTCTGTGTTATGTTTGCTATACTGTTAAAAACTTTCAGGGAGAGCAGTTTTGTTTCTACAGGCACGTATCCCCTACTCATTGTCAGTTGTAGTGTTCTTTCCAGACCGGGAGCATGCAAATGAAACACGCCACACAGGGAGCTCTGTAACAGACGTCTTTATTCTTCAACATATGATCACACACTGTACACATTGTGCCATGATTTTGATAACCACCCCTCATGTAATGCAACTGGTGCTATGTAAAGCGCTCTGATACCCGATACCTTCGGGTCAAGTTTACGCTATATAAAACTCTGTAAAATAAAATAAATTAACACCTCTTATCAGCTTACGTAACTCCTGTTAAAATCTTCCCAGAACCGCGAGAGTCCTAGCGCTCCTAATCTTAAAGACTCTACAATGAGTATGGACAAATTAAAATGCCACGGATAATAAAATATGAATTACAGAGACATGCCTAGTTATTGAGTAAATAGGCATAGACTAAAAAGGGAGTTGGAAGATAATTTAGTTTACTTCACCCTGCTAGAAACACGCTCTGCAATTTCTGCCCAAAAACTAGGTAAGGCCCCGTGCCATATAAATTCCCCGCAGAACTATTTAAAGCAGAAATTGACAATTGGACACCATATTTAAATCAAAATGTTAATGCTATAATGGCGGGAGCCCAAATACCTGCTACCTGGGGAGGAGCAGAGCTAGTACCAATTATTAAAAATGGATCTAAATCCGACACAGCTAACTACCGCCCGATCAGTTTAATTGACATAGATCAAAAAATATTCTGTAGGCAAATATTAAACCATCTATTGACATGGATTGAGGAAAACAAAATCCTCTCTCAATTCCAAGCAGGGTTCCGATCAAAGACGAGTACCGTACACCAGGCTTTCAGATTTTAGTTATTAAGGTGGAAAACAGTAGATATCAATCAAGGAAGTCTTTATGTCGCATTCGTCGACCTCAGGGCAGCCTTTGACATGGTACCCAGAAACAAACCTTAGGGTTCCTTGAAAAGTATGGGGATACCACCTTTCTTATTGGATATAATTGTGCGCCTCGATACTGATAACTACGCACAGATCAGATGGGTGGTAATTGGAGAAACTGCAGACATGATAAGGGTAGATAAAGGGGTGAGGCAGGGCTGCATCCTTGCCCCAACACTATTTTTGCTGTACAGAAATGGCTGCGTGGATTTTCTTACGGACTGTGAGAATGATTCACCAATGTTGGGGGGGCGCAAAAATACCGGCTTTATTATTTGCCAATGACATCTTGCTGGTATTGAAAACCCCCAAGGGGATTGCCACCCTTCTTGCTAGATTGAACCTTTTCTGCATTAACCATGGCCTGGAAATTAATACTAATATGACCACATACATGGCCATCCACCTGCACAGGCACTTTAGAGGGAGTTTTAGTCTTGAGTGAGTAAATCTTAACAGATTGATAGACTTTGATTATTTGGGAATTCATCTATCTAGTACGAACTCATGGGCCAGACAGGTAGCGAAGTTCCCTTATCCTCAACCACAGGGCAGCGCCGATCCTGGGGTTTGTTAAAAAGACATCTTTCCATCTGATATCCCCATTACTGGAAATATGGAGAGCCCAATCAGTAGCTGCCGCAATCTATGGTGCCGATCTTTGGGGCCATAGTAATGTCAATCCATTGGGGGTTCCAGAAAATAAATTTTTGAGCGCAACACTCAAACTCCCGCAGAGCAGTGCTTAATTTTAGCTGGTGGTTTCCGGTGCTCGGCACCGGCACTTAATTGGCTTCCTGTGCTCAGCACCGGCACTTAATTGTCAACAACACATGTTATGACAGTCTGCCACATGGTGGCACTGCTCATCTAATTTAGAGATGAGCAGAACAGTGGTTGTTTATGAATACAATATACATAAAAAATTACTAATACCTACCTCCCCGGCCATTCCTTTAGTTTTGGAGACCTCGAAAAATCTGAATTGTGACACTTACAGGCGAAAGAGTTGTTTTGGTATCGTCATTGAAAGCGATGAGGGGCAATAGGTGGTACAAGCTGCAGTGGCTTCCTGACCAGGGCCCTGCCACTTATTATTTTACAAATTAAGCACTGCCGCAGAGCACCCTACTCAATCAATTAATACTTTATTCGATTTTACAAATAAAATCATAAAAGACATAAAATATCATACAAATTTAAGCACAGATTGTCATAATCAAAGTCATTCATATTTTAACACTCCCGACGGAAAACGTACAAGACAAAGGCAGACAAATGGAGAATTTAAAAGCTGTAAAAACAATAAAGCGGGCCTGACTTGAGAAAAATTAATTGGCTTTAAAATTAGAAGTAGAAACTTATGCCGCAATTCTTATATTTTGGACAAAACATAGTGACATGTAAAGTATCATTAATCGTTATATTGTCACAATCACAATGGGACAGGTCCGACTACGAAAAACAAATGTAATTAGAAGGGATAAGGTGAGGAAATAGGTTCAACCTGAAATGGGTCAACTGACGACGCTGATGGCGTGTCATATTCCAGGTTAAATATGGTTCTATGTTACTGACAGTTTGTACTGAAATTCCATGCAGCACAGAGTGTTTTGTTAATACTAAATCCTCGCGCTCTGACGCCAACTTTTCCCTAAGCGCTATTACTGCCTTTTTGCCCACAGAACGTGTTAACGCAGATGGATTATCAAACAGATCGGACCTCCCTAAGACCCGCAGGTTACCAGCCACATACGCCAGCCACGGAATCAGTAAGGGTTTTTCCAACTTTAAACAGTCCTGCAGAATTAATCTGTTAAAACTAAGTTCCTCCTTTAACCAAATCAAGTTCCAGAGCTTTAAAGGTCCAAGGCGTAGCTGGTCGATGAGAGAGTCTATACCTAGTTCAACGTGGATAATTTCGGAAGGTATACTTTGGGGGATCCCTAAAAGACTTCTCAGAAATTAATTTCCAGCTACTTGAAGAGGGGCAACCCGACCATAACCCCAGATTCCGCTACCATAGCTCACTAAGGGGATGCACTTGGCCCTGTAAATTTCCAGGACCGATTGGATGTGAGTGCGTCCTAGTCGATGGGAGAAATCTTTGATACTAAATGTCACTATTAAAATCCAAAACATTCTGGGATATAAGTGAGTGCCACTTTAACTCTGAGTCTAGAAGAATCCCCAAATACTTTAAGTTTTCTAGAAAATCGCCTGGGTAAATTTGGGGACTAGAGGCTGATGCTCACCTGACAGTAAGACACAATTTGTAAGAACGGAAAATAATAGGGTGGTGCACACAAAGTAGGAGTGTTTACCCTACACTCCTAAAATGAGACCCCCTCACTGGGAGCCCTGTATGAGACTAGCAAACCTTGGGCACACACTATATACATAAAGGGTGAAATCCGTACAGTAGTAACTAATTGATAGATACAGTATCATACACAAGATAGTATTGTTTCATATGAATAATGCAATCATCCCATTATTTGACATCAGCAGAGATCTTTTATTCGTAGATCTTGTTCGCTGTTTATGTAGCAAACACGTGGTTCGTCGGTTTAGTGACTTTGTCAGGGCTACAACAAGTAAAAAGTAAAAAATAGAATTCAGGGATACATAATCTCCCAAGAACAATAGCCTAGTACATTTAGGCAAATCCATCACCAGCAAGCGTGAAGAAATGACTGTCTTGAAAGTATCATTGCCATAAAATTAACCAATGTAAAGTGGGCATAGGTGCAACTTAGTAGTCATCCAAATAGCATTTCTTATGGTATACATATCTTAAAAACAAAGGTATTTATGTCCATGATAACATTGGTAAGGAGAGATTCAGGCACGTTAAATTAATGAGAGAAACATATTGCACTCAAGAGAAGTAAAGCAAGAAGGGAACTTTATAGAAATCCTTCTAGCCCAGTGCGGCGCTCCTAGTTTGTTCAAATTTCAAGTACCTGTTAATTATGGCGCAAAGTCTGTTTAGAGGCACGATAAATTGGAGGTCAGTAAGCCATGTATATGATAATTCTGCCGAACCATTCGGGTAGATGTCATTAGACAGTCGTCAAGTAGTGATCTGTAGAGAATCAGATAGCAAAGCGTCATGAAACTAAACCTCATTGTTAATGACCGGACTAGGATAAGTGGTATATTGTAAAATAATCACTCTTTATCCCCTGACATTAACTTAGCTCAGCGGGTGGTGGGTAAAGTATCAATAAATCAATCCTGCATAATAGTATCCGTCACATAAGAGCTCGGGCAAGGTCGAGACTTATTCGGCTTAGGCTATATTATAAAATTAAATTAAAATAAATAGTGCTAGAAAAACATGGCGCCCATCAAATTTAGCCCACACACATTTGTCTTAATGCGCAAAATTATATATATGAGATATATATAAAGGTGCCATTTAAATCTGTGAAAAATTAAAGGAAAGTACTTCCCTTTGTAGAGCATGTTTAGAGTAAGCGAGCCAGGGCAATGGTACGTGACTCACCATAAAAAAATCTCTTATAATCCTCGTAGTAAAGTATAAGAGAGGAGTTATAATCCAAGGGTAGTGTGCTGTATCTTCTGTTGTTTAAAATCTTTAATGTGAAAAAGAGGCGAGATGCATCATTAAGGTGTGTTATAAAAAGTATATCTCGCAATATCAAAGATCAGGTAATTGTACCGAAAAACCAAAAAGCGACTCACCAGTGTTTGGTAAATTCCACATTGTCCCCGGATAGAGTATTAATGTGCTATATCTTCGGTAGTATAATTGTCTGGAGAAAACACAGTTAAAATGTATTGCTCTACAAAGGGATGTACTTTCCTTTAATTTTTCACAGATTTAGATAGCACCTCTTCATATATATCTCATATATATATAATTTCGCGCATTAAGACAAATGTGTTTGGGCTAAATTTTATGGGCGCCATGTTTTTCTAGTACTATTTATTTTAATTTTATTTTATAATATAGCCTAAGCCGAATAAGTCTCGACCTTGCCCAAGCTCTTATGTGACGGATACTATTATGCGGGATTGATTTATTGATACTTTACCCACCACCCGCTGAGCTAAGTTAATGTCAGGGGATAAAGAGTGGTTATCTTACAATATACCGCTTATCCTAGCCCGGTCATTAACAATGAGGTTTAGTTTCATGACGCTTTGCTATCTGATTCTCTTCAGATCACTACTTGACGACTGTCTAATGACATCTCCCCGAACGGTTCAGCACAATTATCATATACATGGCTTACTGACCTCCAATTTATCGTGCCTCTAAACAGACTTTGCGCCATAATTAACAGGTACTTGAAATTTGAACACACTAGGAGCACCGCACTGGGCTATAAGGATTTCTATAAAGTTCCCCTTTTGCTTTACTTCTCTTGAGTGCAATACATTTCTCTCATTAACTTAACGTGCCTGAATCTCTCCTTACCAATGTTATCATGGACATAAATACCTTTGTTTTTAAGATATGTATGCCATAAGAAATGCTATTTTGGATGACTACTAAGTTGCACCTATGCCCACTTTACATTGGTTAATTGTATGGCAATGATACTTTTCAAGACAGTCATTTCTTCACGCGTGCTGGTGATGGTGATGGATTTGCCTAAATGTACTAGGCTATTGTTCTTGGAAGATTCTGTATCCCTGAATTCTATTTTTTACTTTTTACCTGTTGTAGCCCTGACGAAGTCGCTAAACCGATGAAACATGTGTTGGCTACGTAAACAGCGAACAAGATCTACGAATAAAAGATCTCTGCTGATGTCAAATAATGGGATGATTGCATTATTCATAGGAATCAATACTATCTTGTCTATGATACTGTAGCTATCGATTAGTTACTACTGTACGGATTTCACCCTTTATGTATATAGTGTGTGCTCAAGTTTTGCTAGTCTACTTTAAGTTTTCTACCTGACTGATATGTTTATTTATTTATTTATTTATTTATTTGTAGAGCGCATCATTCATCCCAAGGGATATCAAGGCGCTAATCGCAAAAATGCTTGGCTGCTGGTATAAGAGAATAGATGGTTGATTAATTTTTCGGAAACAAATGAGTTTTAAGCTTTTTTCGGAACGTCAGGTAATCAGTCGTGAGACGTAGGTCCAAGGGGAGTCCATTCCATCTCTGAGCTGCTAAGTATGAGAAAGACCGTCCCCGGTCCTCACTTTCTTGATGCGTTTAGTTCTGGCTAATGCTTGATGGAGTGACCGAAGGCTCCTTGAAGGGACATAGAACTCAATTCTTCCCTGGAGAATTTTGGGTCCACTTAGATATAATACTTTGTGTGCATGACAGAGCAGCTTAAAACTGCTCTTTGTCGCATTGGAAGCCAATGCCATTTTTTCATGCATGCTGATGCGGAACTTAGTCTGTTTTTATTGCATACTAATTTGGCTGCAGCATTTTGGAGCACCTGCAGCCGCGTTAAAGGAGCTCGGTCATGCCCACGAACAGGGCATTTCCATAGTCAAGCTGACTTATAAGTAGTGCCTGTGTGACCGTTTTTCTGCATTCAAGTGGAATCCAAGGGAAAAGTCTGGTTAATAATTTCAGAGTCGCAAAGCCTTTCCCACAAAGGGCCCGCACATGGTCCTTCATGGATAAAGAGGTGTCAATAATGATGCCCAGGTTTCTTGCACTCTGTTTGGGGGTTGGAACAGCACCAAGAGTTTGTGGTCACCAAGAGCGTCCCAAATTAAATTGGCGCCCCCAAAGAGCAAGATTTCTGATTTTCCTGCATTTAGTTTTAAATAATGCTCAGACATCCACTCTGCCATCTCTGAGAGGCAGGAATGCAGGTTAGTTTTGGTGAGTTCAGAATTTTCCTCAAGAGCCACCATCAGTTGGGTATCGTCCGCATAAGAGCAAATGCCAATTCCCCATTTTCTACCAATTTTCGCCAAGGATGAAACGGTGAGGCGTTAAATAGGGTTGGGCTCAATGATGCCCCTGTGGGACACCGCAACTGATGGCGCTAGGTTGGGATCGGAAGTGCCCTAACTGAATCGTTTGAGTACGATTGCTTAAGAATGATCTGAACCATTCCAAAGCTTTGGAATGGATTCCCTTCTCCATAAAGGATTTCCAACAATCTGTTGTGGTGAGACCGTGTCGAACGCTGCCGAGCAGGTCTAATAAGATCAGGGCAACAGCTCCTCCCTGGTCAGTGCACATTCTGATATTGTCCAATACTGCCAGTAGTGTAGCCTCGGTGCTGTTGGAGGCCCTAAAACCCGTCTGGGAGGGGTCCAATAAATCGTTAGTTTCCAGAAAATTAGATAATTGTTTATTTATTAGCCTCTCCAGAACTTTTGAAAGGTAAGGCAATTGGGAGATTGGCCTTCAACTACGTGTTTCATCGTTTTAGTGTTAGAGGGGCCAAGTTTCATAACGTGGGACTTAGAGAAGTTTGTCGACAAATCAAGGCTGTTCATGAAATTAATAAAAAGGATGAGGAGGTTTTTGTAGGCTATTAGCGGTACGGGCAATTAAAACAGTATCATCCGCATAGAGCAAGGCGGGTATAAGTCGACCTCCTACTTTGGGGACGTCAGCACCTGGTACTGATAAGGCTTGCTTTAAGTGATTAATCTAAAAAATAAATAAAAAAGGAGCTAAAATACAGCCTTGTTGCACCCCTCTATGCAATTCAAAGTGCTCAGTGCATTCTCCATTAGGACTAAACCTGACGCTAGCTGAGAGGTCAGTGTGCAAATCACGCAGGAATCTTATTAAAACTGGGTCTACGTCCATCTGTTCCATCAGAGACCACAGCTTAGAGCGATTGACTCTCTCAAAGGCAGAGCTGAGGTCCATGAAGGCCAGATGAACTGCCCCCTTTTTAACCTTAGTGTACTTGCATGTTAATAAATAAAGGTTAAAAATGTGCTCACTAGTCCCCTGTCCAGGGCAAAATCCGTATTGTAGGTCAGTTAGAAAGCCTCTATCCTCAACCCAATCAGCTAGATGGTTTAATAAACTCCGACCAATAATTTTCACCTCTGAATCGATGAGGGAAATGGGCCTAAAACATGCTGGGTCTGATCTTTTGCCCTTTTTGAAACCCGGGAATATTAACGACACCTGCAGCATTTAGATGTGACGTTAGTAGCGGTGCCCATAGATCAATACAGTTTTTAAATAGGTCCCCTGTGACCCCGTCAGGCCCCGAAGCCTTATTAGATGGTAGTTGGGAAATAGCAGCTCTGACCTCAGATAGATTAAAAATAATGTGATCCTCTGTCGGATGGTCTATTAATGGGACCGGCTCTTCATATAGGTTATAGATAGCCGAAAAATGTTCGACCCAGCCCTGAGGGTTTATAGTACAAGCCTGATTGGAGAGTTGATCATTACTAAAAAGGGGGGAATTAACAATGTTTCAAAAGGCGGAGCTATCGCTTTGCCTACTGGCAATTTGCAATTTTTCCAAAGTCTCCTCTTTTATTGGGCCTTGCGTTCCTTCCAAGCCATTCTAAAGGCTACCCTGGCCTTCCGGATCTCTGCTTGGCAAAGTGGCTTTGCCTTCAGAAGGTTCCAAAGCTCCCTATGGGATTTGGAGCACCAATTATCAAACCATTTTTCTGTATACGTTCCCCGAGATGTAACTGATTTACAAAGAGCAGATTTAATAAACCTGTCGATGTTAACAAATGATGCCAGAATGTTATGTGGTAGCTCATCATCGGACAAACACATACAGAAATCCGCCTGACATGAGGAGATCAATCTTTGGGTAAAAACCTCTGGGACAATAGTGGCCCACCTCACTCTACGACCCTGATCCGTCATGGTCAAGGGTTCCTTATATGAGGATATTGGTCCTGATGATTTGTTATCCCAGAAAAATAGTGCTGTTACTGGGTTATGGTCACTTAAGTGATGATTTAAAACCTTAAAATCCAAGAAAGCATTAAAGACAACTGGAAACAAAAATATAATCAATAACCGTAAACTGCCCCCTCCCCTTGAATGTAGGCATTCTCTCACGTTGAGAATCCTGGGTGCTATTCATTAGGTTTCTTAAGTTATACTCGGAAACTAGGCTGTTTGCAGCATCACCTAGACGGGAATGTTTAAAATGCACATGCGAATCAGGTGAGCCTTCCAGGTCGGAATCCATGATCGTTATACATGATTGACAGGGGTGCAGGTTAAAGTCCCCGGCAATCATGATTAGAGTAAAGGGTGGTTCCGCTGAGAAAAAGTCATCAATAAGTGATTTAAGACTGGTAATTGCATCTGACTCCTCTTTAGATGTAGCAGCATTATAAAAATTAATAAGAAGCAATCTACTCTTGTTGGGGAGTGTTAAAAGGATACCATGGGAGGTCATAGCGGAGCACTTTAAGACCTCTACTGCACACTTGTGCTCCAATCTTACAAAGGTTATTAGGCCGCTCTTGGCCCATCCATTAGAGGAGCGGGTTGCTGGGACAAAGTACGAGGAGAAACCGTCAAGATGTAAACAATCCTTGGTATCCCACGTTTCCTGTAGACAAATAATGTCATAACTCTTTATCATACACAGCCACCCTGCATCTGTGAGCTTACTCTGTACCCCGGCGATGTTCCAACTAAGGACTGCAATGGTGTTTGGTTTCCTTGTAATAGGTTCCTGGTTCAGAATGGCAGAAATCTGAATACCAGTTGGAAACGAATAGTCCAGTCAGTCGGGGTCTTCCAACTCACTTAAAGGAAAAAACGGTTGGTTAGTTGTAGGGTGGAAGTGACAATGGGGGCCCAGGGGATGGAAGGCTCACGGCGTTGCTTTAACTGGATCGACTTCCAATCTTTCCTGACCAGTACATCAGGATTCATGGGCGGGTAAAAAAAGCCCAAAGGGAGAACGGATATTCAATCCGTTGGGACAGGGTCAGGCCAGCTCGTACAGAATAGTTAAAATTGACTATAATACAACCACCCACAAAAGATTTATGAGTTCGCCCCAGCCAACCCACCCTCCTGACCATTATAATTTCGTCAACCAATATCAGGGTGGGAGGCTGATAAGCATTCCCCCTGTTTGCCAGCCAGTGGACTACTTTGTTCTTAAGCTGATCGTAGTTTTCCTGTGTGTCCTTCTCCAAAGGAGGCACATCTGTCAGTACAACGATGTAAGGGGTAGCCACCGAGGGCAATTGGATAGTGAAACTGGAGGGACAGTGTGCTGGAGAGACAGGTAAAGATGTACAGGGGACAACCAAGGCTGAATTAGGGCAATTTCCCTGGTTGGTAGACTGAGCGTTAACAGAGGCTCGCTGTCCAGGATTAGCTATGCAGGGTGGTACGATTTGCGAATCAGCTCTAACCCTTGGAGATAGTTGTGAGTAGACAGTAGGTGAGGCCTGCGCCCGGGCCTGATCATGAGAGGGCGCTGCTGCCCTTCCGATATCCATAAGGCCATTAGGAAAAGTTCTACTTCCGATGGGAAACGTGGGAGTTATTGAGCCAACTGCCAATGCTTACGTGGAGGTTGTTCACTGTCCCATTTAAAGACCCCACTGTTTGCTCCAGAGCAGTAATCCGAGCGTCAAAGGCATTAAGAGCTGTGATGATCCTGGTTTCCAGGCTTTTAAATGACGCAACAAGAGAATCTTCTATTGTAATCTGACCACACGCTGTATGAATGGTAGGCGCAGGCACAGCCGGTGCCTTCCTGGGGCCAGATGTGGCCTTCCTTGTGGTCTTAACAGAGGAAGACTGTCCCGGTGTAACAGTTTTACGTTGAGCGCCCACTTTAACAGATCTACTAGGTTTATCAGGGCATTTCAATGTGCTGTCCCTCGATACGGGCTGGGAAACCTGGATGCTAGAACGACTAACTGAAGGGACATTAGGGGAGGGAAGGGGCGTGGATGGAGATCCAACGTTAGTCTGAGACTGAGTAGGGCCGACCTCTCCCCCCGTTTGGGCAACTGGGTCTTGTGTTATAGTCCAGCGGTTGGCTGCCAGTTCTATTTCTGCACTGAAGATCTTAACCGTTAAGGCCCCAACCGCCTGATTCAAAAAGGACAGTATCAATGAACTGGCTCTAGGCCGGGACCTTTTGTCACCCCCAAGCGTGGTTTCCACCTTTCTCTTCCCCATGTTAGGGGAATGTCCACAGTCCGCAATACACGGGGTGGACCAAGGACATGCCAAGATGGAGGGGTCTAACAGAAGGGAGGCGGAGAGGTGGGTGGGAGAGGAGGCGTTAGTGGGGGTGTTACAAATGAGAGAGGGGGTAACCAGCACGTGTAAATGAGAGAAGAGTGGACAAAGCAGGAGGGCAGAGGAAAGGGCAGGTGGCACTGGGTGTGCAAGAGGGCGGGGTACAGAAGTGTAAAGGAGACGACCCCTGGTGACCCGACGCTCCCTCGCCATGATTGGGCCCTTTGAGCCGTCCTCAGGCGACCCGGCGCTCCTGCCTCATCGCTCCGGAGTATAACTCCTTCATCCCCTGATGCTCAGAGACGAGACTGTTTTCCTTGGTCGGACACACCACCCCATCGCTGGTTGAGCTCTCCCTTGGGCTGGGACGTGCTCCCTCTCGCTGCCGTTCCCGCTACCATCGCGCGCACGGAGGGGCATTCAGAGTGAGGTCCTCCCTGATTGCCCCCACTGGCAGGGGCTGCCGGTGCCTATGTTTGTCCTCTTCTGCTGGCCACCTATAAGGGCCATTTCAACTCGCTCCACCACTGGCAGGGCTGATGGTGCGAGCGTCTCTGATTGAAGTGAGGAGCCTTTCAACGCGGACCTCCGCTGGGAACTCCGGGGCCTGAGCCGAGGCTCCCCTACGCACAGCCATCTCCCTCTTCCTCCCCTCTCATCAGGCACAGCCCCCCGCTCATCTCCGCTGCCTGAACTTCCTCCTCCCCGCCTTTTCACCGAATTTCCCCGGCGACCAGTTCTCAGTGGATTCTGTCGCAACGCTGCCGATGCCTCTGTATTTTCTCCGGACGGCCGCAGAGGAGCCGGGCTGAGGCTCTCTCCCCCTGACCCTCCCCCGCCTCCGGACTTGACTGCCGCTGCTTTTCCCTACTGCTAGCCCGCCTGCCTCGCCTCCCGTAAGACGTTTGGAACTATTTGGAGGTTTATTTATTTGATTTGATTTGAGCGGAGGTAAGAACTACTCTTTTGAACTTTTGGACTAGGACTCATATACACCCCGCCATTTTGGGACCATCTCCTAAAGACACTCTTGTCCTATCCGCCATCTTAGCTACCTTGGTCCGTACCTCCGGTCCCGCCGGTCTCTAGCTGGGCGACCTTTCGATCGTCTTTCTTCTCCACGGATCTACTCATCGTTTGTGAATAATGCTGATGCCCCTGATCCCATCACTCATCACCCCCTCCCCTACCTCTTCCCTCCCTCACTCTCTTTCTATCTCCCCTATTCATTTCCTCTCTCCCCTGAATTTCTCTCCCCTTGCCTGCTTTTTCCCTATGCCTGAGCCATGCTTCTGTAACTTATAAATATATATATATGTAAATATGTAATATATAATTGTCCAAGCCTAATCGCTGTTAAATGTAATCCTATGTGAATTTACTATTTGTATATATAGAACTCTAACCACTAGTATATGTAGTAGACCTTTGTACTTACTACCATTCCTATGTGATTTTAGAGTTTATCCATTTGTATCTCTTCCTTGAGTGACTTTACAACTTGTACATTTGCAATTTTTTTTTCCTGTTTATATCTTCTCCTTGAGTGACTCTACAACTTGTACATTTGCAATTTTTTTCTGTTTGTATCTCTTAGGTAACTCGTGTAATCCAAAGTCCTTATGTAACGCAACTGGTTCTTTTGTAAAGCGCTCTGACACCTTCGGGTAATGTTCGCGCTATATAAAATCGCATTAAATACAAATACAAAATACTGTTCACAGATCAGACTTGCAAAATGTAAAGGATGAATGAGAAGAAACTCCTTCAGAGGAAACCAACAAACTAGGAAGTTGCAAGATCACAAACACAAAGTCGCAGGCAAACCCCTGAACTGCCAAAGGCGCACTCACTCACCAGGTTCCAAGGGCTCCTCAGTCCGGGCATCAAAGATAAGGGGGGTGGCCCAGCCCAGCCTCTTCCAGGCTATGACGGGCTAAGACGGGCCAGGACAGCTCTGCGCTGCGGGACGGCTCTTCCAAATTTATCGGGCGCTCCTGCGCCAAACACAGCGTGACTCCTCCCAGCAGCAGCGGCAGGCAACATTGGAGACTCCCGCACAGCAGGACGCCTCTTCCAAATTTATCCGGTGCTCCAGTGCCAAACACAGCATGACTCCACCCAGCAGCAGCGGCAGGCAACATTGGAGGCTCCTGCGCTGCGGGACGTCTCTTCCAAATTTATCTGACGCTCCCACGCCAAACACAGCGTGACTCCTCCCAGCAGCAGCAGAAGGCAACGTTGGAGGCTCCCCCTACTCATTTTTAGGTCTCGCCTAGCGTTGCAGCGCATGCGCTGCTCGCTTTGCGAGGCATGCAGTATACACTATAGCGTGGAAGCTTCGTGGAAGCTCCACCCACTCTCCGCCCATCTTTTTGATTGGCTTAGATCCTAAATGCTGCCTTTTGATTGGTTTTAGGCTTGTTAGTCCCTCCTCCTGACAGCCATGTTGTCATTTGTATCCTTCCCCGGCTACTGGCCCCTTTACTACAACACTATTTTCTTCCCTGTCTCCCCACCCCCGTCCCCTCCTGCAGTCCATGACTTCACCGCCACCTCGCTCCACCCCACTCACGTTCGTGCCATCTTGCCCCCCCCGCACTCCCGTTTCCAGTGCAATAGGTCTCGCGTAAATGCGAGTCCTTTTGCATTGCAAATGCTTGTTTAAATTGTGAGCACTAGCACTATTTTCTCCTCGTGCCTCCCACAACTCCTCCCACCCCTCGCAGCTTCTTTTCTTAGCCCTCTGCTCGCGGGTGCACAGTGGTGTTTTCAGTTTTCTGAATCTGCGAGGTGTTAGAGAGATGCGTCGTGCGCGTCATACGAAAGGAACTCACATTTGTTCTTTTTATGCCTAAGATGAGTAATGCCTGACTCGAAAATGGCCACCAACTTGGACCTATTTTACTTTGTTTAAGACGTAGTGTTGGTGAATACGTCACGCGAACGGGATTTTCTTTCGAAACGCGAGATTTGCAGAGAGGGATGTGGATTCAAAATTGACGGGCGATGTTGTCACGATCACAAAACCAGTGGTGAAAGCTAGGGTAATAAGAAAACTGTGAGTATGCACTGCCATTATCAAGATGTTTGTACTAAACGGAAACAGTAAGTGTTCTAATGTCAGCGGCTACGTACAATAGACCCCCGTCCAGGGATCACAAATGCATGTTACAATAACAGTCGAAGTTCCCTGTGTTCGTTCGTTTTGCTTCATTCTCCATGGTTAAGCTTTCTTACTGCCAGCAAGCTAGCAAGTACATCGGTCCAAGATCGTCCCTACCCGGGTGGTAGCGCTCTCACTGGCCCCTTCCCTGTGCTGCCTCCTGACTGCTCACACCTGTGCTGTGTTTTTCACAGATGCCTTCGCCCTTCAGTTGGAGCCCCCTGTACCACTATCAGTTATTGTAGCTACTCAAGTGTGCGGGTGGCAAGCAAAATGAGAAGTGCTCTACGTGTTTTCTCTGTAAGAAATTGGAAGGCATCCCCTGAGTGCAAAGCTAATCAGTTGAACATAAAAAATGGAATATCCTGTATCGTTAAATGCTAAACATGCCACCTATGCCTAAAAAAGTTGGCGCCTAATAATTTTCTTTTAGTACCTGCTGTGCCATACATATCAGTCATCATCTCAAGCCCCAGAAACCTAAGCAACACTGCAGGCAAGAGCCAGAAGGGCAGCTCCAGGGTGGCGATCACTGTCAGTCGGGAACTCGGTCGGTTCGTTGTATATGCTCCTTTTTGGCTGTCTGTGGGCCTGTTTTATGCTCTGCTGTGCCAGTTTTCCTGTTGGTTTCAATGATATTAAAACATACTTTGCCTGTAGCAAGATCAGTCATGCAATCTCTCATGCCTTGCAGAACACCCATGTTCAAAATTGCCCCAATTTGCAAATCTGTCACTTTTTCATCGAATTCACAAATGAGGGGCACTTTTACTTTCTTTCCTGGCCCTATTTTCTATCCCATTCCGAACATGGTCGTGAACGGACCGTCAATCATCTGATTGCTGGTCGGAAACAGTCACCGGGGACTGATCATCACTCACTGTCCCCTCCCGAAGTCAGTCCTGCTCCAAACTACTGTGTACGTAGGTTGTCCAACCATTCTTTTCTGTGAACGTCTGCCCTGTTGCTCGCCCTCGGCTGGTACGGGACGCCAAATATACAAACCACCCTTTGCTGCTTGCAGGACAAAAGAACAGCTAATTAGGACTAAAACTTCCTGACTGGTCAACTCAAGCAGCTGGCAGGGCCATTCAATCATCACACCCCTGTAAATCCTTAAGCCACATAAATAATATCATGGTAACTGGATGGAAAGATTTAAAGGGTAAATTGTTACTAGTGGTATTTCTTTTCAGGTGGAAGGAGCGTGGGCAGGCATGTGCTCTTGTACTGCAGTACACCAACATATACCCTACTTTATTTTGTTACCAATCTCTTTTTTTATGCAATGGCATATCTTTCAATGTTAATGTTTAAATGAAACTGTGTAGGCGCATATGTACTTAATATAAAATCCTTAAATCAGCATTGCTCTAACAGTACAGCTGTAAACATTCCGAAAATATTAATTTCCGAACATTTACCAGAATTTGCATTTCCTAATATGTGAGCAAGGCTACGTTGCAGTAATGTGCGATAATGTGTTGCATGGCTAAATACTTATAAGGTCCCAAAGGCGAGACCGATTGCATTGCAAATGCTTGTTAAGATGGATTTGGATATGCACTCGATAGTAGCCCAAGCCAAACTTAAGCCAAATCTTTACTGGGTAAAGATCTGGTCGATCGAGGAATTGGAACCTTACAGAGCTGGACTTAGGGAAATTCTGGGTATACATTGAGCAGTAACTTTGTCCCCATGGTTGAAATATACCAAAGAGATACTAACTGGATTGGGTTTTATTAATCTTTGGAGCCAACCATCTCTTATTACTTAATCCTCGACTAAGTTGGTCAAGATAGCTTTTTGGTTGGAAGAGGACGTCAAATAGATTTCTAGAACTTAAGCAAGCCCCGAGGTTTGAGTCCTTCCTTGATGAAAGAGACCCTCCCTTCACGAGGTGCTTATACATAAGATTCAGGCAGGGAACTCTACCACTTGCTTCGGTCACCTGCAACTGGAAGGGCTTTAATGCAGGTAGTAAAGATTGTGAAGCCTGTAGGAGCACAGAAGAGACTGATGCCCATCTTCTGTTCTTCTGCCCCTTTATATCAGGCAACGCAAACGATGGTTAGTGCCCCACTGCCGAAATCTAGATACAAGGTAGCCCTTAGAGACTTGGAGTATACAACTGTACTTGTGGCCATTGCATTTTGTGTTTGTGCACCCATCACTTTGTCACTTCTTCATCTGTACTGCGTCTAGACCAGGATTTTTTTAATTTTGTTATATGTCCTTATGCTATAATTTCAGTTGCCTTCTGTTTTACTCTATTGTGGGTTCCGCTGAGGCTTGTGACTTGGCTCCCACAAATCAACACTATTCTGAAATGAGGCAGAAGAAACCAACTTTTCACTTATAAATTAAATTACCCCTGATTCCGAGGCAATTAGGGTTGCCCCCTGGTGTTTCAAGCCTCTTGTGAGTTCCTCAACGGATGACTCCTGAAATAGTGTTTCAATATAAGTTTCAATCTGTTAACACAATTGTGGTCCTAGAATATTTCTCTGTATCTAGCTCAGTCTTTCACCAGCTTCTGAAGATAATGACAGTATGCTATGGTTTCAAAACTCTACGTGTAAGTTCCTGGTAGAGGCAATTATGTTTCTCAATCACCTAGCAAGGTCGCTCTGGACCACAAGTAACTTACACTCTAAGAGTTCAAGGTGCTTCCACCGTTACATGTCTGGCGAGAGTCCTGTGACTCCATAGGACAGTGGTTCCCAAACTGTGCACCGTGGCTCCCTGGGGAGCCGTCAAACCTAGCCAGGGGAGCCACGCACTAAGCACTTTAATGCATTTAATGTTGAAGTGGTTTTTGGCTTCAGTTAAACTAATTAGACTTAAACGCATGATTTAGATGATTTGTAAGTGACATGCCTAAAGCTGTAAACGTAGTGCTTAATTGATGGCATGTCGAGGGAGATGACCTCCATATTTCATGGATCCCCACATTCCAACATTCCAACACTCCCAAAGTAAGAGGAAGATGCCTGATTTATTTTGTTAGACTCGTTAATAGTTTTGGTTTTTTCCAAATGCATTTTACACCAATGCAAGTTATCAGGAAAGTACAGTTGTCCTGTCTATTAAACACACTAAGTATTATCAAGTATTGACATTTGTACTTGAATCATAGGTACTTCAGTACACATTTCTTTCAGTACACACACATTTCCAGACAGGCCTGCTCTCTCCTTGAGCATAGGGAAGTAAAACACCATAATGCCAACATTTGAAAGCAAGAAAGAGGGACGTTAAAAAAAAAATCTGAGGCATTTATTTTACTTGCATTGATTTGGAGGCAATTTTAGGGAGGAGACAGCAAAATTAAATCTGTATATGGTATAAAAAATCATGAGTCACCCTGCTGAGACAGGTGTGTTGGCACGTATGACATGGGTAGAAATGGAAGTGCATGCAAATATTCTTCAAGCTCAGAAATACTTTGGCAATAGGGCCTACATGCATAGGGGTACTATCTAGCACTGTAAGTTGAATAAAAAAGTTTGAGAGGGTACTCTAAAAAAGGCATGGGCAAAGTAGTGTAACTAGGAATATTTTATTAGAGCGCCGCCTTAGTAATACAAAACACCCTGCGTATATGATTATAATACCTTCATCAGCTTCATTCCAATTATTTTCAGGGAGAAAAATGCAGAGTACTCCGAGGCCTGGCTTACATCCCCCCCTACCCTCCAAAAAAGTAACAGTGGGGAGCCACGGGCAATGGCCAATAGGTCAAGGGAGCCACGGGTTGAAAAAGTTTGGGAACCACTGCCATAGGACATGTAGACTTTACTCATGTGTTTCACATAGGAAGTCCATTGGAGACATGAAGCCTTTTCTCCAGGCAGCACCCACACTCTTCGCACACTGCAAGCCTCTTCTACTTCTGAAACCACCTCTATTTGGAAAGTTCAGAGTCCCATGCCTATGTGCAGGACCAGAGAGAAGAGATAAAAATGGGCCAGGGTTCCTCGCATCTATACAACAATTGGAAAAACTTAGAATCAGACTAAATGCTGTAGTAGGTGTGTGCTAAGAAATCTAGACTGGATTTGTTATTACTCTTGGGAAAGACAATGTGTAGTCTCAAAGTTTACTCACTAAAATGTCAGGTAGCATTAAAGTTAGAGACCTTGAAACAAGCAGTGCTGCACTGCAATCTTCATTCTTCTACTTAACCAAATTGTTTGATATTGAGCAAATTATGTTCTGTCTATGCCTTAGTTCCCTTATATTCCATTCTATGGGAACATCGAAACTGGCTAAATAGAGGAAAAGAATGCCAATTATATTTTCCAAGGATATGCCGTCAGCCCGATTTTCCTTTATACATAATTATAATTTAATCATAGTTTCTTGGCTAAATGGTGGATAATTGATTGGTAATGATTACCTGGATCACTACTGTTCCTAATGTTCCTGATAAATGAAACATCATAAAAAACTATTTAGGACCAGATCACAATGAGACTGCAAAATAGGAGGGCATCATGTTCATCTGCAATTTGCATTAGCGTGGGATTAGTGGGATGGCTAAATTGTGCCCAATTCTGAATTGACACGTTGGAATACGATGTAATGCGCCAATAATGTATGTCATTCCCCTTTCAAGGTGCATAAATATCACATTTGCATTGTTTGCTCCCGTAGTTTGTAGCAGGTTTCTTCTGCACCAAATCAGCAAATGTCAGCTCATTTTAAGCACATAAATGTGAGCCTGTGCTTAAAACGCGATTACCGCCCCCATTGGGATCACAGCAAAAGTTTTAAATACTGTCTTAAATTATGATTAGAATTGAGCAGTCTGATTGCAAGATTTCCCTTATTGAAGAAAAATGGACTTCTGAAATAAAAAAGTGGTATTTTGCTTTGTCATACACAGTAAAATTGGCCGAACTATTTCTCTGTTTTAACAAATAGTCTCAGGTTATTTTTAGCAGCAATCCTTGGACTGGCCATTACATCAATCTTCCTGAATTTTAGTGGTAAACCCAGTAAACAGCCCAGTAAAGATCACTTGAGTGCTGCTGCTGCCTAAGTAGGCCAGGATTGGACTGGAGTTGCTTGTGTTACCTTTTGGCGGGGTCCTGGCCTGTCAGTTCGGGCTGGACAGTTCCTATATTGAGGAGGACCACATCAGATTTGCATTAGGCTGGTCTTTGTCTTGAAAGGCACAGTGGACCAATAGCAATGGACTGGAATGTGGCCCGAGCGATCATCAGTTGCTGAGACAAAATAAAGGATCCTTTATCACTTTGTTGTTTGTTGCAATCTATGTCCTAGGTAAACCCTTATGGAGGGGACCTAGCCTGGAACGTTTTGTGGGATTATTCCTACTGGAGAAGGACCAAGGCTGAATTGCACATGTTCTCTGTGTCACAATGGGACAAAAAACATGGACAAGAGGAGAAGTCAGGAAAATTCTTAGGTTCTGAAAATGTTTTCCATCTAAAATGGGATTGCGAATGAATACTGATTCAGTATCTGAAAGAGGCCTGTTATAGGCATTCCTTTACAACTAAAATCTGGTTACAAAACATTGAAAATGTATCGACACTTCAAAGGAGGAGGTAATCTATTTGTGAATGTAAAAAAATGTTTGCTGAAGAGTAGGCAGTAGTCGACTCTTAAACAAACAAAAAAAAGCAAATGTTTCTTTATAAATTCACCTCATTTCCTTTAAGAAAAGGGGCCGCACTTAAAAAAGTTTATTTTATTTATAGATAATCACAGACAGAGGTTTTCTGTCCCCAGCAGGCCGTCAACCCTGTGATGGCCTACAAACATAGTGAGTTGCAATATGCGACACACCCCGGGCACAAGTTGTAAAAAATAGTGGAGGGGACTAATTAACATGAGCACTTTGCAATGATGTCACACCAATTCACGGGAAGTGCTGTGAAAGTAAGTGTTGTCACTGTCCTATCAAATCCTTCTCTCCGTTAAGGGAACAGGCTATTTGTCCCTTCATGGTGTGCCAGAAACCCTCCCGTAACAGTTATCCAAGCTTTATCAAGATGAAGCCTACAACCTCAGTGGTGACTCAACAATTTGAATAGGTGCAACTTTGGTTGGGTCTGTGTATTCAAAACCTTTTCAAAGAGGCTGTTGGATATGTGCTTGACTTGAGGGTTGTTACTTAGTAAGTGGCTGTGCTGCCTCAAATAATACCAACTCACACAGCTACCGCTGTATAAGTAAAGCTCATTAACACATGAACAACTAAAGAATCCACACAAATTCCTCAGTTTCAAAATGTCACCAAACCTTTACTTTGTGCTTCTATTTTGTACAATGAAATAGCCATGTTTCAACTTGTGGGTCATGAGCAGTTGTCTTATTACCAATACATGCAGCAAGTGCGGCACACTACTAGAGTGGGTGATATAGAAACACGTACCTTCACTTAATCACAAATCCTTGCACTTGCCCTAGGTGGTAAAGCAGAAGATTGAAGTAAGAGATAAGAGAACATACCAGAAGGGATGTTTGAGAGATAGAAGAGGGTGAAAAGGAGGAGAAAAACAAGAGAAATGCGAGAGAATGCTGGGAGAGAGGAAAATGAGAAAGAACGTTGCAAGAAAGGAGTCTGTGGAGGAGATGGTAAAAGGAGAGCGTGAAAAGAGATGATAGTGAAATGAGAGGGAGCTATAAATGACTGAGATGAGACAAATGGAAAAATAAGAGTCAAGGAGGTGAACATATGAATGAGAGAAAGAGGAAGAGAGCTGGGGAAGGGATGAGGTAGAGGTAGTGATAGTGAAGCAAAAAGAGAGCAAAGGAAAGAGAGAGAGAGAGATTTGTCCTGAAACGGTCCTGAACGGCGCAGGTCTGGTCTCTACCTCTATCCCTTTTCACACGCTGACTAGGGAAGGTCTCTGTAAATGTATATCAAGGCCTGTCAGAGCTAAAGTTCATTAATGAAACGTGCATTTGTGTGCATCTCAGTAGAATAGTTGGGGCTGCTTCATGTCACTTTTGAGATAATCTTGATTCAGCAGGTCTCATTTCACTTGAATGATGGTGTCATCATAAGTCTGGGCTTAAGTACCGTGGTAAAGTCTAAAAGCCGCTGTACATCGCGTTGTCAGTGGTCACATGACGTGCAACAGCAAATAAAGCGGAATGGAGTCCAACTTTTGTTTCAAATTACGCTTGCTCACGTGAGTGTGCGGGAGGTAGCAGCTGGCATGCAATACAGACTCCAACCTTCATCCAAATCCAAAGGGCAGCCGAATCCGGGAAGCTGATAGAAAATAACCAAATGCCAAATCTGCACTCTGGGTGCCACTATACAAATCCACAAAGAAGCGGCAAGAGCATGATGGAGCAGGGTAAATAAAATAATTTTGTACCCCCTTGGAAAATTAATGAACTCTTAATACATTAATAATACTAATTGTTTGAAGAAGCATGTATTAACCAACAAATGCACCTTTTAGTAAACACTATATAAAGGTAACATGCAAATTTGTGAAAATCTAATTTATTTACAATTGTGAAGTTACTTAACCCTAATATTGTGATTTGCGTACTAATTAGAGTGAAATCGCATGATTTATGCTATGTAGTAGATTTGTATTGTGGCAAAGAATACAGATGGTAAGTAAAATGGCTTTAAATGTCGCTTCTGCTAGGTAACACCTAACACGGGTCTTTAGAATGGCGGGTGGTAAACAGAAAGGCTTATTTTCTTTGTTTGCATTGCTTTTAACCCCGAAGTCATGAGACTCATTGTATGTTTAACTGTCCCCAAAACCAGTTTGAACAAGGAGGGCGATGAGGTGACCATCACCACCCCTCAAATGGACCAATTAGCGTGATTCTTGCCCCTAAGGATTGTAACTTTTTGTGTAGTAAGCTAGAAAGTAGGGTATAAGAGGGTCTACTCTTATGTGGGGTGGGCTGCTGCTGCTGTGGTCGCTGATATTGATGCTACTGCTGCTGTTGGTGTTCTCCTGCCATACCGCCTTTTTATTTTCCATTTTTTCCACCTCAATACTACGGAAAGACTTTGTCATTTTTGGACTTCGAACTTGACTGGGGAAGGAACGAGATCGTTGCGGGAATTCTGTACGGGAGGTCCGTCCGAGGAGGTTAAGCGGGACAGTCAGTCAGTTTGGGAGTACTATTCTGTGATCTGCGGTTTATCTTCTTTTGGTGAACCATTCCTATCCGCATCCTAAGACTATGGGTAATGCATCATTTTCTATTCTTTATTAGACTTTTCATAAAAATGTTATTGATATATTAAAAGTGATTAATAAACAAAGAATTTCACTCATGCAATTGAGAATTTAGATAAAATTACATTCTAACTTAAAATGAGTCTGTGGTTCTTTAGTTCATTTATAAGTTTTAAAGGTTAAAAGGTTTTAAGTGTGAATGAGCTGGTCTTAATCACCATTAACTTATTCTACTAGTTGGTCCATCGACCAAAGAGCGGAATACCTTGATGTTTAGAACTGACAGGATCAAAAATTAATGTATATGATGTCTGAGGTATTATTCTGTCAAATTTAACAAGGTATCCCGTTCGTCCAGCAACACATTTCTCCTTGGTGTGTAATCCAGTGAATGAATGAATGAATGTATGATATGCGGTGTCATGGGCCCCACCGACATATGGTTTAATAGACAATTGGTTACATGAATGTTTTACCTGGATTCGTGTCCTAAGGAGAAATTTATATTAGCCGCGCTGGATCAGATTTCTTGGTAGCAGAGTTATGGTTTCTATAGATTAGTTTGGTGATTATTGATTACTGATTTATTGATTTTTCATGTCTAACACTTTATGTCGAGTTGTATTATGTTATGTGTAAGTCAAAATTTTGAAGCTTCCGGGAAGTAGGAAGTGGACACGTGTGGCAAGAGAAGTCACACGGAATTGTGCATTGTCTGATTTTCAAATTGGTGATAACACAGGATTGTGTTATGTTAGGGACATTTCATGTATGAAAATGCGTTTGAGTGAAATAGCAACAGGTTTTCTTGTGAAACTCTGCCCTTAATTCTCAGGAGCAGTGTAGTCTCCACGTGTTTTATCCTCAGAGAAACGGGTTCAACTCTTGCTTGAGAGAAGGGTAAGGTAGAGAGAAGTGCTACACTTATCGAACAAAACAGTATTCTTGTAAGTTAGAACAAACTATTTCTTTGTTTAGCCGAAACAGACAATGGTAATGTGTTTTACGTTGTAAATAATAAACTTTTGTCGAGAAGAGAAGGTAAGAAAACTGCCGATAATTTTTGTAAAGGAGGGGTCAGTAAAGACAGGAGTAGAACTGACGTCAACAAAGACCGCACTGGTATTGGCCAGTTGTGGGAGAGCGAAGAGCTTCTTGATTGGTGCGTTAGTGTGAAGACGCGCTGGTATTGGTTAGTGTGAGAGTGACGTACAGCTTTCGTATTGGTGCGTTGGTGTGAGACGCGCTGGGATAGGTCCGAATAGCCGAGCAGTAGAAAGAACAGAGTGGTGAAGAATTTTCGTGTGTTTGTTTTGAGAAAAAGAACAGAGTAACATGGCTTTTTATGAGTATGGTAGAGAGAAACCGTCATGGTTTGCGAAGATTAAAAACTTTTTCAAGAAAGACAAAAAGGTAGTGACTAGGGAAGGAGAAGTACTTCCTCTGCCGAAAACGCCAGCATCTCATATGATGTTGAAATATGGCTATCATACTTGTATTTGGTTGAAAAATTGGGCAAAATATACCCCAAGCGATGGAGTATTGGCATTTCCAGAAAATGGTTTGTTTAGCACAGCTGTACTTCAAAATTTGAGAGAAAAGATGATGAAACTTGAACCGAGACCTAGACCAACACAGTTTGAAGTGTGGAAACTAGCAGAGATCGTTGTTAGCATGAGCTGAAACCATTTTGTTCTTGGCATCCATTTTAGTTAACCATGTGCTCGCCATGTGCTTCTTCTGTCTTCACTGTTGCCTGCTTCTCTATTTCACCTGAGTCAGGAACTATAATTAACTCCTTCAGTATTGAGCCAGAGCACTGCGCATGCTCAGAAAGGTCTGTAGCTGCTAGAATGCACCTGTTGGAAATATAACTGTCAGGCTATTTTAACTGATGTAAGCAGTTTAGTCTCCCCTCCCACTTTGTTGACTAAGTATTTTCTGTTAGTCCTTATATGTGAATAGCTATTCTTGTGTATACTTGTACCACCTCCTTTTTAGCTCTCATACTTACTCAGCTACAAATTGGGTATAAAAGGCCCATGGCTTCTGTACTCCTTGTACTACCTCATACATTGCCTGAGGGTTCTGTATACATGCAGTTCCACTCATGAGGTTAAATAAACTATTTCTTTGATATTACAGCTTCCGTGCCAATCTCTATTTGTTAGTCCAAGGACTTGAGTACGCAGAAGGGCGAACCCCTGTACTAGTGGGCTTCTGGAGAGTCTCACCCCCCCACAAATTGGCACCCATCACGTGGGGCTCATCGGCGACTCGGATGCCCGATGGAGTGGTCTTGACGGAGGTTTGGAATCTTGCTAAGGATGTACACTGCATGAGGAGACCCGTGTCTTAGCAGGCCGAAGTGCTTTTCCGATTTTCCCGATTTGACCCTCCAGGTGGTGCCGGTCCCCGACTGAGATCCCTTTGGCGTTCGTCTTGCAGAGACCATTAGGTCGATTCAGAGTTTGGCAGTTGGAGGCTGGAGACTTTTGTTTGGTAAGGTCGTTTGATGCGACACTTCTTGTTTGTTTGGCCAAAATCTTGGATTTGTTTGGGTATATATAAATTGCAATTTATATAGGCAGGCAATGTGGAGATTTTTCTCAAATTGTGAATTCTTGAATGGTAATAAGTACTATTTTTGTTATAATATTATATTTATTATAATATTTGTGACATGCCTGTTACTAGCACGCTTCGTAGGATGTGTTGCTTTCTTGGAGGTACCAAATGGATTTAGAACGAAGTCAGCTGGCTCCCCTGAGGGGACACCAAATAGAGATATGTACATTAAAAACGGTATTTCTTCCATAATGTATAGCGCACTATGGAATAAATACATCAAAAAGGATCCTGATCTGCAATGGCCAATAAATGGGTCATTTGATCTTAGAAAGATTCAGTATATGGAACAATGTGTGTTTAAGCGCAAAAGTAGACAAGATATGTTTGACTTGTATGAATGTGGGAGAAAGAAGCGCATGAAAGAGTGAGGAAAGAGCAAGCTTTAGCAGAAAAAGAACAGCGAAAAAATATCTATGTGAAAGCGCTGGAGATGAAAAATAAAGAAATGAAGGAAATAAAAGAGAAAGAGGATAGGGAGCATTGTTTACAGGTAAATGGCCAATACCCTGTCCGGCACCCCCTTTATCCTCTGCTTAATAAACCACAGGACGATTCAATTCTATTAGATCGCTCTCCGCCTCAATATACTTTTCCCTCTGCCGCTGAGGTTGATTCTGATGATGACAAATCTTTCTCAGATCAGGAATAGACAGAATTAGACGCTAAACGACAGACTCGCTCCTTTTTGACCGCTGACCGTGCGGCCACTCTTAGATCTGCTGCTTGTAAAGCAGCTCGTGGTGACACTTCTGCTCCAGACCTTATAGCAAATGTTCAGCAATGGCCAGAGTCAGAGCAGTTATATTTTACAGAGTCGTTTACTGGAGAAGTAATTGCAAAATTTAGGAAACATTCCACAGACTTAGAGCCTGTTGATATAAAAACTGATCATAAACAATTGAGTGACAGTCTTTTCCTCCCTTCCCAGGTGGCCAATTTAATTAGACGTGTGGTTAAACTACGAACTTATGCGTTCCATTTGTGAGCGGAGAAAAAGGCAGCTGCTACGCCTGAACAAACAACTCAAACCCCTGTGTCGCAGGAGGCAGACCCAGGGACAGATAAGGACAATGTGGTTCATGGGAAACCAATGCGTGAAGCTGCGCCTTTATATGTCCCTCCTAGGGGTGCGGGAACAAGTGACAATAAAGATTCCACTGATGTGAAGGGATATTTTGTTTATAATTGGGTTTATACTCCTTGGAGTAGAGCGGATGTCATGGCTCTTAAAGCTGCTTTGCCTGACCCGCGGAAAAATCTGGCTTCTTTTTATGAAGAAGTTGAAGGAGCTATTAGTTCTTGCACTATGACTTTGCCTGATATTGACATGTTTTTGGGCTTATCTTACCCCCTGATATGTGGAGATCTATTCATAAAATAGATGATCATACCGCTTTTGGAGATATTTGGAAGGAAATAGAGAGAAAAGATTCGGAAAGGGAACCCGCACAGAAACCGCAACAAGAGATATTAGACCTCCCAAAGGCTATAATAACTAAATTGAAAATCCTTATACCTCCTAAAAAGATAGATTGGACTATGCTAGCGTCTTGTAAGCAGAAACCAGATGAGTCAGTTTCTGATTTCTTTACGCGTTTTGATGAGACATTCCATGACTTTAGTGGCCAGTCATTGACAGATGACACGGGCAAGCATCTGTTCGTTGACAAATTTGTCGCGAACATGTTGCCAGGAATAGCTAGTCGCCTAAAGGCCAGCGAGAGTTCATGGACTACGTCTTCCCCAGTTTCCCTTTTGACTATGGCTCAGTATTATGAACGTCAGGAACTGGAAGATAAAGGCAAGGAGGATAAGAAAGCTAAGGATTTAAAAACAAAGGTGATGTTAGCTCAGGTTTATGGTCCATCTTATAGAGGTAGTGGTAGAGGTGGACGTGCAATGTATCGACCTAGTGCACCCTCTTTCCTCGAGCTACTTTGTCTTCTGATCAGTGTGCTTATTGTAAGGAGATAGGACATTGGCGCTCTGAGTGCCCACTTTTGCGAAGTCAGCAGTATCAGCGTGGTAGAGGACAAATGAGAAGCCGCCCAGGGAACTCAGGAAATAGGGGAGGTATGGATAATCGTACTAGGTTTGAGGTAGTAGAACATACTCAAAATTCTTCTAATACTTTTGACAGGCGTAATCAATATCAAATGTCAGATTATTTGACTAATGATTTGAGGGATTCTAATTATGCATAGGAATGCCTAGGATGGGGTAAGGAACCAGTTGAAGTCCCAGTAGATCAGAAGGGTCCCCATATAGATGCAAATGTCTTGGGTTCTACTGATCGATTTTTGGTTGACACAGGAGCTACTCAGTAGTGCCCTGTCTAAACAATTGGTTCCTAGGGCTCCCCTGTCTGGCTTAAATAACATTGATAGGATTCGATGGGACCCCTTCCTTTAGCCCACTGTCACAACCACTTGCATTTCATGTTGATAAATTTACTGCAGCATGTCCTTTTTGCTTTCCCCTAACACACCGGACAATATTGTGGGTCTCGATATGCTCAAACATTTTCGTGCTACGATACGATGTTCCCCAGAAGGTGTGCGTGTTATTCTGAATGATAACTATCCCATGGGTGAGAGGTTTTGTCTTATTAAAGAAGATATTGCTTTGGCATCCCTACCTAGTACTCTGTGGGCTACGTCAGATACTGATGTGGGTCAAATGGTTATCCCACCAGTCCATATTCAGGTGAAGGAAGGTGCTTCATTGCCACGACTTCCTCAATATAAAATATCTCGAGAAGGTGAAGAGGCACTAATACGTATTGTTCAAGATCTGATTGGAGTAGGGGTTGTGGAAGAAGTCCCTTACAATATTTGCAATAGCCCTATCCTTCCCATCTTGAAAAAAGACACTGATACTAAAATATACAGGTTTATCATTGACTTACGAGAGGTTAATAAGATCGTAGTGCCCCAATACCCGGTAGTCTCTGACATCACGACACTTCTTACTATGGTTCCTCCGACTGCCACTACATTCAGTGTGATCGATTTGAAGAACGCTTCCTTCTCGATACCTATTCATCCTGTCAGCCGTTATTTGTTCAGCTTCACTTTGAATAATCGATCATTCAGATTTTGTAGAGCTCCACAGGGGTATACAGAGAGTCCTAGCATTTACAGCCAGGCATTGAAAAGACAGCTTGATTCTTTCCCTGTACAAAAGGGTGGCTCTCATACAATATGTCGATGACATCTTGTTGGCTGCAGATACCCCTGAACAGTGTGAAGAAGGAACACTGTCATTGCTTTCCCTTTCTTGCATCTCACCATCACAAGGTTTCTAGGAAGAAATTGCAATATTGTAGACAGCAGGTTACCTATTTAGGTCACCTCCTGTCTAAGGAGGGACGTGCACTCACACCAGATCGCATCCAAGCTGTTTTAGACACGCCTGTGCCCCGTACTCAGAAGGAGGTTTGTGCATTAATTGGCCTTACTTCTTTCTGTAGGCAGTGGATTCCTAGCTTTTCACATATTGTTAAACTTTTGTTGACTCTTTTGACTAAAGACACTCCAATGCCCCTCCCATGGACTACTGAATGCCAGAATGCTTTCCAACAGTTGCGTCAAGCTCTATGTTCTGCACCAGTATTAGGCACTCCAGACTACACTAAGGCCTTTACACTCTATGTACACAAGAGGGATGGTTGTGCACTCTCAGTTTTAGTACAGACACACTGTGATAAGCAGCGTCCTTGTGCATATTTTTCAGCTGTCCTTGATCCAGTCGCTCATGCGTTGCCTGGATGTTTTCGCTCTGTGGAAGCGGCAGCTGTGTCCATACGTCAGAGTGAGGGGATAGTTTTGTCACATAGATTGCTTGTGTTAGTACCCCATGCAGTTGATGCCCTTTTGAACCAAACTAAAACGCAGCACTTAACTAGTGCTTGTTTGACAGGATATGAATTAACACTTTTGGCCCCTCATATCACCTTGAAAAGATGTTCGACTCTTAATCCGGCTACCTTATTGCCATTCCCAGCTACTCAGTCCCAGTCACAGGAGTCTCATGACTGTATATTCCTTACTGAGGAACAGACAAAGGGTCGTGTTGACCTACAGGATACGCCCCTTTCAAGTGTTGATGGGGAATTGTGGGTTGATGGATCCTGTTTGAAACTGCCAGATCGCACAACATCAGCTGCATATGCAATTACAACACTTCAGACGGTAGTTGAGACAGCTCGCATCCCACAGAAGTCAGCTCAGGCAGCTGAGTTGATAGCATTAACGAGGGTGTGTGAACTTAGTACTGACTTGTCTGTTAACATCTACACCGATAGCCGATATGCCTTTGGAGTGGCTCATGATTTTGGGCTACTCTGGAAGGAAAGAGGCTTTCTTACATCACATGGGACACAAATAGTGCATGGAGAATTAGTGCATAATCTCCTTACTGCTTTGAAATACCCTAAGAAAATAGCGATTGTTAAGTGTAGTGCACACAAGAAAGTGATTGATAAAATAGGACAGGGCAATGCCTTCGCAGATCACACAGCCCGTGAGACTGCAATGCAGCGAAGCACTACATCTATGTACGTGGTGAAGTCACAGGCTGAACGTTGGCATGATGCCAGGCAAGAAGTGCTGGACATGCAGCGATCTGCCTCTGCTGAAGAATTAGACCAATGGTCTAAGGAGGGAACATTGGATGATGAGGGCTGTTGGAAAAATAAAGACATGACCAAATGGAGATTGCCCACAGCCTATTTACACCCTATGATTCACATGGCACATGGGCCGGCACATGTTGGAGCATCCTCAATAGCAAAGCTACTTACGCAAGTTTGGGGTCATCCTGAAATTGCCGGCACAGCTAAAAAGATAGTCCAGACTTGTCTGATTTGTCTCCAGTATAATCCTGGAAAGGGAACACGAACTCCAACAGGAGGGTTTGCCACACCAACCACACCTTTTGAGGTTCTACAAATGGATTATATCCAGCTTGAACGCTGTAATAACTTAAAGTATGTCCTAGTAGTGGTATGTGCCTTCAGTAAGTGGATAGAAGCGTACTCCTACGAAAGATAATACAGCTCTTACTACAGCAAAGGTGCTTCTAAAGGAGTTCTTCCCCAGATTCGGCGTTTGCCGACTCTTGTGGAGTGACAACGGACCCCATTTCATTGGGCAAGTTGTTGAGTATGTCTTAAAAGGATTGGGAATCAAGCAGAAGTTCCATGCTGCTTTCCACCCACAATCAGCAGGGTTAGTGGAACGGTACAATTCAACCCTCAAGCTTAAGTTGGCTAAAATACAGGCTTCCATATCTCTGAAATGGCCTGATGCGCTACCCCTTGCTCTGTTTTCCATTAGATCGGTGCCACATACACGATCTGGCCTTACACCGTATGAGGTGGTATTTGGGAGGCCTATGAATATTTGGGGAATTCCTAAGCCACGCCCCATACATGATGTACCTTGTGTCTTGATGAGTGACTACCTGTCACAGTTGACTGACAGCTTGCTTTCTATTCATCAACAGGTTCAGAAGCTCTTCCTGACAGGTCGCAAGGTGATGGCCATGATCTACGACCGGCGACCAGGTAATGGTCAAAGTTTTCCAGAGGTCGAATAGCCTGGAACCGAGGTGGCGCGGCCCTGAGCAGGTGCTCCTGGCGACCAGAACTGCAGTCCGAGTGACCAATCGAAAAAATTGGATTCACTCCACGCACTGTAAGAAGGTGCCGTCTGCCCTGGTGGAACCTGCTGCACTTACCAACCATCGAGACATCCTGGACACAGAAAGAGGCCAAGCCATATCACCTGAAGAACCTGAGGAAGTCTTCCCGGACCACATAATTCCTGGTGCATCTCGATATCAGCTGCGGCCCCGGAGAGAAACTGCATTGCTGAAAAAAACTGGTTGAGCAACCGTCCTGGGTTACTGAAAGGCTGAGCCAAAGAGGGGGGGGATCTTTTGCTTAGTGACACCCGTCTTAACTCTCAGTGAAGAAAGCAAGGGCTGCCCAGGCCTTTAGAGCTCCATCTGCTTTGTTATTTTAACGTCAAGACAAACGTGCCTATGGAAAAGACATCGACTGCTGCGAGAATCTGCAACAAAAAGACTATGTGCATTGCTGGGTTTACTGTCACTGTGATCATTATGGCAGTAATAACTTGGGTTGTAGAGGAAGTGGCTCCTGCTCGACGAACACTGACTGCTACTACTCCTGTCCCCATTGAGCACCACTACTTCACTCTCTCTTATCATGAGCAGAAGCATAGACAGTCTTATCTTAACAACACGTTCATTCAGATGTTGCACCACACACATAATGCTATGAACATTACCAACTGTTGGGTGTGTGGAATGATGCCAGCTCATCAGAAGAAGGGAGGAACGCCTTTATTCCTCTGCCATTTTCACACAATGGCTCCTCCAGAGCCTGGTTTGCTCTGCTATGGGCTACTCATGTTGCTAACATCACTAACTATGATGTAGGAAGACTGAACTTTCAGCTAAACAAAGCCTGTTACCCTGATGAGGAAGGAGATCCACAGGCCAAAGGAACCATATGGGAAATGGAGGAGTATCGCAGAGGAAATTCCTCTACACACTATGTTTTCCCAAATACTCAAACTGCTAAGGGTAATGGACCTTTTGTTATAGCTGTTACTAGGGCTCGAGCAGACTTGTGTGTGAACAGTGTTGGCAAAATTCCCGTAGGAAAAAGCGACTGTACTGTTTTAAATATTACCGGAGTAAATAACAGCAGTTTTAGTCATCGCATAATACCTACTTTATATGTGGAAATAAGGGATATTATAATTTACCCATTGGCTGGTCCGGTACTTGTTTTGTGTCCTTTTTGTTACCACCTGTGTTTTTGGCACCTGCATCATATCACAAGGACTATAAACTGTTTAATGACATTTCCAAAAACAGATTTAAGAGGACAACAAATCATGATGAGGTGGATCAGACTGACACTGCACTGCAGCAATATGTTGATTTTAATTTGGGACTGTTCTTCTTTGTTGGTGCTGCCTTAAACAGCAGGAAGATCAGACGCTTAACACGTGTCGTAGAGGCTGTAACCAACCAAACAGCTATGGCACTTGGAAACATCACAGAAGAACTTCAAATTGCGAGAATTGTGGCGCTCCAAAACCGAATGGTCCTCGACATTGTACTAGCTGATCGAGGTGGTGCATGTCGTATCATCGGGAGCAGTTGTTGTGTTTACATCCCTGATCACGCCCCTTCAGTTTTTGATGCAATCCCCAAGTTGCATAAAATAGCTGCTGAAATCCATCCTGACTCAGGAACGTGGACTTTATCTGGCTGGCTATGGACCCTATTTGTTACCTGGGGCTGGAAACTGTTGACAATATTATGTATATTATTTGCAATCCTGCTGTTATGTTGCTTATGTATACAATGTGGTCCAATGCTTTGCTCCCTTTGTATCACTGCTTGTATGCCTACCAAACGTAACGTTAAGAATATGAATGTCCAATATGTATTAGATCAAGAGATTAGTGATATGATGAAAATTGATGTGCAAGATGTTTTTATTCCTTCTAGATCATAGATGTCTTCAGCCAGCTAATGCTAAAAGGGTCGTCTGTGGAAACTAGCAGAGATCGTTGTTAGCATGAGCTGAAACCATTTTGTTCTTGGCATCCATTTTAGTTAACCATGTGCTCGCCATGTGCTTCTTCCGTCTTCACTGTTGCCTGCTTCTCTATTTCACCTGAGTCAGGAACTATAATTAACTCCTTCAGTATTGACCCAGAGCACTGCGCATGCTCAGAAAGGTATGTAGCTGCTAGAATGCACCTCTTGGAAATATAACTGTCAGGCTATTTTAACTGATGTAAGCAGTTTAGTCTCCTCTCCCACTTTGTTGACTAAGTATTTTCTGTTAGTCATTGCAAAGAATTATAGTTTAGTCCATGGAAGAGTATGGGGAGTGAATCATGAAGACAGGATGAGACGATGGAGGTATGCTAATATGACGGATGGTTTGTTTCCTGTCAGAACAGTAGAAGAAGTTACAGGGAGAAAGTGTACGGAGAAAAAGAAGCATGCAGTAACAGAGAGATATGGGTATGGAGCTAGCGACACAGAGGATGAGTTGCTGGAGGACATTTCAAATAGAAAACCCCCTCCATATCAACAGAATAATGCGGTGGTGACTCCAAATGCACCACCAATGGAAACTGTAAGAAATCAAAGCCCTGAACGAAATTATGAAATAAATAAGTCCTATGAAAAATTAGAAACTCCACAGAATGCGAAGCCTGATAATGGTAATACAGCTGAGTTAGCCAGAACCACAAGAGAATTGACTGAAAAGATAAGAGAACTAACAAAGAACATGGAAGCTGTGACTGTGCCAGTGACGATAGGGCCAGTAATTCCGGTATTTGAAAATCAAAGAATACATGAGCATTCTTTGACAATTCCATTAAACTCGAGTATGCAAAGAGTGAGAGAAGGGATAATTCCAGAAACTAGAGAGACAAGAGATTCAGTTGGTTCATGTAGGTCGAGTCCACCTACTAATTTGACGATTAATGAGAGTCAGATAAATAGGATTCCTATGGGAACCGAGTCAGCAACTGAGACCCCAGAGAGAAGTGCAACTTGGGTAGAGATAAATAATACCCCTATGGGTCCAACTCCAGAAGAATTAAATGAGTGGATGAGGAATTTACAGAAGAAAGATGCTGAACCACAACCTTTGGATGTAATCAGACTAAAAATAGATATGGAAGAGTTAATTCTAGGGACTATTGGTACAGAACGATTAAAATCCTACCAAGATGATGAGCTTATGTTTATGTGTAAAAGTGTTACTTGGAGAGCTAGGAAGTTGCATGAAAAATTGGAAGAAACAGCGAATGAACTAGGAGTAGAGTTTGGAGAAATCAGAGGATTGCAGAAACCGTACAGGGTAGACTTTAGTGAAAAGGATATAGAAAACCTGAACACTTCAGGACGATTAACACAGATAAAGGAACTGATTGTGTTATTGAGAAAATGGGGAGATGTGGACAGATGGAGAAGCAGGTGGATAAGAAGAAAGGAGGGAACGACCGATAAAGCTTCATTGGCTTTTCGGTAAAGGAGAAAGAACCAATAGTAATGGAATATCCAATGAGGGAAACTCCAGGAGGAAGCTATGTACACGTCCCATGGTCCAGACAAGATATATTGTCATTTACAAATGACTTTCCAAGATTGAGAGAGAAACCCGTAGAATGGTATAGACAGGTAGAAAGATTTGTAAAGGTTTCAAAGGTGTTGTGGGAAGATTTGGATGGATTGTTTGAAATTGTAGTACCAGCAGATTTATGGACTGAATGTAAGATTACAATTGACTGGCCGAAGGGAGAATATCCCAGAGATACAAAAACTGGAGCCCCAGGTCCAGAAGTAATGAAAAAGTATGAACAAGCCATCACGTTTTTGAAAAATAAAATCCCACCAAAAGAGACAGATTGGGTAAAGATTGATAGAACAACTCAGGAAAGTAAGGAATCTGTACATGGCTACTATGAGAGACTGCTTTTGGTCTTTAAACAGTATAGTGGTTATGAGAATGTGAGTGAAAAGGACATGAGTCATTTCGTGTATAGATTTGTATATGGTTTGAAACCTGAAATAAGTGAAATGATTAAGCAGCATATGTTGTGTTGGCAGAATAGCACTGTAGATGAAGTATTAAGGTATGCAAAATATTGTAGTGACGATATTGAGTGTAGACAGCGTAAACTAAAAGAAAAAGCGATGTGGGCACAAGTAAAAGTTGCAGAAAAACAGGAAGCTCAGATGAATAATCAGTCTAGTGATGCAGGACAAACTAAATTCAAACCGAATATAGGTAAAGGAAAAGGGCATATGAGTATAGAAGAGGCCAAAAAGAAATGGCCCTGTCACAATTGCGGAAAATGAGGACACTGGAGAAACGAGTGTAAATTTCCTCCAAAAGCTAATACAGAAAATCAACCATTAAATCCACAGGTGCAGAGTGAGGTGAGTTACCAGCAGCTGCAACAGCTGCAGGTAGTCACTCAACAGTGTCAGGTGCCGCAACCACCTCTTCCAAAGAGTGTACACCCCCAGAGATACAGTACAGAGGCAGGATTCCTTGAAGGAGAGCAGGTAACAAAATTGCCGAGCGCAGCTGCAGTGTCGCAGTATTGGTTACGGCAGGATGGAAATGAATCGGATGAAAGTTTATGACGGTGCCTAGGAGAGGAAGAAGAGTGCGTGCTTGGCGCAACTCTAGAGGTAGATCAGTCAGGTCCATTTGTGGATGGAGAAGTGAATGGTGTAAATGTTACATTCCTTGTGGACACTGGAGCTACCCGTTCTATTGTTAGATCAGTGGAAATTCCAAACCTTCCTTTCTCAGGAGAAAATATCCAAGTTGTAGGTGTTTCAAACAGGCAGATTAAAACGCCTCTTACCAAACCAGTAGAGGTGAAAGTTGGACCATTCAAAGAGATGCATCGTTTTGTGGTATGTGATTGCAGTCCTGTAAATTTGTTAGGACGCAATCTACTTTCTAAAATGAATTGCACCATCTATTGTACCCCAGATGGTATTGCTTTCCAGACACCAGATGAGGATGTCCTGTATAAAATGACAATGGCAGAACTAGAACCAGGAGGAATGACATGTTTCCTGTGTTTGATGCAGAGACAATCCCGATTGAATTAAAAGGAATAGTCAGATCTGATGTATGGGATTTCACAGGCGAAGACATTGGACTATGAGAGGAGTAGACCCTGTAAAAATTACTGTAAGGAAAGGAACAAATTACCCAAATACTCCACAGTACAAATTAACACCAGAAATTATTGAAGGAATAACACCTGTAGTTAATAAGATGATTGAACAAGGAATTTTAAGAGAAATAATGAGTAGCCCATGTAATTCTCCTATAATGGGATTGAAAAATCCGAATGGAACATATAGGATAGTGCAGGACTTGAGAAAGGTAAATAAGATTGTTATTCCTTGTTGCCCAATTGTGCCAAACCCCGCTGTAATACTGTATCAGATTCCACATGATGCAGAATGGTACATGGTTATTGATTTGTGCCATGCATTCTTTTCCATTCCATTACACCCTGACAGCCAGCCATTATTTGCGTTCCGGTTCGGAGAGCGTATTTTGGCATGGTGCCGAATTCTCAAGGGTATACTGAAAGCCCTCAATCTTAATCAGATCCTAAAGAAATCATTAGAAGATTTAAAAATGCCTGAAAAATCTGTGATGGTCCAGTATATTGATGACCTATTGGTAGCATCAAGGACCAAAGAAGTATGTGTTACGGACACAATTGCTTTACTAAATCATTTGGCAGAAGGAGGACACAAGGTGTCTCCATCAAAACTGCAATTTTGTCAACAGGAGGTACAGTATCTAGGTCATAAGATTGAGAAAGGGATGCGAAAGGTGACGACAGAAAGAATAAGGATTATCCAAGGAATGAGAGCCCCGATGACACAGAGAGAGGTGAGAATGTTTCTTGGAATGGTTGGTTATTGTCGACAATGGATAAGTGGATTTTCATTAATTGCCAAACCTTTACAGCGATTGACAAAAAGGGATGTCAAAGATCCGATTGAATTGGATGAGGAAGAAATGAAAGCTTTCAAGGAACTGAAAACAAGTTTGTGTGAGGCACCAGCATTGGGGATGCCTGATTATGAAAAAGAATTTGAGCTGTATTGTAGTGAGAGAGATGGATGTGCACTTTCAGTGTTAGTGCAAAGGCATGGAAAAATGAAAAGACCAACCGCTTATTTTTCAGCTGTCTTAGACCCGGTAGCAAAAGCGTTGCCTGGATGTCTGAAAGTAGTAGCTGCTACTTGTGTGAGTCTGGAACAGAGTGAAGGCATTGTGATGGGGCATCCTCTGAGAGTATATGTCCCACACTCTGTTGAAATACTTCTGACCCTAACCAAAACCCAATTCATGACACATAGTCGGCTGACTAGGTACGAAAAAGTGATTTTGGGTGCAGATAATGTAACCATTGTAAGATGCACAAGTGTGAATCCCTCAACTTCACTGCCAGATGAAGTAAATGTAGAAGTCAAAGATTATGTTGATCATAAGTGTTTGGATGTGCTTGAATTTTGCACAAAGCCTCGCCCAGATATTAAAGATGAGCCCTTAAAAGAATCAGATTATGTGATGTTTGTGGACGGGTCATACCTGAGAACAAGTGAAGGAGTTTTAAGTGCTGCATATGCTGTGTGTACGGTGGCAACCATAATGGAAGCATCCTGTTTGAGAGGAATACGTTCAGCCCAAGTGGCTGAGCTGATTGCTTTGATTCGAGCGTGCAAACTGGGAAAGAACTTCCGAATTACGGTGATCACGGATAGCCAGTATGGCTTCGAAGTAGTCCACGACTTCGGACAGATCTGGTCCCAGAGGGGTTTCCTGACTTCTGCAGGAACTCCTATTAGGAATGGTGAGTTTGTGAAGAAATTGCTTGAGGCGATACAGCTACCTAAACAGATTGCAGTGGTAAAATGCGCTGCACACAAAAATGGAACTGATTATATTACAGTGGGAAACCAATTTGCAGATGAAATAGCTCAATATTGTGCCAGAAATATGGTCTCACTGAATAGGAGAAGAGAAAAAGAGAATGTTTCATGTCCCTTGCTGTTTACTAACACAGTTGAAACCTGGGATGAGGTAAGACAATTGCAGGAAGAAGCAGATGATGAGGAGAAAGATGGTTGGATAAAAGCAGGCTGCAGACAAAGAGAGGAAGATGAAGTCTGGGTTTATAGAGATGAAAGACCAGTTATGCCTGATAGCATGATCTCTAGTATGGCACGGATGTACCATGGACAAGCACACATTGGTAGGGATGCCATGATCAGACTTTTCAGACAGACCTGGAACAACCTGAAATTTAGGGCTATAGCTGAAAGTCTTTGTCAAAGATGTCTTACATGCCAACAAATAAACCCTGGAAGGAAAACTGTAGTGAGTTTAGGAACAATAGGACCTGAAGGAGGTCCTTTTACCAGAATGCAACTAGATTTTATTGAAATGCCCCCAAGCAATAGATTGAGATATATCCTTGTGGTCGTTTGTTTGTTTTCTCGTTGGGTGGAAGCCTATCCGACAAGAAGGAATGATGGAGTTCCTGTAGCTAAGCTCCTACTGAGGGAATTCATTCCTAGATATGGCTTTCCAGTAACAATCGAAACAGATAGAGGAACACATTTCCAGAATGAAATAATCCAACAGATATGTGAAGCACTTGACATTCAACAAAAATTGCACTGTGCCTACAGACCAGTGGCTTCTGGAGTGGTAGAGCAAGTAAATGGAACAATAAAGAATAGATTAGGGAAAATGTGTCAAGCCACAGGACTCAAATGGCCCGATGCCCTGCCATTTGTGCTGATGAGCATCAGAAGCATACCAGACAGAAAAACAGGTCTGAGTCCTCATGAAATAATCATGGGACGAGCAATGAGACAAGCACATGTACCTGTCAACAAACTGCTGACTATAACTGATGATCTCGTATTGGACTATTGCAAAGGATTGACTGATGTGGTGCATTCTGTATTTCATCAGGTTGGACCGGATGCGACCACTCTTGAAAGAAAACCAGCTCATGATTTGAGTCCAGGAGACTGGGTCCGCATTAAAGTCCACAGAAGAAGAAACTGCTTGGTTCCTCACTGGGATAAGCCACGTCAAGTGATCCTGGTGACAACAACTGCAGGTGTGAAAAATTGGGTTCATGCCAGTCATACCATCAGAGTTCCAGATCCTGAAGCTCGACCTGTAAGCCGACATCTGGAGATATCAGATACCAGCTCAGCATCTGAAGCAGAAACTGAAACAAACAGAGTTCCAGATCTTGAAGCTCGAGCTGTAAGTCGACATCTGGAAGAATCAGGTACCAGTTTGACAACTGAAGAAGAAACTGAAACGATCAGAGTTCCAGATCCTGAAGCTCGACCTGTAAGTCGACATCTGGAAATATCGGATACCAGTTCGGCATCTGGAACAGACCAACCTAAATCAGATGAAAGGCCAAAGAGAAAATCAGGAAACAGAAGAACTGATGTTATAACAGGAGAAACCGAACCAAGAGACAGCGACAGTGAACAGCCAAGTACAAGTTATGGGAAAATTCCTCCAGAGATAGTTGAGGTAACTGAAGGAAACTTAGATTCAGATAGAGAGATAGAGGAAAGTGCGGAAGAAAACCGAGGAGTAGTAGGGTCAGAACTACAAACAGAAGAAACACAGGGAAATTTAGATTCAGACAGAAAGATTGAGAAAAATGCGGAAGACAAACGAGGAGGGTTAAAATCAAATTTCCAAGCAGAAGAGTCACAAGAGGGTTCGGATTCAGACAAAGAAACTGAGATCATAAAGTTCAAAGTTAGAGGAAGTGAAGTGAGGTCTGAGACAGAATCGGAAGAACGTGAAGAAGAAAGAAAGCAAAGAATAGGACCAAGAAAGAGAACTTGGAGAACAGAAAGAGAAGAAAAAGAAAATCTGAACTGAAAAGGCCAAGAAAAGGGAGACAATTGGCCCAATCGAAAATAAAAGACTGAGATATAAGATAATAAATTTGAACAAAGATAATGCGGAACAAGTAAATGAAATAACAAGTCAAAAAGAACAAGAAAAACAAAGTGCAAGACAATTACAGAGACCAAAAAGAGTGAAGAGACCTAACTTGAAATATAAGTCACCTGAATGGCTATACATAGCATTGACCGACATTAAAGAAGTGGATAGCAGTCACGAAATTCCAGACGAAGACTATGAACAACTGGGTGAGAGTGAACTGCACCAAACCTGAAAGACAAAGAAAAGAAAACCAGACTGGACATCAAAACTGAATAAGACGAGAAAAAGTTCTGAAAGAGCTGAAGAGAGCACCAAAAGAGACTAAATTAAAGGGTAGAGTGGCTGGAAAGTCATTCTGAGGTGTGGAGACACATTTTTCTCTACAAAAATTTATATAGCTAAATAGTATTACAACATAGTAGACACTGAGAATAGAAGATCTAGATGTGAGTTTTTACGTAGATGGTGTAGAATGTGTTTCTATTGTACAGGATTGCTAATGCTTACTAGTTTATTTTAACAATAATAATTCCACTTAGATTAGTTGTAGAAAATACATCTGTAATAGTGAATGACACAAGTAATGACAAGGAACCTAACATAAAGAACACTGCAGCATTAATAGATAGTACTGATTTACATAGGGATAAGTCCATAACTGATTTCTCCAAGAATGTCTTCACGAAACTGTTATATGAATATGTGGAGACAATGGATGTGAGAGATTGCTATGTCTGTATGCAGTTACCTGCGTCTGTCACAGAAGGTGTGACATATCATCACATTCCTTTGACGTATGGGGTAACTTGTAGTGTTTTAGCTAGCTTATTTTATAAAACAGGTAGATTAGAATATTATTACACTGATATAGACCCTGTTTTTGCTAAAGTTCCCATAATCCCTGAATTAAATAAGGTAAAAGTTGCAAAAGTTTTTGGAGAGTTTTTCTTAGAAAATAAAGAATTAACTTTAGAGTATATATTTAGACACAATCTTACTTGTGAGTTAAAGAAAGAAGAAAAGATTTTCTTGGACATGGTAGAGGACAGAAGAGTTAAGTTTCAAAGAAAGGTAGCAGAAGAAAACACAAAAACCCCACTTTGGGCGTTTGAAGAGAGAAAATACGACAAGGAGAAACAAATGCAGCTATGGTTCTGGATTGGCCCCAACAGGGGAAAATTGTGTATTAGTAGAAGCAACACTATGTATAATAACTATTTTGTGGGTTCTAGTGAGTGCCGAGATATATACAAAATTCTAGGGGGATGGGGATTTAAAGGAGGAAAAGATCCAGTATTTCCAGGGATCTATTATATTTGCAGAAATAGAGCTTATTATAGGTTGCCGGACCATTGGTACGGAACATGTTATTTAGGCCTGGTCTTTCCAAAGATTTTTCATGTAGAGAGAGGAACAAAAGGATTTCACGAGATAGGTAAAACATTAACACGTAGGAGGAGGGAGAGTTTCTCAGAAATAGTAGGTGATATTTTTGGAGCATTGATACCAGCAGTGGGTATATCTTTGAATGCATATAAGATTCGGAAATTGTCTACAGTAGTAGATCGTTTATCAACGAATACTGCTGGAGGGTTCTTGATGGTAAATACCGAAATGGTTGCCATGAGAGCTATGGTAATGCAAAATCGACTTGCCCTTGACATTCTTTTGGCAAAAGAGGGTGGAGTCTGTGGAATGCTGAAAGTCCAACATTGTTGTACTTACATTCCAGATAAAAGTGAGAATATACAAAAGTATATAAAAAATATTACTAATTATCACAAAGAAATTGCCCCACTGGAGGTTGAAGGTGTTTGGGAGAGACTTAGTAAGAGTTTTTCCTCAATGAAGAAATGGTTCACAGAAATAGGTAGTTCTCTTATTGGGAAGATACTAATACCAGTAACAGTGATAATAATGGTAATGTTATTAGTGAGATTAGCATATGTGTGTATTAAAAGAAGAAAAAGACAAAATAGAGTAAAAAGAGAAAATGAGAAAAGTAAAGAAAGAGAACGGGAGATGGGAGAGATAGAATTTGAAGAGTTAAAAGAGAACATGTACAAACGGTCTAAAAGACAAGATGAGAAAAACACAGTTGTATGAACTAACAAGAAAGCAAGTGGACAAGGTCGTACTGACCTACTATAAGGAGGGTGCCAAGAAAGACTCAGCACGTATTCGTGGGAATGGAAGAGAAAGTACTGAGCAACAATGGACTAACTAAATTGTGACCATCAAGATCGCAACAAAATGAATGGACAAGTTGGATTGCTTTTAACCCCGAAGTCATGAGACTCATTGTATGTTTAACTGTCCCCAAAACCAGTTTGAACAAGGAGGGCGATGAGGTGACCATCACCACCCCTCAAATGGACCAATTAGCGTGATTCTTGCCACTAAGGATTGCAACTTTTTGTGTAGTAAGCTAGAAAGTAGGGTATATGTGGGGTGGGCTGCTGCTGCTGTGGTCGCTGCTATTGATGCTACTGCTGCTGTTGGTGTTCTCCTGCCATACCGCCTTTTTATTTTCCATTTTTTCCACCTCAATACTACAAAAAGACTTTGTTATTTTTGGACTTCGAACTTGACTGGGGAAGGAATGAGATCGTTGCGGGAATTCTGTACGGGAGGTCCGTCCGAGGAGGTTAGCGGGACAGTCAGTCAGTTTGGGAGTTCTATTCTGTGATCTGCGGTTTACCTTCTTTTTGGTGAACCATTCTTATCCGCATCCTAAGACTATGGGTAATGCATAATTTTCTATTCTTTATTAGACTTTTCATAAAAATGTTATTGATATATTAAAAGTGATTAATAAACAAAGAATTTCACTCATGCAATTGAGAATTTAGATAAAATTACATTCTAACTTAAAATGAGTCTGTGGTTCATTTATAAGTTTTAAAGGTTAAAAGGTTTTAAGTGTGATTGAGCTGGTCTTAATCACCATCAACTTATTCTACTAGTTGGTCCATCGACCAAAGAGCAGAATACCTTGATGTTTAGAACTGACAAGATAAAAAGTTAATGTATATGATGTCTGAGGTATTATTCTGTCAACTTTAACAAGGTATCCTGTTCGTCCAGCAACACATTTCTCCTTGGTGTGTAATCCAGTGAATGAATGAATGTATGATATGGGGTGTCATGGGCCCCACCGACATATGGTTTAATAGACAATTGGTTACATGAATGTTTTACCTGGATTCGTGTCCTAAGGAGAAAATTATATTAGCCGCGCTGGATCAAGCAGAAGAGAGAAATCGCCGTGCTCAACAGAGCACACCACGGAAATAAGGAAGGTGCACAAAAGATGGGTGGGCTCCTGCCAAACAACAGCAACTCGTCGCCAGATGTAAAAGTGGTAAGGATGTATGCTGAAGCAAGAAAGGTTCCTTTTGTTCGAAGTTTGTTGATAGAAAAGCAGGACCCCACAGGAGTGCGTCTTCATCCTGTGCTTTCCATCTGCAACTGTCTGAGCAGCGGCATTCAGAACTCACAGAGTGAGTGAGCAGTCATGGGCCACATATTGAATAACAACAAGGTTATAGCATGCATAACTTTACTGTCAAAACATAACAATTCTGTAACACGTGCAAGTCAGCTAATAGAAAGTAATAAACGAAGGACTAGTCCTATGTATACAACATTACACAAAGCTATCTAGCAACTTTGGTACTGTCCTGATTACTTACCGGTAATCCTCATTACTCTTAGACCTACTCGTCCTCGACCCAGTCATAAACACATGAGGTAGTATCCAATCACAGACAGGAAACAAAATAGGAAACACTTGCTAACCCCACTCACCCTCCTGCCAATGCCATAATACAGTAGCCATACCTTAGCACTTCCTGAAATACCAAGCACACAAAGGCCTGATATAGGGAGGGTGAGTGGAAAGTATGACTGGGTTGAGGATGAGTAGGACTAAAAGTAATGAGGATTGCTGGTGAGTAATCAGGACATTACCTCTAAGTCCCTTGTCCTCTACCCAGTCGTAAACACATGAGGCATACCAAAGCAGATCCCCCAAAGAGAAGGCCTTTGGAACACCACGAGAACAAAAAAAAGAGACACCACACAGGTTTGATGCACACCACAGTGAATTTAATGCCATGACCCAACACATTACACAGGAGCAGCAGGCTCCACAGCACGCAAAACACCACTCCCAAAATTCAAACGGTCATTCAGAGCACAATTCAAACGGTAATGCCTGATAAATGTAGACTAAGAAGCCCACGTTCCAGCTTGACAGATTTCATCCAAAGCCACACCGTTAAAGGCGGCCAAGGAAGTCGAGACACCTCAAGTGGACCGGACCTTAACATTGGAAGGACACGGCAAGCCAAAGCCCAGATACATCAAAGAAATAGTGTCCTTAATCCAACGCCCCAGGGTCATCCGCGAAGCAGCCATCCCATGCCCTGCAAAACCAAAGTCACAGACCATCAGAAGAACGAAATGAAACAGACCTGTCCACAGGACAAAACACGTTTAACGTAAAGAGTGTGCAAAAAGTGTTCCTCAGGAGAAGAAGGAAAAGGACAGAAAGAAGGTAACACCAACTCCTGGGAAGTATGAAATTTAGAATGAATCTTAGGAATAAATCCAGAATCCAAATGCAACACCACAGCATCCTCCATGAACCGTAGAAAGGGAGGGGAACACAGCAAAGCAGAAAGCTCCCCCAATCTCCTGGCCGACATGATAGCAGGGGTGGCTCCTCCGATATGGCGGAGGAGAATTGCCCCACTGCTTTAAGCAGTGCGAGGAAGAAGAAACATAAAATGATAATAACTTAGAGTATTATCATTTTATGTTTCCTGCCTCTTTGCGGGCGGCGGGTTGCAGGGGCTTCTCTGCTCTCAGGGCAGGGGAGGAGTGGTTTGCCCACTCCTAAGTGCATACTGACTGTTTGTTTGGCCCTCTCGGGCCGCCCAAACCAGTCATGTGCACTTTCTCCATTCTCCATGCAGGCTGCATTAAAGCCTGCATGTAGAACAACCCCAGGCCCCCATTCCCTGGTTGAGCGTCGAACTAGGGCGCTCAAAACCAATCACAACACTGCATTGCAGCGTTGTGATTGGTCAGAGGAGTCTAGGTGCTCACCAATCACAACGCATGCAGCGTTGTGACTGGTCAGGGGAGCCTGGCTGTACTACTGTGCCTGTCTGATGAGGAGAGCAGAGACGAGGGACCAGGCGCGGCAAGGTAAGTGTTTCATTGCGCACCGTTCCCCCTCCACCTCCCGCGTCCCCCGCTCCCACCCTGCCGCCCACAAGCCATGCCAGCCGCCACTGCGTGATAGCCATCAGGAAAGCCACCTTAAATGACAAGAACTTCACATCCACAGTCTCCAGTGGCTTAAAAGGAGAGGACTGAAGAGCATGCAGGACCAGAGAAAGATCCCACGCTGGAATAGGAGAATGGATTGTAGGGGAGGAGAGGGAGAAACTCAGAAACAACCGGGAAAGTAAAGGCCCATCCACAGATGAAAAGGAAGCAGGGCCCCTGATCACCCTGATGGCCGTCCACTGGCCCTTCAAAGTAGACAGAGCAAAACCCTTATTGGAACTGTCCAAAAAGAACTGGAGAACGGCAGAGATAGAGAAAGAAGTAGAAGACAGATCATGAAGAGAACACCATATGTCGAAAACAGACCAATACTTAGAATAAGAAGACAGAGTGGACACCCTACGGGAACCCTGCACCTCAGATATAATGTTGGTCCTGCAAACCTTGACCACCTAGAGTTCGACGCTCAACCTCCAGACCGCTAAGGTGAGAGGGACTAGCAGGTGAGGAGTGGAAAACCTCTGAGAAGTCAGACTCCGTGGTAGGATCCAAGGAGGACCACCGCCAACCTCAACAACAGCGGGAACCACGACCTCCGGGGCCAGTATGGTAACACCGCCACCACATGCGTCTTCACCAGCTGAACTTTTAACAGAAATGCCAGAATGAGAGGAAAGGGAGGGAAGGCATACAGTAACCATGGAGGCCACATGAGGGCCAAGGCCTCCACACCCTATGCCCCCTCTCCTGAATCCGGGAACAAAAGAGGGGAAGGAGAGCATTGGTCCTGTAGGCAAACAAATCCATTACCGGGACACAATGTCTGAGAGGACGGAAACCTGCGGCTCAGGGCATCCACCACCACATTGTCTGTGCCCCTGAAGTGCTGACCAGAAATAGCCTGGAGATGAAGCTCGGCCCAACTCGCCACAGCACAGGCCATGTGATTCAAGGAACGACTGTGAGTGTTGCCCTGATGATTCACATAAGCCACAGTCACTGTATTGTCGGACCGCACCATCACATTGCAACTGGACAGATGAGACTGGAAGCACCGAAGCGCCCTCCCTATCGCCAACAGTTCCTTCCAGTTGGATGAACGCCTGGCCTCCGACCCCTGCCAACGATCCTGGATGGACCACTGACCCAGCACCGCGACCCCAACCCAGTGCACTGGCGTCTGTCATCAGCACCAACAGAGGGAAAGGACCCATCCGCATGCCCCTGGAGAGATTCGAGGAGTCCAGCCACCACTGCAGGCCGCACACCACATCCAGAGATACAGAAATATCTAAGGTCAAAACCTGAAGCGGAAAACAAACAAACCTGTGAAAGTGCCACAGCAAAGGTCGTAGATGCAGTCTGTCCCATGGTACCATGAACACAGAGGCCGCCGTATAACCCTGTACCTCCTTTCAAGGAAGCAGAGGAGCAGAGGTCAGAGACAACAGAGCACCCAACAAAGCCTGCAGATGTAGGATCCTGAAGTGAGGCAGAAAAACCTTGGCCAGAACTCCGCCTCTATAAAAGACCACCAGGTGGATGGTTGTAGACTCCATTTCGGAAAATTTAGGAGGAACCTGTGACTTCCTAGAGAACAGATGGTCAAGTCCAGATGCTGCTGCATCACCAGAGCAGACAGGGCCTGGAGCAGCCAATTGCCCAGGTATGGAAACACTGAGATCCCCTGTAGGTGAAGGTGAGTGACCAGGGGAGCCACTACTGTGGTGAAGACTCTGAGTGAGGATCGCAGGCTGAAAGGGAGGACACAAAACTGCCAATGATGACCCTTCAGAGAGAACCGCAGATACCTCTGGAACCTCAAAGCCATAGGCACATGAAGATATGCATCCTGTAGATCCAATGTGGACATGTATAGCACTGGACTGCCTGGCAGGAAGTTGCTCAATCCAGGATTGACTGCTACGCATGCATTAACCTAGGCAGCGGCATGGTTAATGCGTATGGATAATTTCCGTATCATTGTAGTTGCACTGTCTCTTGAGCTCTATTTAGAGCATTACCATCCATACATAAACTTTGGTGTTTGCCTGCTCCAACAAAGCCTGAGGGGGTGACAGAAGTTGGACAGACAGCCGGAACAACAGACAATGACTGCATTGTGGCGATAGGCAGAGGCAGCAGAACTCAAGACTGACAGTTGCTGGATTGGCTAGATTTGATACCAACAGGAGTTGCTTGTGGTGACAGCAGCAGGGTTAGGCAGATATGACAACAGAAGTTGTTATAGGAATTGACCGCAGGACTCACTAACCTTAGCAGGACTTGCAGGATATGACCAAAGCATCTCTTAGAGCATGACAAGTGAAACCAGAAGCAAAAAGAGAGTGACAGCGGGGGTAATGACAGAGAATAAAACCTAAGTGAAAGTGGCAGCAGCACTCATACATTCAGTAAGAAATACTTTCTATTGTTGAAGCCACAGAAGTTCATCAAAAAGAAAACTTATAACCACTTTCCGGTCTTGCCCCAAGAATATGGAACGCAATACCTCCTGAACCCAGATCTAACCCCTCAACTACATCCTTCAAAAAAGAACTAAAACTGTTTTTGCGTAATTGATACCTTCAACAGTAGACCTGATATCGCTCAGCTTGACTATTTTTCCTGTATACATCTTTGGATCCTGAGTCTACTAATCCTTTTGTTACATAGTATGTACTCTGTTTCTTGCTTGTTCCTTTTCGCATTTTTATGTTTAACTTGTTTGCTATTTGTACAGTATTTGCTATTTGTATCTATTCTGTTTCTTGCTTGTTCCTTTTTGCTTTTTTATGTTTAACTTGTTTGCTATTTGTACAGAGCTCTGATACCTGGACACGTCATGTTTGCGCTATATAAAACTCATCAAACAAACAAACTACCCATATACAAATTTCAGTGGGTTAAGGGCATTCTCCAGATCTTTGTGTGTAACATACATGGTATTCCACCAGAATATGATTTGCAGAACATTATGTGAAAAATATCGAGGACCAAAATATTGCGAAGGTAAGAGTTCATGGCAAGTATGGGTTTACTTTACTTAACGCCACATATGTACCTTGGCAAAATATATAGCTGTGGAGTTACAAATAGAAAATCTATACTTCCCAAAATTCACTTACCTTCTCAATATTTTGAGCTTTGATATTTTGCACCTGATGTTATCATAGCACAATATTATGGAAATTATATTCTGACTTACAATCACCCACAGGACTGATGATGTCTGAGGTTTATATCTTCTATGGTCAATGGAAGCTTGGCCTACCACTGCTATGCAATATCTATTTGGCAGCTAAAGGTACCAGCACTGCAGATGCCTTCAGTAAGAGAGGTCAACTGGTTTTCTGCTGGCATGCTGTACCTATTCTGAGGAGAAGAGAAGCTTGCAGTGCTGCCCCATTTGTTGCTGAGGAGTGAGGGGGAAGCTTCTTTTTATATCTAAAGTGGGTAGTTATAGTTAGGGTCACGTTTCCATAGGAAATTGATTTTTTGGTTTGCTAATAACTTTGGCGCCTTTCGACAAATCTTCACATAATCCTCTAAAAAAAACTTCATCCACCTCATCTCCTTTCTGGAAAGTTTTGGGGTGATCCGTGAAGCAGGGGTGAAGAAAATAGGGAGTCCCAAAACCAAATTTCCCAAAGCTATTTCCATAGGGATTTTTTGCAACCCCTTACAGGCATATATTTGTATACATGGATAGTTGGGTTCGCGAAAAGTCTTGCCAGAATCTCGCAGTCACAATAATTCCAAAATAGAGCCATCTGGGCATCGTCAAGATGGCGGCGGTGTCGGACACTCACTAAATGAGCTCCGCTCCCAGCCCACTATAAATCCAGCGAAATCTGAGCCAGTGAAGTGGTAGCTGCCAGTATCTCACCACATTTGCTCCGTGATCCTTGGGAACCGACCTTGAGGTCGCCAGAAGGTACTGGCAACAGAGTACAGGAGGCGAGAGTGCTGAGGCTGATGGCGGCTCACATCGTGCCCACTCAAGGTACTTTGAGGAGGTGGTGGCGCATGTACTGGGAGAGCAGCCGGGCCTCAGGATGCCCACAGAAGCAGATGCATGCCCGGTGGAGTGTCTGCTGCGGGGGCTAGAAGGTAGCCCAACTGTGCTGGGGCCTTTGCCTTCACTCCCCCCTCAAACAGCAACAACTAGGCTTGCTGAGAGATGGGCCATAGGCCCTGGCGGAGGCAGGCTGAGGTGCGGTCCTGGCCAGGACCTAAGCCCTGGGTGCGGCTCCTCGCTGTACATGCGTGCTGGGCCTGAGTTGATACTGTATTAACACTGGGAGGGCTGCCACATACTCCACGCTCATCTGAGGCATCGCGTAGGAGTGGGAAGACCCCACTGCATCGCCCATAGCCTGGATGGCAAGGAGGCTGTGGCAGTTGGCGGCCTACATCACACCTGTGTGATGGGTGCTGAGAAAAGGATGAGGTGTGGGCCTCATAGACAGCTAAGCCCTGCTGGGCCTAGGCGTAGCTGGCACCCAGGCCAGGGAGAGGTTGCTTAGGGTGCCGGGGAGAGACTAGCCCAGAACTGAGGCTCCCGCCCCCCACCTTTTACAGCTGGACCCACCGGAGTCAGCTTCTTGGGCATGGGGGAGGTGGAATGTGGTGTGATCCCGGTGGGGGGCCACTCTTCGACTGTGGTGCCATGACAGGACTGCCGATGGAGCCAGAACCTACAACACACAAACATCTGTGAGTACTGGCTGTGCACTCTGTTTGCCAGCGATATCATGCTGGAGGTGGAGGGGGAGAGAAGTGTCCTATCCCCATAATACCAAGCTGCTTGCCTCCTTTCCTTACCCCCTCCCTCACGCACTAAGGGACGTCACCTGAGGGGTGCTGAGAGGCTGTTTTTGAACCAGAAACAGACAGTAGTGGAATCCAGAGGGGCAGCTACACAGTGGAGAGCAAGCATATCTTCACCAGCGAGATCGCGCTGGGTTGGGGAAAAGAGAGGGAGAATGAGGGGAAGCTCATAAATGGCCTACTTGGCCCTCCATCCATAGAGGGCCCCCCCCCCCACAGTACCTGGGACAATTCAAGTGCTCCAACATTGAGTGGGAACTTGGGTGGCCATCCCGGAAGACGACTGTGGATCAAGCCAGTAGACTTTGAGATGAACGGGCCACACCCCCTCCAGAACCAGTGAGGTGGGAGCTTAATCAATAGTGCCCTTGGAGATGTGATCTGGCCCATTATACCGGGCAGCGTGAAAGGTGCACCTGGGTATATCCTCTCCTCCCCATCGCCTGGTATGTCCACTCGACATCTTTTTTTTTAGTCCTCATTTATTTTCAATATGCTTGAATTCAAGAATGGGAATCTTCCTCCCAGCCTGGATAGCCTGATATTTATGGGAATTTCCGGTCACTCCATACGGAGAGATAGGATGCTTAGATCTCTGGAAAAAACAGAACCCTTACGGCATTATCACAGTGGGTCAATTCCCGATCTTGATTCCTTACATGGAAATATTCCATCTATATCCCCAAACCATTGGGGGATGATTATAGCATATTTATTTAATCATTGGACCCAATACATAAAAATAAAAATATAACTATACCCATGCACCGCCATGTATCCCAAATTAAAACCATATATGAAACCGTTCATTCTTCTCGGTTTTATATCCCCATATTTAATTCTAACCATTGAAGCTCCTCTCTACCCAATTATCCCAGATTTCCCAAAATTTGTTTTTTTTTTGTTTAATACCAGATTGATCTAAGTTTGATACCCTCTGAATGGAATGGATCCACTCATCTTCTGTAGGGGGGCAAGCTGAAATCCATTTTATACGCAGTTCTCTTCGAGCCAACAAAATCATGGTAAAAAACAGTGCTCTGTGTTGTTTTGTTAAAAACCCACCCTCTAGAACCGTCGGTAATATCCCAAATATTATAGCGGTAGTTGTTAATGTTATATCAAACCCCATAACATTTGAGATAGTCTTACCTATTTTCTGCCAAAAAGGGTTTATTACCGGGCACCTCCAGAACATGTGCACCTCATTTGCTTTATCCTCTCCACTGTCCGGACACTTTTTGACTTCTTGTCTTCCCATTTTCGATAACTTCTGAGGTGTCCAGTAGGCTTTGTGTACTGTGAAGAGGTGATTTTTTTTAGCGGTGCAGCATTTACATAAGACCATAAAAAGACACGGATACTTGCCCGATTTTTTCAAGGTCTTCATCCGGCAGGTCCTTCTTTCAAGTTTCATAGAATGAGGCCTGCATATCTTCTCCCTCTTGGACTAATAGCCAGTACCACTCTGATATTTCTTTGGGCTTTGTTTTGTAAGAGCAGATGTTCAAAGCCAGTCCCGAGTTCCCTTTTAGCTCTTTACCTGCAGATCTTGCCCAACTACTCAGTTGATAGTATTTAAACTTAGATACTGAATTCAGCACAAACCGCCAAAAAATGGGGCCAGGAAATCAATTCCGCTTCAGCAATCAACTGCCCCCAAGTAGTAATACCGCACTCGCGAAGGGGGGTTGCAAGAGCATCTTCCAGGCACACAGGCGTTCCTGGGGAATCCCAGACTGGTGCTACTTCGTTATAGTAAGGTATCTTAAGCAGACACCTGACCTGAGCCCAAAGCTTCATAGCTGCAATCAGCACCTTTAATTTAACCCTCTTAAAATATTTTGGATGGCCAAGTTTAACATAAAACACCCTGCTTGTTGAGAAAGCTCAGATGTAAGGGCTTTGAAAAGTGGAGAGAAAAATTCGCTTTCCAATAATAGTTGTCGAAAAAAATTTAAATGAAAAGCACAAAGATATAGGAAGAGGTCGGGGTTGCTATACCTCCATAAGCTTTTTTCTTTCTAAGTTTCCTTAAAGCTATTCTAGGGTTTTTATTTCCCAGATGAAACTTGAAAAAGCCCCTGCACCTTTTTAAACCATTTTCTTGGAAAGTCTAGTGGAATAGAATTAAATAAGAACGTGTACTTTGGTAGAATTGACATTTTCAGTAAATTAGATTGACCTAATAATGAAAGTGAAAGTCCCCCATGATTGTAATTGTGTAGTAACTCTATTTGTAACTTTTTTGAAGTTTATCAGTGCTATTTTGTCGATGTTTTGGACTATTTGTATACCCAGATACCTAATCTCCTTCTTTATATAGGTACTCTTAAAATTGATGTTCCATCTCATTAATTCAGTTTTTTGTTGATTAATGCTATACCCAGAAACCTTGCCAAAGCTATCTATTTTGGCCCAGATCTCTGGAAATGATCTTTCTATATCACTGGTGTAAATTATAAGGTCATCTGCATAGAGTCCTATTTTTTTCTCCCATCCATTACAGGTGAAGGGGATGATGTTCTGACTGGATCTCAATATGCACGCTAGGGGTTCTATGTAGATGTTAAAAAGTAAAGGGGACAGAGGACACCCCTGTCTAGTACCCCTTCCTATTTGTATTGACCTAGATAATTTCCCATTAATCAAGATTTAAGCCGTGGGATTTTCATAGATGGCTTTAATTGCTGTCAAAAACTTTTCGCCTAGGTCGAACCGTTGGATTACTTTAAACAGAAACGACCATTTGACCCGATCAAAGGCTTTGGCAGCATCGAGTGTCATAGCTGCCAAAGGTATTTTATAAGTCTGAGCCATATCTATCGCCGCAATAAAATCATGGGTCAATTCGCTAAGTTGCCTCCCTTGCATAAACCCTTTCTGGTCTGAATGTATTAAACTACCAATAACTTTATCTAAGCGTTTGGTGATGATCTTAGTATAAATCTTATGATCACAATTCAAAAGTGAAATAGGTCTATAAGACTCACATAGTCTGGGGTTTTTATCTGGTTTTAATATCATTGTTATTATGGCCTCTTCCCACGACTTTGGGGGCTCTGACCTTCAAAAAACAAGAATTAAAGAACTGAAGGAGGAAAGGAGCAAGTTCTTCTTTAGGACAATATACAACTCATTGGGGATTGAATCAGGGCCAGCCGATTTCCCCTTTTTTAGGGAGTTAATCACTTGGAAAATCTCCTCTTTTGATATAAGGGTGTTTATTTTATCTTTTTCATCTCTATGGAGTGTAGGAAGAGCTACATCTGACAAGAATTCCTCCGTTCTATCTTCCTCAAGTGCTGACTCGTCAGTATATAGGTTCTGAAAAAATTGGACAAAAGCCTCCTCTATTTCTTCTGAGATAATGTTACCTGAACTTAAACAACGAAGATCTCTTATCCAATTTCTGGTCTGGTCCACCTTAGTTTTCCACGCCAAAAGCTTACTGCAACCCTCCCCATAATCGTGATGTGCTATTCTACTGGCATCCCATTTTTTTTTAATTTGAGTTTCTAAAAAGTCAACCAACTTTTGTTTCGCAGAATTTAATTCTCTAAGAATATTAGGATTCTCCTGATCTAATTCCTAGGTGTTCCTGAGACTGCTGTACCTTTACTTCCAAATTTCTAGTCTCCTCTTTAATCTTCTTAGAGTGGGTAAATGATATAGCTGTTAAAATGCCTCGAAGATAGGCTTTATACGTATCCCAAATTACCTGAGAGGAGGCTGAGTTTTTATTAAATTCAAAGAAGTCCTTTGTTTCCTCCTTCAGTTTATCAATTACTTCCGTTTCTTGTAATAATACTTGATTGATGGTAAATCTTCGAGGGGGAGAGCTCACCTCCAATACCTGTTCCAGTACAACTGCAGAGTGATCAGACATATGTTCCGGGACATGACTAATGAAAGTAACGTTTTTACTTGTGGCAATGTCCACTAAAAAAAGTCAATTCTAGAGCGATGTCCACACTTTTTATTATAAAAGGTAAACCTTCCCCCCGAAGTCTTGGACTTTTGGGCCCTCTCTCTCCAAATATCCACAAGCCCTATATCAGACATTAATTGTCTCAGGGCACTTCTCATTTTCTGAGTATTAACTCCTACTCTAGTTGAGGTAGAGTCTTGACTTGGGTCAAGGACTAAGTTAAAATCCCCCCCTAATATAACTCGATCATTTATTTTCGATAAATGGAAGAGTATAGTGTATAGAGTGGCCGGATCATCCTGATTTGGCCCATAATAACTAACAAAAGTTGTCCATATGCCACACATCTTGGCTCTGGCGGTTACCCACCTTCCCTGTGGATCCACCATACACTCCCCTAGGATGGCATGGGCAGATTTTTTAAATGATTAAAATGGCGACCCCTTTTACTGTACATGATTGTGTTGTACAAATACAGTGCTCAATCCACTTTTGTTGTTTTAACACTACTTCCCACTCCTCTTTGAGTAAATGTGATTCCTGAACCATAATTACATTACACTCAGACAATCTTAAATACTCTAATATTCTTTTTCTTCTTGAGGGGACCCTTAACCCATTAACGTTCCATGAGATAGTTCTCATTTTATTTAATTTTCCATTATTAGTAAGAGAAGGCCCTGGGGACATTAAATTCACTATCATCGGGACCTTTGATCTACCTTTTTGCCTTAAATCAATAAATGAGGACATTTTTTTTTCTCCCATATGCTCCCCCACCCTATCTGTGAAATTTTTATATTTTCTCTTTTATGTGTGACCCACCCCCCTCCCTTGGGGAACCCTCCCTTTCTACTACTAAAGGTAAAATTAGAAACCTCTGATTTTTAGGCTCTTTCTCTTAGTCAAGCAATAAAATTTTCATTTCGATGTGCTCTTTATTTGTTTTATCAGATCATTTGCATCTTCCGGATCTTTAAAGTTAAACATTTTGTTGTTCCACATTACCTTGAGGGAGGCGGGAAGCGTAGATTTGCTGTGGCCCCCAGATTTCTTAATTCCTGCATCGATTTCCCCAACTCCCATTGTTTGTCTTGGGTGATGTGAGAAATGTCTGATCTGATGCGGAACGACCACTCAGCTCTCTTATATATCCCTGCTTTTAATCCTGCTGTTAAGATTTTTTCCTTGAGTACATACGTTTTAAAATTCACTAAGATCCTCCTAGGATTTTTTTTTTCTGGTCTTTTTGAAAATGGATCCCGATGTACTCTTTGTATGTCCTCTTCAAGAGATTGTTTCTCAAGTTCAGGGTGCAGTTCTATAAGAAGGTTAATTATAAAAGTTCTAATGTCTCCGCCCTCCACATCCTCCGGTATATTCAGGAACCTGATATTACTCGTATTCAGCTGTTACAGTATCTCGCAGGAGGTAACAGCCACCTGGTATTCGAAGGTCAGAGGGGCGGATTTGAGTCCGCCTTCTTGTTAATACAAATGAGCTTTCAGCCCTGTTGATACTTTGAAGTCTGCTTACATTCTTGGAATGTGAGTCCACAAATTATTGTTGACATTCACATATGGGGGAGTGATGAGTTCATCCCTACGGCAATGGACACGTTGAGAAACTCTTTCTGTGTTCGTGAGCCCTGCACAGGAAATACCTCTGTTTGTGATGTACATGACTCGATCAGTTCCTTCTGGTACATATGAGGGGCGTGTGAGCCTGGTGGCTGGGACTGGTGTACATTGATGTATTTTGCAGACAATCAACTTAGATAGGTTACAATACACGTGTGACTGTACTTGTCTTGCTGAACGCAATAATTTCCTCAATCTAGCTTTGACATGATTAGTTTGGTTCGTGCCTGTTTTTGGGACACTGCTGAGTGCTGCTTTGTGATGCGCTGTGTGAGTCATTGACACTGCAGTCATTCTCATGTGGATGGTTGTAGGGGGGTGGGAGGACACTGATTCACCTACCAGCACAGTACATCCCTTAGCATCCATGAACGTGCACTTACGTCAAATGTGCATTCTTGTGATGAAGCAGAAGGGTTTGAATTCAGTTTGACAGGGAGAGGTACAGGGAGCTGAGACAATGGCGGCTGCGTACTCATCTTACACCTATTTGCTGAATCTGTTCCCTACTGATGAAGGATGATATCCATGTACACATGTGACTAGAAACTGACATCACTAACCCGCTAACACCTTGGTGTATCACCACACACTGGAATCTAGTTGGCATTTAAGCTGAGGTGCATTTCCCAGGTTGCTAAGGTGTGTACTGTGCTGGGAGATTCAGTGCTGTGCTCCCATCCCCCTTCTGTCCATGTTGATGTAGTTGACCTGTGTAATCTGGATTGCACGTGTACAGTGTTGCCTGGTGCTGTGCTTTGGCTGTCATGCCATCATATGTCAACCACATGTCATGTTCTTTTGTCTTCTAGGTACCTCTGCTCACACAATGGATTGTGGCATTCAAATATGGAGAGACATTGCAATGTGAGTTAACATGCTATTTACTCTGAAAAAAATGGTACTGACACAAACGCTCAGTGTTGTGAATAGTGTTTATTTGTTCATGAGTGACAGGTGAGGGGTGAAGTTGAAAGTGCTGGCACAAGAGTCATCAGGGTAGAACACACAATGCTGGTATGACACAGTCCAACAGTACACTGCCAACATTGTGGAAATGTGGGCTCTGATCTGAAACAAAGTCAATGCTGGAAGCAACACTGCTGACATCATAGTTGGCGCATGGAACGGGTTTTGGGAGGTGCTTTGCCACGTGATCCTCCGTTTGTCTTCTTCGGACGTCCCCTCGACCGTTTGGCCGAGGGGAAACTGCTGCATGCTCTGAGGTGTCTGAGGAGTCTGTGTCTGCTGCCTCACCCCTCCCTGTGGCCGCTGTGGTGGTGTTCTCAGTAACGTCCGGCTGGCCACAGGGTGGGCGGTTGGCTAGTTGAGCAGCATGGATGTCCCTCAGAACACCTACTAGCTGGCCCATGTAATCAGCAATGACACCCAAGCGGGTGTCCATGGACCGTTGCAGCAGGCGGAGTTCGCGCAGTTCTTCCACGACCTGGCCCATCTGTCCCTGGGTCTGTTGGTATGCACCCAGGACAGTGTTGACCGTGGCCAGGGCCTCAGTCTCGGTGTCATCCTTGGACTGTCCCAGGGGGGCCCTCCCACCTGCCCTGCGTACACAGACCTGTGGCGAAGCCTGTTGCTGCCCTCGCACACTGTCCCCAGCATCCTGGGTATGGCTGGTGGGATTGGGTGCAACTGCCACGGGGACAGTGTTGGAGGCAGTGGTACTGGTGTTGGTGCTGGCTGGCACACAGGCCGTAGTCGCAGGGATCAGCGTTGTTGCTGCTGTTGTGGGAGTCGAGGTGGTGGTGGGGACAGTGAGGCCCGGAGACTGGGGCTGCCTGGCCACGCCTGAAGGGCCAGGTCGGTCCTCCTCGTCCGAGGAAGGGAGTAAATCTGCATCCGTGAGTTCACCTTCATGGGGGGGAGACTGGCTGGGCTCGTTGGTCACACTTCCGACAGGTGTTGTAATCGGATCACCTGTTGAATAGAGGTCATTATGTCAGCATGTTCTAGTAGACAGCACAACTTATATGTTAATGTATTGCACATTTCAATTGGGATGACCAGACTTTTGATAGTGACATTACGTTGCATTGTCCACAGTTTTGCATCAGTCTAACATGATGTTGAGGTACATGATTTGTCAGTTAGCGATGTGACATTGCGTGGGCAACAATTTCATATGTCTGGATCTTGTTTTTCAATGGACATTTCCTCGGTATCGACTTGATGCACAGCCACTGCAGTTTATGCTTGGACCTTTCTGACATTTATCTGACTAGCTGTCTACTGTGCCGCCACTTCATGATTGATGTTGTTGGGTTTTTGACTGACTCTCGCGGTGGACGTGCTCCACCACTGCGGTGCCTGGGATTGACACCAATTGATTTGTGCAGCCTTGTGATGGTCGCTTCCTGACCTCCGCGGTGCGTCACCGCCTATGAGGAATAGCCATCAGCCAATGGGAACCGGCAGTGGTTTCGATTTTTTGAAACGCAAGGTGTACATGCTCGCCCACTGCGGTGACAGGCATTATGCGCTCTGGATGATATTGTTTTCTACTTCGGTTTAAAATTCACATGACTTATGTAATTGCCAGTATGCCTCAGGTGCAATATTTCTGTTGTGCTGTTTTGTAGTGGCCTCCTCTGTATAGTGATGTGTGGCTGAGTCTCCATGTATGTGTGGAGTTGATGTGTGCCTTTATGCTTATGGACAATGTGACATCAACATTTGAATGTGGTTCTTTGCGAATTTTGGGTTGACTATGCAGTTACATGTGACTTCTTGGATGACAGTGTGATGAATGTGACCTCTTAATGGCATTAATCTGTGTGGCACTGGCTACAACTCTATGTTGCTTTGCAGACTTGGCAAACATGTGCGTGATGTGCTGGGCATATGGCACCATGCTATTTGGGAGGGAGGTCAGGGTGCATGAGCTGACTATCTACGTGTGTAGTGCTGCAGAGGTGGGTGATGGCTGCCACGTGTCCCTGGGGTGGGGAGGGTGCTCCATGCTGTTTGGGAGGGTGGGCAGGGGGCCTTGTGGGAGTGGTGGTCTTGCTGTCAGGTCTCAATGACTCCCTCCACAGTAAGATGGCTACCTACTTGTTATGAGGCACTGTCGGGGGTAATGGCTGCCACGTGTCTCTGGGGTGGGGAGGTTGCTACATGCTGTTTGGGAGGGTGGGCAGGGGGCCTTTTGGGAGTGGTGGTCTTGCTGTCAGGTCTCAATGACTCTCTCCACAGTAAGATGGCTACCTACCTGTTCTGTGAGGCAGAGTGAGGAAATGGAGGTATTGTGAGACAATCATTTTTTTAACGTACATTCTCCATGTGTTCGCTTGGGTCTGGCAAGCGAGGCTCACTTGTTGTGCACAACAGTAAGTTACAGTGGTATGTGAACATTTACTTTGTACTTACCAGCCTCCTCTCCCCCCTCGATTCTGGTGAGACTCTCGGGATGCAGTACGGCAAGCACCTTCTCCTCCCATTCTGTGAATCTCAGTATTGGAATAGGAGGCCCTCCGCCCGTTCTTTGAGCCAACTGGTGGTTCCTCTGTGCCCGTGTCTTGACCCAGTGCTTGAGGTCGTTCCACCGCCTTTGATGTCACGCAGTGTGCGTGGATGTTCCTCACTGCATTGACTTTGTTGTAGATACTAGCCCACATCTGATTTTGCGCACATTGGGTATCTGTTGGACCAGGTTTCGATACAAATGTGGTTCTACCCTGATGATCTCATCTACCAGCACTTTCAACTCTGTGTCAGTGAATTTAGGCATTTTGCTGTTCGGCATGGTGCTAATGGATGTGAGGTGCAGAGTGAATATGTGGATGAGTGAGGTGTGTTCGGTGTGTGGTTGTGAAGGGGATGGTGTGTGGAGTTGTGTGGGTGTGATGGTGTGCTGTGTCCTTTCAGTGCAATTAGTTCTGGTGTCCCTCTCTCTCTCTCTCTCTCTCTCTCTGTGGATGCACCTCTCTGCTCCTAATTTGCTAAGGATGCTGGTCCAGGAAGGGGTTGGTTTATATACTGTGGTGTGTGGGTGTGTCTACATGAGTGATGTCCACCTGGTGTGTCTTCCATGCTGTCCATGGCTTTCATCTCCGGTATGCATTTGTGGTGTGTCATTCTTGCATGTCTGATGTAATTGAGGGCCGATGATGATACAGGCACACTTTGTGACTTGTAGTGAATTTTGTTACTTCCGCCATTCTTTTGGCCTGGGTGCCACCTCTGCGGTGGGTACTGCCATGATCCTTACACCAGCGCCGCTTACTTATCGTAATTAGCCGTGCGGTCATTCCGCGGGAGGTGCAGACGTTTTGGTCCATAGACCAGCTTTCCCCGTCCGCTGAGGTAGCATTTTCGGCTTTTGCCACCGTTATGGAAGGTTTTTTCTGTATTCCGGCTGCCGCGGTAGGACTTTACGTGAGTTGCATCGTAATCTGACCGGCGGTATTGCCGCGGGACATGCGGACGGTCATTTTCCGCATGCATGGCGGTCGGAGTCCTTTTCCGTCCGCCATCGTAATCGGGCCCAAAGTGTAGCACAATATACTTGCTATAACTCTGCCAGCTCCGCTTCCAGCAAGTATCCATCCCATGCGCTGTATGGTGTTTTCATCTCTGCCAACTCTGCTACCAGTAGGTATTGATAACAGTGTGCCACTTATTTTTTCCTTGTCACTATATCTTGAAGATCTAGCTCCATTTGTCCAGAATCTACATCCGACCAGTTTTGGCCCTTAAGCCACGCATTAACCTGATACATTTTAATCTAGAAATAGCCCTATTCTGCCTTATTGTACCAGAAGCTCCATGTTAGCTTTTGTCCATCATCTACCAACTGTCCCCAATGCCTAACATCTCACTGTTTCAAAGGTTTCGCCAAACTATCAGTTAAACATTCTGGAGTACCTGGGGAGTCCCATATAGGGGACAACCTGCTGTAGTAAGGTATACCCAGAATTGATCTTATCTCGTACCAAGTTCTTGCCGCTGTCTGGAGGCATTTCAGTCTGACCTTTTTAAAGAATTTTGGAGCCCCATATTTGTAAGATAATCCTTCCTCAGGTAGGCCCACCAACATGGTTTTGAACATAACTCCTATTAGGGACTCATCAGGACGTTGAAGAAGCATTCTATTGTTTTTAAGTTGGAACGCCCAGCAATAAAGCTGTAGATCTGGGAGACCCAAACCCCCCAATCCCGCTTTCCGTCTCAACTTTTCCCATGAGAGACGTATTCCTCTGCTAGCCCAGATAAAGGATGTTATCTTCCCTTGCAGTTTCAGGAGTGTTTTTTTTTTCAAAGTGTAACGGATGTTGTCAAAAAGAAAGGTAAGTTTGGGCAGGATAGACATTTTCACTAGATTAATCCAGCCATAAATCGAGAGTGGAAGGTTCTGCCTCTTTTGATAACCCATCTATCTCTTTTCCTACTCTCTCAAGATTAACAGCAATGATCTTCCCAAGGTCTTTCGTTATTGTAATCCCCAAGTATCTCAATTCCTCAACGCAGTTTATCTCTTTGCCATCTTGGTTCCAGATCATTATCTCCTGCTTTTTCTTCGTTTGCTGCATATCCTGCCAGTGTACCGAATTTCCTCACCTCCGCCATGAGGTGTGGAAGGGCAGATGCTACATCCAAGGTGTAAACCATTAAGTCATCAGCATAAAGTGAGATCTTCCTTGTGCATGCGCCAATTTTGAAAGGTTTAATCTCAAACTTTGAGCGAAAGGCTCTAAATAAAAATCAAATAAAATGGGGAAAGAGGGCAGCCTTGTCTTGTCCCTCTCTCTATTCTTACTGGAGATGACAAACTATCATTCACCAAGATCCTTGTTGTTGGAGCCCTGTAGATTTTAAACATTGTATCTATCATGTTTTTACTTAGACCAAAATGCTCTAGTATATTCTTAAGATACCTCCAATTAACCGTTGAATGCTTTTGCTGCATCCAACGTAACAATCGCAAGGGGAGCCTCCAGCGTTGTAGCTAGGTCTATAGAGCCTATCAAGGTGTGGTTAAGCTCTTCATATTCTCCCTGGTAAAAACCCTTTGATCTTGATGTATCAGCTGCCCCACTACCTTATTCAGACAGGCCACAAGGATGCTGGTGAAGATTTTATAATCACAATTGAGTAAGGAGATTGGGCGGAATGATTGACAATATACCGGGTTCTTGCCTGGCTTCAGCATTAGGGAAATTACTGCCTCATTCCATGATAAGAGGATTGAACCACCTCCTATAAAAATAGAGTTAAATAGCTTAACCCAAATGGGAATGATCTCTTCCCGCAACACAGAGTACAATTCACTTGGAATCCTATCTGGGCCTGTGGCTTTTCCTTTTTTTTGCTTTTTCAGTATGTCCAAGATCTCACTGCCACTGATTTCTTGTCCTATATATAGTGATTGAATTCCTGTAAGTTTGGGGAGCTGTTTTTCTAGGAGCCAATCTTGTATTTCTTGCTCTGTAACCTCTAAATCTTCTAAGTATAGCTCCTGAAAGAAGTTGGTAAATGCGGCTCTGATTTTGTTGCTCTCCTCCACCATCAACCCTGACTTCCCCTCTATGATCTTCCCTACATAATTTTGGTTCCTTTCCAGCCTTGATTTCCAAGCCAAGAGTTTCCCAAAACATTCCCCTTGTACAATGTCTCTAGCTCTGCTAACCTCCCATTGCTGTATCACTTTCTCTTCCATTTTGGTTTTAAGCTTCAATTGCAGATCTTCCAGCTTATCTGACCACTCCATTCTTTCTCCTTCCTGTCCTATGTTGCCTTTTAATAAACTCTCTGCTTTACCTATCTCCTCCTCTAAACTGGTAAGGTATTTTTTCTCTTCTCTTACCCAATTCACTGTCAAGTTTTTAATAATTCCCCTTTACCAGGCCTTGTATGCATCACATAACGAATGCAGGGGGGCTGACTCCAAATTCCATGAAAAAAATCCTCTGTATTATCTCGATCTGCAGCATTATCCTTCTATTAACCGTCCACCTCCCAATGCTATAGGTGTCCCTCCTCTCGATTTTTAGAAGTAATGCTGCTTGATCTGACAGATGTATAGGCAGATGGTCTATCCCCCACTACCTTCTCCACTTCTTTACTATCCATGAACAGGTAGTCTATTCTAGAAAAGTGCCCATTCTTCTTACTATGGAAGGTATAATCTCTACAATTCCCCTTCACTCTATGAAAAACATCACAGACGTTGAAGTTCTCCACCATATCCAGTAGGTATGCCCTCATCTTGGGGGAGGTGATCTGGGTCCTGACTGAGGATCTATCAAGATCATTATTCAATAAAACATTAAAATCCCCACCAAGAATAATGGGGGATTGAAAGTCTATGAGGTTAGAGAAGAGCTGGGGCAGAGGAAGACATCCATTACAACGCAGGCATTACAACGCAATGCCTTTACAACGCATCCATTACAACGCAGACACCATTACATTGCATGCCATTACAACGCATATTCCATTACAACGCATGCCATTACAACGTATACTATTACAATGCATTCTATTACAACGCATTGGTAAGTATAGTATGGTAAGTATTTGTTAGGTATTGGTAGTTTATTTTATAGTCTATGTGCAATATTTTATATTTTTTAGAAGGGATATAAATATTTAATATTTAATATGTTAAAAAGATTGTTATCGTTTATTTTAATACTCAGGTTATTAAATTTAATACTGAAGTATTTATTTAGAAAAGTTAAGAAATATATTTATATGTAAAAAAAGGGAAATTGTTTAAAAAAAAATTATATATAAAAAAGTAATGGTTGAGGAAAATATTTATAATAGTCAGGGATTTAAATAAATACTAGATTATCTTTTAAAAAATAGTAGAATTAATGCATTGTGATATATTAATATTATCAGGGAGAAGAGTTTGTTTTTAAATACATTTTAGATAAAAATAAGTAATGGTTTTAAAAATTATTTTTAGTACTCAGGTATTAAAATACGTACTAGAGTATTTTTAAATTAACAAAACAAATATGCATTGTGATATATAATATTATCAGGGAGAAGTGTATTATATAAATATTAATAAAATAATAAATAATTTTGTGTTTAAAAAAAAAACATGTATTAAAAAGAATACTAGAATGTGTTATAAAAAATATCTTATTTAAATGTTTACTATCATAGTGAGAATTAAAGGGATGTTTATATTATTTAAAAAAATAGAATTTTTAAAAATAGGTTGAGGAAAGTAAAAAAAAATCCTCAGGTATTAAAATTAATACTAGAGTATATATTATGAAAAAAATAATATGTAAACTTTTGTGAGAATAGTAGTGTTATAGGGTAATACAAACTAAGGGGGTCATTAGGATGGTGGGCGGAAGCACATCCGCGATGCTGGCGGGGGCGGGAAATGCCCTTTTCTGCACTCCAGCAGCGGTCCTCACGCCCGCCATATTACGATGGGAAAACATAGCCCATTTTCCGTCCGCTGCGTAGCCAGGAGAACCGCCAGATATTTGCGCCCGCCACCCCGGCGGAGTGAGCCAATAGGGACTCACCGCCGTGCGGAATGACGTTCCGTCCGCCGTACAAATCACGATGCCGCAAACAGCCCATCACACCGCAGCGGAGAAACCACCAACCCAGAGACGGTGGAAACACGACAGCGGAGCGTGAAACCAGACTCCCGGTCCCCTCCACCCGGTCCGGACTGCAATGGATCCAGCTCTTCAAGCCATTCCAGTGCTGTACCTCATACACTACCAGCAAATAATGGACCGTCGCGGACAACGCCGCAGGTACGCAATGACACAACTCCGCACACAACCACAACATACAACTCCTGTGCGGATATACGGTTCCTGTCCACATCAGACACTCTGGTGGGGAAAGGAACACCTCTCCAAGTGTACCCACACATGTCCCACCTGTCAGGAAATCACCCCTCCGCATCCAGGTCACCAATCAACCGCGAAATCACTGCAATGTCCCGGTCACGTCACCGCAGCGGTGAAGACGCAGGAAAACACGCGCAAAATGTAGTATGCAGGGCCAGCGCCAGGCATGGGCAGTCCACAAAGATTCACAGGGCTCCACCTCCACCCTTCCCACACTACGCTTCCCACACCCATTTGGGGCACATGCTGTGTGCTCCTCCTGTGCCCCACCTGCACAATTCATCTCCCAGGTGTAGCCAGACCTTGCACCTCACACACCAAAGGACCAGGGCGCCTGTCTTGGAAGGTGGTGGTGAAGAGGAACACCCTGCACAGAAGCTATGGGGCTGGACAACCCTCCTCCTCACACCTATCTCCCACTCATGTGAAGCAAACTGAGTCCAACTATAAAATGAAGACTCACACTGCATAAGAACATCCACTGAACTGTCCACACTGCCTGTCAAGTCACTCACAAACACCCCACACTGACACACTGACACACAGCCACATACACACACCATAGGTCAGCAGCAATGTAGGACAATCAATGGGCCAGCCAAAAGTGAAGTGGACAGTGCTGGAAAACCATGGAGCAAGCCACATAGCATCTGTACATCACATGCAAGAGAAGGAACATATCACAACACCCTTAGGTCATAAAATCAGACATTGGTGGCACAGTGAGTGAAATTAAACCAAACTGACCTCTGTGCAACAACTCAGGGACACATCAAGGCAAGCCATGCATAGTCACAGGAATGATAGGAAGTGTCTGAAGTCATACAGTGATCAGCCACACATCTGTCTCAACTGACTTGACATGTGTACATCATCAGTACAACACACATTGCCCGTTGTCACTCTCCTTGACTGTCAAACACAACTAGGACCTTCACACATACCCATTCTCTACCCACCTCATACCTGCAGCACTCAACACCTGTGAGAAGCACACATAAAGGCCACAATGGTGTCCCGTGAGTTCAATGACAACCAATCACACTCCCTGTGGTGCATCCACAAACATCACACTAACACACAGGGATGCCTGAACCAATGCAGACACCAAAACAATAGCCAAACAGAAAGCTCACAAACAACATACACAGAGGTACGACAAGCCCACACATGTGCAGGAAAACAGTGGAAAGGCCATGTGACCCTAGACAGAACAGGAATACACAACATTGTCACTCAGGACCAATGCACAGACACCATACCTCAACACAAACAAGAGGTGCATCATCAAAAATCTACCATGAACACTAACTGGGATCAATGGGACAATCAGCTAACGCAGACACAGACACCTCACCACCCATGAAGTGGACAAGGTGCCATATTGTACCAGAAGCATGCACATGCACAACCCTGAAAAGTGACAGGTCAAAAATAGGAGGACTAACCACCAATGTGCACTGAAAACAAGCCCAGCAACAAGAATCCTCCTTGCTGCATGTGACAGACACACAAGTAATGCACACCACACCTGCAACACACATCTGAATGTATCACACAGCAACAACCACTCACACACAACGTCATGCAAATAGAACATCACACACACATAGCATCAGTCAGTACAAAGAGCCAACACAGGCCAAACACTGCATACATCCATAACAAAAACACAACAGATGCACAGACCAATCCATCACAATGCAAACTCAGCTGCACATCAGGGGGATGCACAACAAGCAAGTACAAGGCAACATACACTGACAACACTGCATGCACACCAAGCAGTGTGTGCACAACAACCAAATCAGTAGCACACACATCTGAGTGCCGCACCATGAACTCCCACAGCACAAACATAACATCACCCTCAGGAAGTGTAGCACTACCTCAGCAAACACACATACAGCTTAGCCATCACCCACAGATGACCAACTCAGGAACATCCAGGTGCAAACAACATGACCAGAGGACTGTGCTGCCCAAACATCTGCACTGCACATGAGCAACCATGACAGCAAACAAGTACAAGGAAATAACACACAACTAATTTGCAAACTGTCCTGAGTAGCACATTGGTCCTGGACACAGATCAGCCTCACACAGCATAGTGTCACACTATGAAGTGGTGGGGAGGCTCACACACTGGCAAGCCATGGGGTGGAAGACATGAGACTGAAGTGGTGTGTACTTCAGTAGTGGACAGGTGAGCAGTGTACAGTACACAAACACATAGAGGAGTCACTCACAATGTGTAGGCATCAGAAGCACATATGGGGGATAGCATGACTCCACATACCACATACCATACTGGAGCCAAAAATGGGTCAAGTGACAGCAATGCATGAGAAAACTCCCAAATATTGTCAGTGTGGCTGAGCAGTTCTGTACAGTGTGCACAAACAGTAACAAAACACATGGCTGATCAACAAAACACAACACAGACTTGCCTGTCACACACTCTGCATACTCACAACTGGCAGCAACAACAAGTAGGTGTCCCCCAGGAGTGCAAGGATACAACAACACACTACACACTGCCCAACCTACAACTCCCACATGTGCCCACAATCTGAAACACATGGCAGACTGTTGAAACAAACAGGCACTCAGCTTCTGTGTCATTGAGGGGTTGGGCGTGCGCAGGCAATGAAGTCCAAGAAGTCAATGTTTAGTTTTTCAAATGAGTCTTTATTTTCACTTAATTAGTTCTCACAGGATTGAAGATTTTATGGACAGCCAACGCGTTTCGTTCTCATGACGAGAACTTCGTCAGGGCTGAAAGTAACATAAACATACATTTAAAAGAGAAATATCTCACAACACAGAAGGGAAAACAGACAAAACAATAAAGAAGACATGAGTTCCCATGTCCGAGAAGTAGAAAATATAATTGTGTCACAATCTAAAAACAATTTCAACCTAAAGACAGAAGAGCAATCAATCGGTATTTCAAATGCTCTGTAGGCTATAGTAGCGGAGTGTTACAGAGACTGGAGCAAGAGTATTAAAGACATAAAACATAAAATGAAGTGTTGCAGAGACGGAGCAAAGTAATGAAAACATAAAACATAATTACATCACATTTTTTAAAAACGCTAACATGAAAAACAAGACGTATTTAGTTAGGAACCTCACTCAGTACGGACGTTTGCAGACTGGGTGGTTACCAAGATGTAAAGAGATTTCTAATTTGAGTTATAACAGATAAAGCACATGTATCTAACGTGACTGAAAACATGTTTAATCACTGAATAATACATATATAAAGAGGAGAAACGTACGCTCAAGGAGAATAAGGCAAGAAAGCCGTGCATTTTACCTAATATTCTAAGTTGCGTGTTAGATGAGTTTATCAAGTGATTAATATATACAGAAAAAGAGAGAGACAAAAAACGGACTGAAGTATAATGAAGCTATCGGCCGTGCACACTCACCTAACTGGCTGTGAGGGGAGTTGTGGATTTATAAAAGACGGATTAGTGGTTAGGTCTCACCTAGTAGCGAATGTCATTCCTCTGATGTATACTAGGTATTTGCCTGGTCCCAACGTGACCTGTAAACCATAAACCGTAAAAGCTAAAAGGTAGTATATAATATCACAGCAGTTTGTAAAGGAGGTGAGTAATATAACTGCAGTATGGACTGGATTATCTCACCTTTCGTGTAGGATTCGAATACGCGAAGGCCTTGCGATATCCTGAGTGTTTCCAGATTACTTACCTGGAACACCGACTTGGTTAAGGGATCGCGTATTCGAATCCTACACGAAAGGTGAGATAATCCAGTCCATACTGCAGTTATATTACTCACCTCCTTTACAAACTGCTGTGATATTATATACTACCTTTTAGCTTTTACGGTTTATGGTTTACAGGTCACGTTGGAACCAGGCCAAACTTACCTAGTATACATCAAAGGAATGACATTCGCCTACTGAGGTGAGACCTAACCACTAATCCGTCTCTTTTATAAATCCACAACTTTCCCCCTCACAGCCAGTTAGGTGAGGTGCACGGCCCGCTAGCTTCATTATACTTCAGTCCGTTTTTGTCTCTCTCTTTTTCTGTATATATTAATCACTTGATAAACTCATCTAACACGCAACTTAGAATATTAGGTAAAATGCACGGCTTTCTTGCCTTATTCTCCTTGAGCGTACGTTTCTCCTCTTTATATATGTATTATTCAGTGATTAAACATGTTTTCAGTCACGTTAGATACATGTGCTTTTATCTGTTATAACTCAAATTAGAAATCTCTTTACATCTTGGTAACCACCCAGTCTGCAAACGTCCGTACTGAATGAGGTTCCTAACAAATACGTCTTGTTTTTCATGTTGGACGTTTTTTAAAAATGTGATGTAATTATGTTTTATGTTTTTCATTACTTTTGCTCCGTCTCTGCAACACTTCATTTTATGTTTTATGTCTTTTAATACTCTTGCTCCATCTCTGTAACACTCCATTATATAGCCTACAGAGCATTTGAAATACCGATTGATTGCTCTTCTGTCTTTAGGTTGAAATTGTTTTTAGATTGTGACACAATTATATTTTCTACTTCTCGGACATGGGGAACTCATGTCTTTCTTTATTGTTTTGTCTGTTTTCCCTTCTGTGTTGTGAGATATTTCTCTTTTTAAATGTATGTTTATGTTACTTTCAGCCCTGACGAAGTTCTCGTCATGAGAACGAAACGCGTTGGCTGTCCATAAAATCTTCAATCCTGTGAGAACTAATTAAGTGAAAATAAAGACTCATTTGAAAAACTAAACATTGACTTCTTGGACTTCATTGCCTGCGCACGCCCAACCCCTCAATTGCTTAGGATCTGACGTACAGAGGCATCACCCGACGGCTGGTGCAAGGGCTAGTTGCGCAAGGAACCTGATTTAACTGAAACTAGTGTGAGGTGCAGAAACAGCAGTCCGCCGTCAAAGTATCGTTGTTAATTCTGTATAATTGGACTTTCTTGCACTCATAACTTTTCGTCATTTATCTGTACATAGAAGTATAAATATGGCAAGATTTAACGACAGAAGGGAGGAAATGGCACAAGATCTCTTCGGAAAAATGTAACCACACAACCACCAGGCCAGAGTATAGAAAAAATCTGGGTCTCCGGGCACTATTCCTCAAGTTAGAGCGCCTAAAAAACAAGAACTAGCCCGCTGGTGGGATGACATTACTCTACAACAATATATAGATAACAAGAAGACTCCCGAGAGGTCTACGAATTCTAATTTTCCCCACGTTTGAGGATCTCAGTGATGATCTCCTCAAGGAATGGGAGAGCAACTTGAGGGGGCATCATTGGTAATGATGCAGATCCTCATACGGCATGCCATTGAGAAGGGAGCAAAACTACTTTCTGAAATCGAGACAGTTGAACGGGAGATAGAGGCAATTGACAATAAAGACCTCATTGAAAAAAATTACGAAATACTTAGAAAATAATTGAAGAATATCAGAATTATCTTAAAGAAAAGAAAATGCGTAAAGTGAGGCGCGATGATAAAGACTATAAAGAAGGACTAATTTACACATTCGCCAAAAAATTTGATCAGATCACTGGGACCGAGGACAAAAAGAGATTAAGAGAAGAAAGTGATGAGGCTAGAACAGGAAGTAGCACCTCTATTGCATCATCAAGTAGTGTCACATCTATCAGTACCACCAGTGACCACCCTTTAGAAGAAGGCACATCGTTCCAAAGAGAGCTAGCGAAACTGAGAATAAGTGGCAAGCAACAGAAAAAAGACCCCAAAAACAAGGCGAGGGAGGCGCAGGTCCAAAGGGAGGCATGGGAGGGACAGCAAAAGAAGATTTGAGGATGTCAACCCGCTCCAAAAACAGAAATAATAACTATGCATAACAATGACACAGATTCACGAGATGTTGTAAATGACCAAGCTAATGATTTGAAAATTGTTAACCTCTCAAACCGTATATTGGGTTATGATGAGGAAAAACTACTCTGTAAGGGTCTTAATTTTGCCCGACTCCAGGATGGTGACATAGTTAATTTACATGTGACCTGTTTAAGTTTGTTAGAGCTGTCAAATTAAAAGATTTTTTCCATGACAAAATGCCCTCTGTATCTATGTCTACTGAAACATCACTGTCCACAACACATTCTATATCTGATATCAAGAATATACAATGCTTGGTCTCCTAGAGGGAGAGGAGGAGGTTGATATAGAGTCAATTCTAGCAGACTTCAACATAATAGAGAACCTCAATACTGAAAGTGGCCTTAAGCCCAAATCCAAGTTTACACCATCTTCTTCTTACCATCCCAACATTGACCTATTCTATGAAAAAGTTACTGAGGGATTACACCGCATGGAGACTCCCATCAGGTTTAAAAACAGACCCCACATAACTTGACCACCGGCGAAAGATATGCCCTCAGCAGACTTGAGAATGATCAGAGTATTGTCATTAGGGAGGCAGACAAGGGGGAATGTAGTCGTGATGAACACCTCAGACTACATGGGGAAATCATGCGACAACCTCGATAATATTGAGTGTTATGAAAGGATTGTGAATAACCCCATTGGCGAGCTCACAAGGGACATAAACATGAAACTGACGGAATGGAAGGATGTTTGTTTGTTATCTGACAATGAATATCGTTATCTAAAGGTGACAACCCCTAAATACCCATGTATCTACATCCTTCCCAAGATACACAGGAAGGGACCTTCCCCCAGGTAGACCAATCATCTCTGGTATAGGCTCCTCAACTGAGAAACTATCGGAGTACGTGGATCTTAAACTTCAACCACATGTACTCAACTTGCCTTCATATGTCCGTGACAGTAAGGACATTTTGGGGAAATTTAAAGACTTTTGCTGGTCCGAAGACTTACTCTTTGTGACCTTTGATGTAGTCAGTCTATACACTTGCATCAACCATCGCAATGGACTCTTAGCAGTCAAATCCTTCCTGGATAGGAGAGTGCTGACCACTATGAACATAACGGAATGATACTCGAGATGATCGAGTTGATTCTGACTAAAAATTACTTCCTCCATGATGGGACCTGGTACCATCAAAGGCAAGGGACTGCCATGGGTTCCAGGTTTGCTCCTTCGTACGCCTGCCTCTTTATGGGGTGGTACGAGAGGGAGCATGCCTGGGAGCAAATGTGCCTCCCCTGGATCGATCACATCGTATTCTGGGGAGGTACATCGACGATATTATATGTCTGTGGTCAGGATCAGAGGCCTCCTTGCGAGATTATCACACATACTTGAACAATAACCCTTATAATGTCAGTCTTACTATGGATTTCCATCCAGAAAAATAAACTTTCTTGATTTACACCTTTACATTAAGGAGGGAGTGATACATAGCTCACTCTATCGCAAGAAGACGGCATGTCACAGTGTTTTACATGCGAGCAGTGCCCATGCTAGCTCTGTAATTCGTAACATACCATTTGGAGAAATGGTCAGAATCAGACGCAATTGTAGTGAGGAGGGCCTTTCTAGGAACATTACAGAGGCAAAAAAGAGATTTGAGGCCAGAGGTTATACCCAAAGGACCTTACAAATAGCAGAAGAGAGAGCACATAATTTGGAACGAGATTCCACCCTTGCTGAGCGCACCACAAACAAAAAAGAGGGCAGAAACAACAAGAATGTACGTTTTATAACTGAATACACTACACATAGTGATGAAATCTTCAGGCTGTTTAAGCGTAACTGGCATCTGTTACAGGAGATACCCAGCCTGAAGGGTGATATAAGCAAAACCCCTCTATCACATACAGGAGAGGGTGTACCCTTAAAAACAGACTGTGCCCCAGTTATGTAACAACCACGAAAGAAACAGGTAATTGGCTGCCAGAGAAACCTAATGGGTTTTATACCTGCACTTCTTGTAATATCTGCAAATTTGGTGTCAACAAAACAATTAATTTTTCACACAATGGATCGAGAGAGCACAAGATTAAACAGTTCATCAACTGTAACTCTACTCATGTGATATATCTGATTGTTGCCCGTGCAACTTAATTTATGTTGGCAGCACTAAAAGGAACCTCAAACTCCGTATTCAAGAACACAGGAGAGCCATCATACATGGCGACAACAGATATCCACTTGCAGAACACTTTTCTATTTTCCACCCTGGAGACCATACGTTCTGGTTCTATGGGATAGAGCATGTTGAATCAGGAAAGCGGGGTGGAAACAAGGAACTCCGTCTCAGACAGTGTGAGGCTAAGTGGATTTGTAGGCTACGTGCTGTCACATATGGGCACAACACCGATAATGAGATGCATTTCTTTCTGGAGGAAAATCCATAACACCTGGGATATGACAGGGCTGATTGGGTCGTATGGAAAATCAACCAGTAAGCTTAAAAATGTTTCTGTCTTTCGCTTATCAACAGATATAACTGGTCTTCTGATTCAGTTATGTTTCACTTCGATGTATGATAACATGCTTTAGGTACATGGATTATCTTATGTGTTATTAAACTAGGGAAAGGGGATGCCTTAGTATTGTATCCTTTGTATCCTACAGTATTGTACAGAAAGGTATTAAATGAAAAACGAGAATAATACTAACTGGTTGTATCCGGACATGGTGGTCTTTCGTAAATTGAATAGTCTATAACCATCATTGATGCACCTAAAATCCCAAATGTGAATTAAACTATAATCGTGGTTGCACCCAGACGTAAAGTACTTTAAGACACCAACTTCTGGGTACTGGTGCCCTGAGGGGAAAATATATATGTATATATATATATATGTATGTATATATATATATTTTTTTCTCTGTATCCCTCAGCAATGTACAGAAATATCCAAAATGAGAATGATACCTGTACCCAGACATGGTGGTTTTCGTGAATTGTACTGTCTATACCCATCGTTGGTGCAGCAAGAAATTCCAAATGCAAATGAAACTACAATCAAGTGTTTGCACTCAGACATAAAGCCATTAAGACACCAATTTCTAAGCACTGTTAATCTTCCTTTATTTGTAAATTTCTTGGCAGTATCTCTTTTGAGATCTTTTCTACTTGTATCCTATGAAAGTCCTTATTTTAAAATACTAACCTTGCCGTTTATTTGGACACTTTGCCAGTAATTATCTAAAACATGTACTTTTCGTTTTCCTTTGAAGCTAATTTACTAATATAACATAGAATATTGCTGATCTATTGGTACAATAACTTTTAGATATATTATTCTTTTCTCTTTCTGCTTATTGCCCCCTTATTCATTATACTGCTGAACTAGAATTTCACGTTATTCACCGGATTCAAGAACTCTCTTCCTTTTCCCGGTTTCTATCACATTTTCAAACACATCCCCCCGGCGTCGCTTGGATATGGCCACCACGTATGGGTTAATCACCCTGTCCACTTCCTGGTTTTTAGAACAACCAAATTTGCGTCTCATCAATTCCATCACATACCATTACGTGATGACGATGCCAATTAACAGCGTCAGTGACAGCATCGGTGCGTAGACTTTCCTTTAAAAGTCAAACTTGGCGCCAAAACCGGTCCTCGCTCATTCTGGCAGGAGAACTCGCAATTTGAGGTAAGGACTTTGGAGGAAGTACGCTGTTACTATCACCACGGGCTTTTTCTGTTGTGGGTTCGTAAATGTTTAACTGAGCATTAGAACCTGCATATTGCACAGATGGAATCATTAGGGTGCTGGGTTGGTCGAGGGATAGCAGCCCTATTTATAACGATTTTACGCCCAAACCTTTTATTCTAATTTCATTTTCTTGTGGTCCTTTTAGATTTCCTTGAAATTTTGAGCTCAGAAACGACTTAGAATCCTGTTACACTTATTAAAACCGTTCCTTTGTTAAAATTACGCTATTGATTTCCGAAATTAGCTTCACTCAACCTGGTGCCACCAGTTTATACCACTTGAGGCACAATTTGTCTTTAAATGAACACAATACCGAGGAGGCTGAAACCACCTCGTTCATACCAATTATCGGGGCATTTATGGGGAAACTTTCCTTTTAGTATATAATAACAGCTGATCTAGCAACATTAACAGGACAGACATAGTCTCCCCGTTTTCCTTTGAATTGTACAAAGTACATAATATAGCAAGAGCGTCTCTTTTCTTTATTATAACTAAGCATTCCGATTTAATTGATTTTAGATTTGCTACTTAGGCCAACTGAGGCCTTAGGAGTATCCTGAGTGTTTCCAGATTACTTACCTGGAACACCGACTTGGTTAAGGGATCGCGTATTCGAATCCTACACGAAAGGTGAGATAATCCAGTCCATACTGCAGTTATATTACTCACCTCCTTTACAAACTGCTGTGATATTATATACTACCTTTTAGCTTTTACGGTTTATGGTTTACAGGTCACGTTGGAACCAGGCCAAACTTACCTAGTATACATCAAAGGAATGACATTCGCCTACTGAGGTGAGACTCTAACCACTAATCCGTCTTTTTATAAATCCACAACTTTCCCCCTCACAGCCAGTTAGGTGAGGTGCACGGCCCGCTAGCTTCATTATACTTCAGTCCGTTTTTTGTCTCTCTCTTTTTCTGTATATATTAATCACTTGATAAACTCATCTAACACGCAACTTAGAATATTAGGTAAAATGCACGGCTTTCTTGCCTTATTCTCCTTGAGCGTACGTTTCTCCCTCTTTATATATGTATTATTCAGTGATTAAACATGTTTTCAGTCACGTTAGATACATGTGCTTTTATCTGTTATAACTCAAATTAGAAATCTCTTTTTACATCTTGGTAACCACCCAGTCTGCAAACGTCCGTACTGAATGAGGTTCCTAACAAATACGTCTTGTTTTTCATGTTGACGTTTTTTAAAAATGTGATGTAATTATGTTTTATGTTTTTCATTACTTTTGCTCCGTCTCTGCAACACTTCATTTTATGTTTTATGTCTTTTAATACTCTTGCTCCATCTCTGTAACACTCCATTATATAGCCTACAGAGCATTTGAAATACCGATTGATTGCTCTTCTGTCTTTAGGTTGAAATTGTTTTTAGATTGTGACACAATTATATTTTCTACTTCTCGGACATGGGGAACTCATGTCTTTCTTTATTGTTTTGTCTGTTTTCCCTTCTGTGTTGTGAGATATTTCTCTTTTAAATGTATGTTTATGTTACTTTCAGCCCTGACGAAGTTCTCGTCATGAGAAACGAAACGCGTTGGCTGTCCATAAAATCTTCAATCCTGTGAGAACTAATTAAGTGAAAATAAAGACTCATTTGAAAAACTAAACATTGACTTCTTGACTTCATTGCCTGCGCACGCTCAACCCCTCAATTGCTTAGGATCTGACGTACAGAGGCATCACCCGACCGGCTGGTGCAAGGGCTAGTTGCGCAAGGAACCTGATTTAACTGAAACTAGTGTGAGGTGCAGAAACAGCAGTCCGCCGTCAAAGTATCGTTGTTAACTCAGCTTCTGTGTCATACATGTGTGCCGTTGGCATTACAGGGGCACACACACATTAACACTGACAACAAAACCACCCCTAAACACTCCATGACCACACAAGTGCACACTTCCAAATGTACCCATGTGACTAGGAAGACAGGCCATCACAAGATGACCATACATCAACACTGCTGCTCACACATCAAGAAAGATCACACAGATATGAAGGACCCTGGCCAGCCCGCAAGTAATCCTGTGGATAGAATACACCTCTGTTCTGGAATTGCATCATAACATGACATGTGGACAATTTAGCAAACCTGGCCATATGATGAGTATGATAATCGTAGATCATCACAAACACCCATCATTGCCCCTCAAACCTCAGAAGAAAGAAGAACTAAAGTGTCCCTCACCACTGCCAAACCCAGAAAAAGTAAAAGAAGCAATTGGCAATGTGAAGGTGGCATACAGAGCATTTGTCACAAGCAACCATACACATACCGAAAACACTTACATTTAGCAAGGACATTGACAAAGCAGACAACAGGAGTAACTGTCTTTATTACATATCACCAAGATAGGCATCAAAAGTAGACAACAGCAAGGCCAGTGGCCAGTCCTTAGCTCAAAGTAGGTACATGTGTGCATGAGAACCTACACAGGAATGGGCATCCAAAGTTACAAACAGCAAGGCCAGTGGCCAGTCCATAGTTCAAAGGAGGGACATGTGAACATGAGAACCTGCGAAGGGAATGGGCATCCAAAGTTACAAACAACTTTTTGCCTGTCTGTGGGAGCACGGTTTGGGACGGAAGTGTCTTTGAATTGGACTAATTTGGATGCATGTGAGCCTGAGGCCTGCTTCTTGGCTTAGTGCCCCTGAGTGTCACCCGAAGGGCTTTTGGCTTTGCGTTCCTGTGTGACTTCTTTTGTTTTTGGGGATGGTGTCTGTGCTCTGGCCCGATTGGAGTGCTGCTGTGTTGGTCTTCGTGTGGAGTACTTTGAGCCTGAGGGCTGTGGTGTGTGGTCACTCTCGTCAGATGTGACTACTGGCAGGGTGGTTGCCGAAGGGACTGGAGCTGGACCCTGAGCCTGTGCCAGCTGAATGGCTGCCGTCACTGTGGAGGACAAAGACTGGACAGTCCTGTGTAGCCCACCCACGTCAGAATGAATGCCCTCCATGAAGGCAACTACCTGTGCCAACTTCTTGTCATGATCAAAAGCTCCACCGCCTCAACACTGAGGGCAGCAGGGGAGACAGGGGCAGGGGCAGCGGTGCCTGGGGGGAAGGAGACTCTACTCTTCTGACTGCTGCGGGCACGGCAGCACTAGTGGAACTAGCTGGGAGGGTGGGCACTGGACGATGTGTGGTGGAAGAAGAGGCAGATTTCCCACTCCCTGTGTCCACCAACATCGAGGAGTCACCGCTGGCGTCAGATGACGTTGAGGTTGGTCTTTCCAGGTGTGATTCTTCAAGGGCACTCCGGTCCCCCTCTGAGGCGCTGGTCACATCAGTGTCAGTGAGCTCATGTGTTGCCGTCGAGCAAGGTGCCTCATCCCCGCTGTCCGTACCCTGTCCTTCTGTGCCCTCTGTAGAAGCTGCAAGAGACAGAGACGTAGGTTCAGTTTAGTGCCATACTCACAAACATCATATGCAACCAAAGCAAACAACTCGAATATGATACCCCATGTAGCACACCACCCTGTGCGGTCTGCATGTGCAAGCCTCATGCTAAAGTCAGAAGATGCATGGAAACATGCATAGTTGGCATCAATGACCCATGTGACATTCACACTGCCAAATAGCTGGCCCGTGCCTCCCAGTTACCTGACATCCTGATTCCTGTAAGCATACCTACGTGCCTGTAGGTGAGATAGATGTACATCTCAACATGTTATCACAGTCACATATGGAGTCACTTTAAGGGGACAACACAGATACTGACTCCAGGATGTCCTCATACCATGGCCATGAGCTACTGATGTCCACCATGTTGTGCTTTGAAGTGCAACGACCCTTGCACATTGTCGGCAGATGTTGTCGTAAAGTTCCTATAGTACCCCTGCAGGACCTGAGCATTTGGATAACATAAACTGTGGGCTTGGTGTTAGACTGACTCTGTGCACCCCCACCACATATGTTAGCCGGATTTGCATTAGCTAGCTCACAGTGCCACTAGAATCTCCTCTTATCGGGGAGAGATTAGTTCCTGGTGATGCAGCGCGTACAATAAAAACTATCCTCCTCCCAGGTTACTTATAGGTCATCCAGGGGCAAACTATATTTCTCATATCCACATGACGATGGGGCCCATAAACATCGCCTAAACACACACACACACTCCTGGATTTCCTTTCACACCTTTATGAAATTCTGTACTCCTAGGAGAAGCATGAGAACTAAATGGAGAACACCATTTTGTGTACCAGCTGGAAGAGCAAGGATATCTATTTACCTTAATTTGTCACTTTCTTTTAATTATTTCTTAAGATATTCCTGCTCATTGTTTTGTCGATGAGATCATTCATTTAAGAAATTAGTTCATAGTGATTAAGACCAGCTGAATCACAATCAACCAATTACTCAGGTCACAATCATTTAGGAAAATAACCACTGAGTCATTTTGGTTTTAAAGAATCTTAAATTTTATATAATTTTAAAAGCATGAAAAGATTTAATACTTTATTCAATTATTCATTTTTAAATTCACAATTTTATTAAGCATAATCAATTTATTGCAGAAAGGAAATTTTGTCATGAAGCCAAAAACCTTAGTTACCTGCCTAGCTTCCTAATTTAGCCTAATGATTTCTAACCTAACTTTGGGATTAGAAATAGCCTGATTCTCATACTCAACTGTAAAGTTAAGACAGCAACAGCAACTTCAGCTCGTCAGCATCAGCTACCTGCAACCCGTCTCCTCTACTGCAACCACGACTCTCGAACTTCCCTGGAACTTCCCTGGAACTGACCTGGAACTGACCCCCTCCCACTAAGAGTAGGCCCTCTTATACCCCAATTCTAACTTTGCTAACTAACTGTTGCAACATTAATATCACGCTTTTCTTTCATTGGTCCATGCATGTCAGCTTATTCATTCTTTAATCAAGTTCTCTTGGATTCAAAAGTCCTTGGATCATTTCCTTTCCCATACGCTTAAACATTTCCATCCGATTCGATCAGTCCATTTGTATCTTCTTTTGACACTTCAAGAACTCCGCAGTCATTGTCCTTTCTCTTGGGCTCCTTTCCCACGGACTCTCTCCTGATCATCACGGCACACTATCAGTTCAATTGGGTCACACCAGCCTTGACCATTTCTTGCATCCTAGCCTCTCAGAGACTATCACGAGGCTCCAGATTTCTTCAATCTTCATCCCGTACCACGTGTCCCCTTGCGCCCTGCGCACATCTTCCCACTGGCGGCCATTTTATCTCGCCACCGGTTCTACTTTAGAAGCACTAATTTGAGTGCAAATAAAACATAATTAAAATAGAAAAATATGCACTTTCGTTTCCCTCCGTCTACTTCCCAATTAGTTGTTACCTAGCAAAGCGACATTTAAGCTGCTCCTCACTTACCATCACTATTGTTTTTGCTCAGACACATTTTATTTCTATGAAGCACAAACATGCATTTATTTTATTTAGTACGCTTTTTATTCTTACGTTATGATTAGACACACGGACATTCATTAATAGATTATTTAGCACATACATTGGCATATTACCATTCCCACATATACAATGTTGATTAACACATTTAAACGAACATTTTTAATTAATTAATTATATAATTTGTTAGGGGTTAAATTTTTTTATTTACTGCTCCATCAATCCCCCTTTGGTGATTTTTAAATCACCACATAAAACCAAGTCATACTTCTTTCAGGCAGCATGTCTTTCATCCTTTACTTTCTGGTATTCATATCTCTGTCTCTTCTTCATCTTGCCTTTTAGTCTCTTTATACATGCTTTCTTTCATTTTCTCCAACTCAATTTCACCCATTTCTCTCTCTTTCTCTCATTATTCTGTTATTTCTTCTTATCTTATTCTGTCTTACTTTCTCTTTATACATGTTATTACTATTTTCAATGTCATGGCTAACAATATCACTATAGTTGCTACTATTATAACTTTCCTATTACTAGTTTACTCATCCTAGTTAACCAATTTGCTACTGAGGAAAACCCTCTACCAAGTTTTCCCAAAACACTTTCAACCTCCAGTGGGACTAATTCTTGTGCAGACTTGTAATATTTGTAATATACTTCTGTATATTTTCACTGTTATCCGGAATGTAAGTACAACAATGTTGAACTTTCAACATTCCACAGACTCCACCCTCTTTGCCAAAGAATATCAGGGCAAGCCGATTTTGCATCACCATAGCTCTCATGGCAACCATTTCGGTATTTACCATTAAGAACCCTCCCGCAGTATCTGTGGACAAACGATCTACTACTGTGGATAACTTCCAATTTTAAATGCATTCAAAGATATTCCCACTGCTGGTATCAATGCTCCAAAATATCTCCTACAATTTCTGAAAACTTTCCCTCTTTCTACGTTTAAATCCATTAATCATTTTGTATGTTCTCTTTTCTTCTCTGTCCATGTGAAAGATTTTTGAAAGACCAGGCCTACATAGCAAGTTCCATACCAATGGTCCGGTAACCTGTAATAAGCTCTATTCCCACAAATATAATAGATACCTGGAAATATTGGATCTTTTCCACCTTGAATCCCCAACCTCCCAGAATTTGATAATTGTCATGGCAGACACTGGAACCTACAAAGTAATTGTCATAGACTGTCTTATTTCTCCTAATGCACAACTTTCCTGTTTGCGCCAGTCTAATGTCATTGCTGCATTTATCTTTTTCCTTCATGATTTCCTTCCTCAAACGTCCATAAGCGTTTCCCTTCCTCTTTATTGCTTCTTTTTGAAATTTCATTCTTCTTTCCTCAACCATGTCTAGAAATACTTTTTCTTCTTTCTTTAACTCACAGGTAAGGTTGTCACTAACTATTTCTTCTAACGTTAATTTTCTATGTTCTAAAAAGAATTCTCCTAAAATCTTTGCTGGTTTCACTTTGTTAAGTTCTGGCACTACAGGAATGTTTGCAAATATCTTATCTATATCAGTATAATAAGATTCTAATCTACCTGTTTTATAAAATAAACTTGCTATTACACTACATGTTATTCCATAAGTCAAAGGTAAGTGATGATAAGTCACACCTTCAGATACTGATGCAGGCAACTGCATACAAACATAACAATCTCTTACTTCCATTGTCTTTACGTACTCATACAACAACTTTGTAAAAGCATTCTTTGAGAAATCTGTTACTGACCTATCCTTATGCAACTCTGCACTACTTCTTAAAACAACTTGTTCTTTAATATTAGTTTCTTTTTCTTGTTTAGTATCATTCTTTGCTTCTATCACAGCTACACTAATAGGAATTGTGATTGCTAATACTATCCATATGGTCATTAATAACCATGTACAAAAGCAGCACATTTTGCACCATCTCTTTATAAAATCACATTTATTTCTTCTATTCTCATTATTCTCCATTTTTCTTTTTCTATTTGTTAAATTTTCAGAAAATTGTGTCACTACACCTCAAAATGACTTAGACGCCACTCTGCTTTCAAAAGTCTTTGCTTGGTACTTTCTTAATTCTCTCCAGAATTCTTTCGTTAGTCACATCCGGTGATTTGTCACATCCAGTAAAATTGATCACGTCCGCAGAAGCACTTAAGCTCTCGCTTCAGTCCTTTGTTGCATCTCACCTTTTCCCATCCGACTTCTCAGTCTCTGGTTTCCGTGAGTGTTTTCTTCTTCTCCTTTGTAATCTGTTAGTGCAATATACAGCCACTCAGGTGACTTAAATTTTGAATTTATTTTCCTTGTCCTTTTGGACTTTTGTAATCTTTTTCCACTTGGTTTTTCTTGTCCCTTTTGACTTGTTACTTCATTTACTTGTTCAGCATCTTCATCTTCTGCTCTTATTATTCTATATCTCAATTTTCTTACACATAGCTGTTGGGCCAATTATCTCCTTTTCTTGGCCTTTTGACCTCACCCTCTCTTTCTTCTCTTTCCGACCTCCAATTTCTTTTTCTTGATTCAGTCTTTGCTTTTTCCTCTCCTCCACTTTCTTCTGTTTCTGTTTCAACTGTCTCACTATTGTCTCTTATTTTGAAACTTATAATCTCATCATCTCCTACTGGTGGATCTTATCTTCTCTTTTCGTTTCCCCTTATCACTGTCCCTCCTCGGGGTTCTTCCGATTTCGTGTTTTCCTCCTTACCTGTTTCTGAATTTCCCTGTTCTCCTGTTTTTCTATCTATCCCTATTGCTCCTCGAGGTTCTTCTCGATTTTCTAACTTTTTATTGTACTTCTTTCCCTACTTCATCTATTAATATTGTTTCTGAATGATTTCCACCATAACTTGTACTTGGTTGTTCATCTAACTCAATTTCTTGCTCAGTTTCTTCTCTAATTGGTTTATAACCCCAAGTTCCCTTTCGAATTCTTCCCAATTTGCAGCTGAATCATCAGATCCTGAAGTTGTGTCAGATAATTCCAGATGTCGACTTACTGGTGCGATCTTCAAGTTCTGGAACTTCTGAATTTCTTTCTTCTTCTTCTTCTTGTTCCTCTTCTTCTCTAGAGGTGTTTTCCTGTTAGAGTCTCCAGATGTCGACTTTCAGGTCGATCTTCAAATTCTGGCACCCTTTCTTTTATCTTGGTTGTTCCCGCCGTTAAACTTTTATCCCACACTTCCAGGCGCCGACTCACATGTCGATCTGTAGGTTCTGGAATTCTGATTGTGTGGCTGGCATGAACCCAGTTCTTTACTCCTGCACACTTGACAGCAGTCGTTGTTACTAGGATTACCTGTCTTGGCTCATCCCAACGCGGAACTAGACAGTTTCTTCTCCTGTGGACTTTATACTGGACCCAGTCTCCTGGATTCAAGTCGTGAGCTGGATTTTCTTTCAAGAGTGGTCGCATCCGGTCCAACCTGATGAAACACAGAACGCACCACATCAGCCAGTCCTTTGCAATAATCCAGTATTAGATCATCAGTTATTGTCAATAACTTGTTGACTGGTACGTGGGCTTGTCTCATTGCTGCGTCCCATGATCATTTCATGAGGACTGAGTCCCGTTTTCTTTTCAGGGATGCTTCTGATGGTCATCAGAACAAGAGGCAGTGCATCTGGCCATTTGAGTCCTGTAACTTGACACATTTTTCCTAATCTGTTTTTAATCGTTCCATTTATCTGCTCTACTACCCCAGAAGCTTGGGTCTGTAAGCACAATGTCGTTTTTGTTTAATACTCAATGCTTCACAAATCAATTGGATCAACTCATTTTGAAAATGTGTTCCTCTATCTGTCTCAACTGTGACTGGAAAACCATACCTCGGAATGAACTCTCGTAGCATAAGTTTTGCCACTGTTGTTCCATCATTCCTTCTTGTGGGGTATGCCTCCACCCAACGAGAGAACAAACAGACACCACCAGAACATATCTTAATCTGTTACTAGGGGGCATCTCAATAAAATCCATCTGTATCCTTGTGAATGGACCTCCTTCTCGTCCTATTGTTCCTAGACTCACTACTGTTTTTCTTCCTGGGTTAAATTGTTGACAAATAAGACATCTTTGACAAAGACTTTCAGCAATGAGCTCTGAATTTTGGATTATACCAAGTTTGTCTAAAAAAGTCTGATCATTGCATCTCTCCCAATATGAGCTTGTCCATGGTACATCCGTGCCATGTCTGCAATCATGCTATCAGGCATAACTGGTCTTTCATCTCTGTATACCCACACTCCATTATCTTCCTGTCTTCTACATCCTGCTTTAATCCAGTAATCCTTTTCCTCATCTCTTGCTGTTTCTTGTAACTGCCTTACTTCATCCCATGTTTCGACTGCATTAGTGAAAAGCAAAGGACAAGAGACATGCTCCTTTCTCTATTTCTGTTCAGGGACGCCATGTTTTCCGCACAATATCTAGCGATCTCGTCAGCATAATTATTGCCAACCGCTATGTAATCTTCGTTTTTCTTATGCGCCTTGCACTTCACTACAGCTATTTGTTTAGGCAGCTGTATCGCCTCAAGCAGTTTTTTAACATAATCTCCATTTCTGATAGGTGTTCCTGCAGATGTCAAAAATCCTCTTTGTGACCAAATCTGGCCAAAATCATGTACGATGCGAAACCATATTGGCTATCGGTCTACAATCGTGATTCGTACATTTTCCCCAATTTACATGCTTTCTGAATCAAAGCAATTAGTTCCGCAACTTGGGCAGACCTAACTCCTTTCAGACAAGACGCTTCCATTACAGTTGCCACTGTGCATACTGCATAAGCTGCGCTTAACACTCCTTCCTTTGTGCGTAAACATGAACCATCTACAAACATGACATAATCGGATTCCTTCTAACGGTTCATCTTTTATGTCAGCTCTTGGTTTATGTGCAATATTCCAGCACATTCAGACAATCATGATCTACTTCATCTTGTTCAATTATACTCTCTTCATCTGGCAAATGAAGTCAAGGATTTGCATTTATGCATCTATCTATGGTCACATTTTCTGCACTCAAGATGACTTTTTCGTACTTAGTCAGCCGACTATGTGTCATGTACTGTGTTTTTGTTCTTGTCAAAAGAATTTCTACTGAATGGGGAACATATACTCAGTGGATACCCCATCACTATACCTTCACTTTGTTCCAGACTTACACAAGTAGCAGCAACTGCTTTCAAACATCCAGGCAATGCTTTTGCTATAGGATCTTAAAACAGCTGAAAAGTAAGCTATAGGCCTCTTCATGGTGCCATGTTTTTGTACTAGTACTGAAAATGCACATCCATCTCTTTCACTGCAGTATAACTCAAAATCTTTCTCATAATCAGGCATGCCTAATGCAGGGGCCTCACACAGTTTCCTTTTCAATTCTTTGAAAGATTTCATTTCTTCTTTGTTTAACTCAAAAGGGTCTTTTACATCTTTCTTTGTCAATTTTTGTAATGGTTTTGCAATCAAAGAAAATCCACTTATCCATTGTCGACAATATCCAACCATTCCCAAAAACATTCTTACCTCTCTTTGAGTCATTGGTGCTCTCATTCCTTGAATCATTCTTACTCTTTCTGTCGCTATTTTCCGCACTCCTTTCTCAATTTTATGTCCTAAATACTGGACTTCTTTCTGACAAAACTGTAATTTTGAAGGGGACACCTTAAGTCCTCTTTTCTCCAAATGGTTCAGTAAAGCAATTGTGTCACTTACACATGCCTCTTTGGTTTTCGATGCCACCAATAGGTCATCGAGATACTGCACCATCACTGATTTTTCTGGCATTTTTAAATCTTCCAGAGATTTCTTTAGAATCTGATTAAAAATTGAGGGGCTCTCTGTATACCCCATGAGGAATTCGGCACCATGCCAAAATACGCTCTCCAAAACGGAATGCAAATAATGGCTGGCTATCTGGATGCAAAGGAATAGAAAAAATGCATGACACAAATCTATCACAGTGTACCACTCAGCTTCATGCGGAATTTGATATAGAATCACTGCAGGGTTTGGCACTGTTGGACAGCATGGTACAACTATTTTGTTGATCTTTCTCAAATCCTGTACTATTCTGTATGTTCCATTTGGCTTTTTCAGTCCCATAATAGGTGAATTACATGGACTGCTCATGATTTCTTTCAGAATTCCCTGTTCAATCATCTTATTTATCACAGGAGATATTCCTTCAATTATTTCTGGAGTTAATTTGTACTGTGGCGTGTTTGGATAACTTATCCCTTCTTTCACTGTCACTTTTACAGGATCAACTTCTCTCATTAATCCAATGTCTTCTCTGTAAAATCCCATACACTTTCTTTCACTGCACTTTTTAATTCTTCTGGAAGTTTTTCTGCATCAAATGCAGGAAACAAACCATTCATTTCAGGTTCCTGATTCATCAAAGTTACTTTATACAAAGCATCTTCATCTGAAGTCTGAAAACCAATTCCATCTGGTGTACAATAAATTGTGCAATTCATTTTACACAAGAGGTCACGACCTAGAAGATTTACAGGACTACAATCTGCACACTACAAATTTATGCATTTTTCTAAAAGAACCAATTTTTACTTCTACCAATTCAGTAAGTGGGGTTTTAATCTGCTGATTGGCAACTCCTACCACTTGGATGCATTCACCTGAGAGAGGAAGGTTCGAATTTCCACTGACCTAACAGTAGAGCGGGTAGCTCCAGTATCGACAAGGAATGTTACGTTTGCTCCATTCACTTCTCCATCCACAAAGGGACCAGACTGATCTACCTCTAGAGTTGCGCCAAGCACGCACTCTTTCCCTCTTCTTGCGCACCGTCAGAAACTTTCATCCGGGTCATCCTCACTCTGATGCAACCAATACTGGGAAATGTTAGCTGCTCTCGGCAACTGTGTTACCTGCTCTCCTCCGTAGAATCCTGTTTCTGTACTGTATCTTTGCTGGTTAACAGTGTTGGGAAGTGGTGGTTGTGGCACCTGACTTTGTTGAACAACTACCTCATTCTGCACCTGTGGAGTTAATGATTGATGTTCCGGATTAGGTTTAGGTGGGAACTTACCTCATTTCTCCAATGCCCTAATTTTCCGCAGTTATGACATGGCCATTTCTTCTTTGCCTCTTCTAGACTCACTTGTCCTTTTCCTCTTACCTATATTTGGTCGCATCTTATTTTGTCCTGATTCGTTTCCATTATTATTATCAATTGAGCTTCTTGTTTTTCTGCCACTTTCACTTGTGCCCACATTGCTTTTCTTTCAATTTACGCTGTTTACTCTCTATTTCATCACTACAATACTTAGCATACCTCAGCACCTCATCTACACTTGCATTCTGCCAGTTTATCATATGTTGCTTAATCCATATCACTTATTTCTTGTTTCAAGCCAAATACAAATCGGTATACAAAATGACTCATATCCTTCTCACTTAATTCCTCATAACCACTATACTGTTTGAAAACCAACAACAATCGCTCATAATATGCATGTACACTCTCCTTGCTTTCCTGTGTAGTTCTATCAATCTTAACCCAATCTGTCTCTTTTGGAGGAATCTTATTTTTCAAAAAGGTAATCACTTTATCGTATTTCTTCATCACATCTGGTCCTGGAGCTCCTGTCTTAGGATCTCTTGGATATTCTGTAGTTGGCCAGTCAACTGTAATCTTACATTCTGACCATAGATCCGTTGGTACCACTATGTCAAACAATCCATCCAAATCTATCCATAACACTTTCGAGACCTTTACAAACCTTTCTACCTGTCGGTACCACTCAACTGGCTTCTTTCTCTTAATTTTGGAAAGTCATTTTGTAAATGACAGGATGTCCTGCCTAGTCCAGGGAACATGCACATAACTACCACCCTGGAGTTTCTCTCATAGGGTACTCTTTAACAACATGTTCCTTTTCTGTTACCATAAAAGCCAATGAACCTTTGTCTACACTTTTCTTCATTCTTCTTTGTCCATCTAACCTTCCATCTGTCCACATCACCCCATTTTCTTAACAAAACAATCAACTCTTTTATCTGTGTCAGCCTTCCTGCTGTATTCAAATTTTCAACATCTTTTTCACAAAAATCTACTCTGTATGGTTTCTGCAACGCTTTTACTTTTGCAAAATCTATTCCAATCTCACCGCCACTTCTTCTAGTTTGTCATGTAAATTCTTTGCCCTCCATGTTATACTTTTGCACAGAAACATTATTTCATCATCCTGATAATTCTTACTCTTTTCTGTACTAATCGTTCCTAGAATTAATTCTTCCATGTCAATCTTCAATCTGATCACATCTAATGGTTTTTCTTCCGTTTCTTTTATTTTAAAAGCTTTTATCCACTCATTTAACTCATCAGAGTCGGACCTATAGGAGTACTATTTATTTCTGTCCAATTTCCACTCTTTCAGGTGTCACTGTTGCAGATTCAGTTACCATAGGCATTTTCCTACCGCTACACTCATTCACTGTCAAATTTTCAGGTGGACTTGGTCTGTAAGCACTAGTCAAATTGCTCGTACCTGGACTTGCTTCTATTCTTTCCTTTCTTTTTTGGAATTGCTGAACTCAAGGGAATCACCAAAGATCGTTCATCAATTTTCTGATTCTGAAACTGGTATTACTGGACCTATTGTTACGGGTACGGTAACTGCTTCACATATTCTTTGTTAATTCTCTAATTTTCTCAGTTAGTTCTTTTGTTGTCCTTGCCAATTCTCTTGCACTATCATTTTCTATTCCCTCAATTTGGGAAGTTCTTGTTTGTTCTTGTGACCTATTTATTTCTTGTCTTTTTCTGGACTTTCATTTTGCATAGCTTCTATTGGTGGCGCATTTGGTGTCACCACTGTAGAATTCTGCTGATACGGAGGTGGATTTTTATTTAATATATCTTCCAGCAACTCGTCATCCGTTTCGCTCTCATGCATACTACTTTTCTCTCTCTAAATGTTTCTCTTTCTCAGTCCGTTTTTTTCTAGTCCCTTCCTCAACTGTGAAAGCTGGAAACAAACCTCCTGTCATGTTAGCACATCTCCATCGTTTTATTCTGTCCTCATGATTCATTCCCACATTCTTCCGGGCACGAACTCATAACCTTTCATACCTCCTGAATCTTTCTTTCTCTGTACATCTCATCTTCCCATTCTGTTAAAGCCTCAAACTGTGTCGGTCTAGGTCTAGGGTTCCAATTTAAGCATCTTTTCTTTTAAATTCCGTAAAATCGCTACATTGAAAGAACCATTTTCAGGAAAAGCCAATGCTCCATCATTCTTTGTATATTTTACCCAATTATCCAACCATATGCACGTATGATATCCATATTTCAGCATCATATGTGAAGCTGCTGATTTTGGCGGAGGAATTGCTTGTCCCTCTCTAGTCACAACCTTTTTGTCTTTCTTAAAGAAATTCTTCAATTTCGTCAGTCCATGACGTTCTCTCCCTTTCATACTCGTAATACGGCATGTTTTCTATTTGTTTTCTTTTACTCTAACGCTGTTTCTGTGTACGGAACTTCGTCCAATTACAGCGCGATTCACACTAATCGTACCAATCAGGACAATTTTCACCACCGTCCGCGAACCAACCAATCCTAGCGCGGCGCTTTTCTACGTCACTCCTGCTCTGTATTCACGTGACTAGTGCACTGACCAATCCCTAGCGCGGCACTTTTTCGCACGTCACTTCTACTCTTTACCCCTCCTTTACAAAATTTATCGGCAATTTTTCTTTTTACAGTTTTCTTCGTTAGTTACAACAAATAAACAATTCCATAGTCTGATTCGCTAAACAAAGTGACAGCTTTGTCCTTTTACACAAGAATCCTGTTTTTCCAGTAGGCAGCGCTTACCTCTACCCTACCACAGAATTATTTACTTTCGCCGATAAAGTAGCACTTCCCTCTACCTTACCCTTCTTTCAAACAAACAATTTACTCGCTTCTCTGGGATAAGACACATGTGGAGACTAGGCTCCTGAGAATTAAGGCCAAAGTTTCACAAGTAAACGTGATTTGCTATTTCATTTACACACTTTTCACACCGAAATCCCTAACATAACACAACCTGCGTTATAACCAAAATGAATTCAGACCATGTACCAAATTCCATGTGACTTCTCTTGCCACACGTGTTCCACTTCCTACATCCCAGAAGCGTGAAAACTTACATATAACATAACGCGACTCAACATATAGTGTTAGTCATCAAATAATCAATAGTCAATAAACAATAATCACTAAACTAATCTATAGAAAACCATAACTCTGCTACCAAGAAATCTGATGCAGCGCGTACAATAAAAACTATCCTCCTCCCAGGTTACTTATAGGTCATCCAGGGCAAACTATATTTCTCATATCCACATGACGATGGGGCCCATAAACATCGCCTAAACACACACACACACTCCTGGATTTCCTTTCACACCTTTATGAAATTCTGTACTCCTAGGAGAAGCATGAGAACTAAATGGAGAACACCATTTTGTGTACCGCTGGAAGAGCAAGGATATCTATTTACCTTAATTTGTCACTTTCTTTTAATTATTTCTTAAGATATTCCTGCTCATTGTTTTGTCGATGTAAATCATTCATTTAAGAAATTAGTTCATAGTGATTAAGACCAGCTGAATCACTAATCAACCAATTACTCAGGTCACAATCATTTAGGAAAATAACCACTGAGTCATTTTGGTTTTAAAGAATCTTAAATTTTATATAATTTTAAAAAGCATGAAAAGATTTAATACTTTATTCAATTATTCATTTTTAAATTCACAATTTTATTAAGCATAATCAATTTATTGCAGAAAGGAAATTTTGTCATGAAGCCAAAACCTTAGTTACCTGCCTAGCTTCCTAATTTAGCCTAATGATTTCTAACCTAACTTTGGGATTAGAAATAGCCTGATTCTCATACTCAACTGTAAAGTTAAGACAGCAACAGCAACTTCCAGCTCGTCAGCATCAGCTACCTGCAACCCGTCTCCTCTACTGCAACCACGACTCTCGAACTTCCTGGAACTTCCCTGGAACTGACCTGGAACTGGACCCTCCCACTAAGAGTAGGCCCTCTTATACCCCAATTCTAACTTTGCTAACTAACTGTTGCAACATTAATATCACGTTTTCTTTCATTGGTCCAATGCATGTCAGCTTATTCATTCTTTAATCAAGTCTCTTGGATTCAAAAGTCCTTGGATCATTTCTTTCCCATCACGCTTAAACATTTCCATCCGATTCGATCAGTCCATTTGTATCTTCTCTTGACACATTCAAGAACTCCGCAGTCATTGTCCTTTCTCTTGGGCTCCTTTCCCACGGGACTCTTCCTGATCATCACGGCACACTATCAGTTCAATTAGGTCACACCAGCCTTGACCATTTCTTTGCATCCTAGCCTCTCAGAGACATCACGAGGCTCCAGATTTCTTCAATCTCATCCCGTACCACGTGTCCCCTTGCGCCTGCGCATCTTCCCACCTGGCGGCCATTTTATCTCGCCACTCGGTTCTACTTTAGAAGCACTAATTTGGAGGCAAATAAAACATAATTAAAATAGAGAAAAATATCCCTTTCGCTTCTCCCGTCACGTACCCCAATTAGTTGTTACCTAGCAAAAGCCGCATTTAAGCTGCTCCTTACTTACCATCACTATTGTTTTTGCTCGACAGCATTTTATTTCTATGAAGCACAAACATGCATTTATTTTATTTAGTACGCTTTTTATTCTTACGTTATGATTATGACACACGGACATTCATTAATAGATTATTTAGCACATACATTGGCATATTACCATTCCCACATATACAATGTTGAGTTAATACATTTAAACGAACATTTTTAATTAATTAATTACTATAATTTGTTAGGGTTAAATTTTTATTTTACTGCTCCATCACTGGCAACCTTAGATCATGACAACCCTAATTCCTCAGAATCGTGGAAACAATGTACTACATTTCGCTCAGTCACTCGTGCTTACTTATTCGGTTTGTCTCAGAGATTACACAGAATAAACAGTCTCGGCGTTTCAATAAGTATTTATTGAACAGTTGTTATTCTAGTGTAAATATATGTGCTGCAGCAATCAGCAGACAATAGCAGAGATATATTATCAGCAGTACGATCAAAGTGAAAAGGATAGAACAGTTCTACCATATTGCAATAATCATGAATACATACATGAATATAAAAGGCACTATGAAAGTGTGCGTACTCCTACGATGCCTAACTAGGATGTACCTGAGTGTACCTAGCATATGTGTAGGTCTATAAGCCTAAGAGCCAAGAATCTCTCTAGGATTTAGTCGAACCCCATACCTGAATAGAGAGAGTGTGGGACCCCGTCCTGGTCTCGAGTTTGACACCCGCAAGGGCTGTGTTAGACCGCTGTCACCTGGAGCGACTGCATGCAGGGAGCCTCAGCGTCTCTGGTCAGTGTGTCAGCATGAAAGTCTCGGTTCCCTCCGTCTTACCTGGTGGCAAGATGTGGTGTATTTATACCCTAAAGTGTCTCTGCCCTCAGTATGGTTTGTATTGGTCTTTGTTAGACATGAGGAAGACGTCAGGGGTGAACTTTGTGCATACATATTATGCGGAGATGTAGCTGGTGAATGCTCATGCATAATTTATGAGTACATTGTGGGCCTGTGTTCTGGAAGGACCTTGCAGTGTTCTAACTTACAGACCTAGATAATGTTCAACCTTCAGAGCTCGTTGTGTACTGTAGGGAATTAATGTAGGTGAAAGATTAGGAGCCATGACTATAATAGGGCATGTACGAGTATAACCATAATAGGGCATATACGAGTATGACAGTAATAGGGCATATACGAGTATGACCATAATAGGGCATATGCGAGTATTTCTACATTATGGCATATATGAATGGGTCTACATTAGGCCTATATACTAAAACATAACACCCACTCCACTTCCGAATTGGATGACAATGACCATACTCAAAATCTCGGACAATTTAAAATATTCACTTAAAAACAGCTAAAACATGGGTTTTTAAAAAGACTTAAAAAATGTTAAAAATGTTAAAAATTAGCTATTTTTAGTTACCACTCTGAAAAAGTCAATTCTGTCCCATTTATAAAGTTGTATCACTATAAGCTGAAGAAGGTCATTCTTTCCAACGAAAGTGTCAATTTAGAAATGTTCCAAATTTTGTTCGTTTACTTATGAAACAAGTGGAGAAGCCGAATTATTTTCCAGGACGCGATAAGCCAATTCAAGATTAAGTGTCCTGGCTCAGGATACAGCATCATCGGTGTTAGCTACTGCAGATGACAAATCCAACGCTTCACAGAGAATGTCAATCGCACATAGATGGAATTCGGCACTGCCAACAGTTGTTGCTGCGGCAGCTTGTGCGGCAGTTGTTACCTCGGTGCCTGTGGAGGAGTCACCTAACCCAGCAGGAGCAAACGGCACCTGTGGATTCTCAAGGAATGCATTCATCAGAATTGGAAGACGCTGGGGACAACGCAGAGCATGGGCCTTTAGGGGGTCCAGCATAGCATCTAGGTCCAGTGGCTGATCCGATGGAAACGTTAGACAGAGATCCAACGTGCATTTTCCTCCGCAAAACAGGCATCGAAGAACAGGTAAGATGCAGTCCACCCAGACTGGTCTAAATGATAGAAACCAAGAGGCGTTCAGTTCTCTTAGGCAAGGTATGCCCAGAAGCTGCACCATGCGGTCACGATATTTCCGTTCCATGAGCGTGTTCGCCATTTCCTCGGAAATGGGGCCGTCCATTGCGTAGCAGTAATATTACAATCAGGACTCCTGCAATTAGGAACAGGATAAGCGGGAGACCTCCAAAGACGCTTCCCAATACGGAGTGTATAAAATCTGGGATTACTCCGAGGACTGTCTGAAAGGTGCTTAATAGTCCCGACCCTATGGTCTTAAGTAGGTGTGCAATACCGTCGTATCAGACATGTTAAAGGTATGACCCACCATTTCTGCGAAATGAAAGGCGCAGTTTGTACGTATAAGCGCTTGTATCTCAGTCGGGGTCCTTGCAACTTGAAGTTCAAAGATTTCTCGAGCGGAGGTTAAGGGCACGGGTTGCTGTAAAAAGCATGGCTTTCAGTCTGCTCAAAGTATCAAATTGTATAAAGGAAACATTCAACGAAGGCTATACGCGCCCTCCCTGACTGTGTTCAGTGGCGGAAACAATGCTTGCATACAGCAAGTAACCCTGGAGTTAACAGTGACCAGATAGGCGATGCCCGGAAGCATCCCACAGCAACCTTTGATCATTTAGCATTAAGTAACTCCCCATTCGAGAGCAGCTGGAAAACCGGCGTGATCATGGCCGCTAGTCCCTGACATGTGACATGATAAGTTTGCTACCGAACCACTACATGCTCCATGCAGAGAAATATCCTGACACATGAGAGAACCGCTTAAAGCGTTCTTGCAGTTTGTACCACTAAGATACACTTCACGATGCCCATTCCGGCATCGATATCTATATGGTAACTCCCAAGTTTCCTTGATGTATCCCTTACCCATCTTTTCATATTTGCCTGCCTGCCTTTGCTCAAGGCAATATTGAAACTGAAACGTAGTGACCAGCAGAGAGATCTGGCCATGAGTTAGCCATTCGGTTGATGGTGATTCGGCTACAGTGAATGGTAACCTTCCAGTTTCTCATACGCAGCATTGTATATTTGGCTCCCTCTGTCTATTTCTGTCTGTTTATCAGTTAGATTGTATTCTGAAAACAGAGACGTGGTGTTTATAAAACACCAGGGCACATAGACTGCACGCAAAGATTGCAGCGTCCAGCTTAAAATCATAATAGAACGTAGCTGACATTGCCCGTTTTGTAACAAGGCCAGATCTTGTTCTAATATGTCGATTGCCGAAGACACAATGTTGCCTAAGGAGTAAATCCTGGAGGTCAAAGTTGTTAACCCATTATCCACTACAGCTAATGCCTTCTCTAAGTTAATACGGTCTATTTCCCGTATTCTTTCTGCAGCCTCCTGTTGGGATATTTTCCAGTTTTCATTATAGTAGGCATAAATGCCAGCAAATATGAAACGTTTCTGACGTGTTTTCCGTGGGCCTGACAAGAAATCTCTAAGGTCCACATCAGGTGTGAGTAAGGTCAAGTGATGTTTATCTTCTGTGAGTGTTGAGGTCTCTAGCCAATCAAGGCACAACTTCCCAACACTATAGGATGTCACTACCCCTGGGTGTTGTCTTTGTACATAGCGAGGATCTGGCCTATGGATAGGGTGTACCTAGGAATCTCTGTTGACATGTGTTCGTGTCAATGGGCCAAATCAGCCATCCTGTCCAATTGGATCTGACCTGTTGTACTGGAGAATGTCATCTAATCGTGCTCCCATGTGTAGTTGAATTCTACTTCCCACCCATCTGTGATGGTGTAGGAAGCAGGTGTGTCTCATTGCCTTGTTCTTGGCTAGTCCAAGACAGGATGTCTGTTGCACAGTTTCATTCAGAAATATTATCTGCTGTGGAATGAGGCATGCTCTAAAAGCGCTTTCTGTTCCTGGACTTGCCAGTCCCTAGAACCCCAGATTGATTTTGAATCTATAGTGTCCTTCCATAGGTCGAAACCCTGTGTAGACAACTGGGCCATAAAGGGAAGCAGAGTAAATCTGTTTGGTGTTGCGTCAACATAATTTTCTGTGCTGATGTTGTTGCCACTTTGTAATAAAATGACTTTGGGTCAGATGTGTTGAACCCTGAAAAGTATGTGAATTTCTGTGCAAAAGTTTGCAAACTACCTTTTGGAGGAGTTGGGCAGTGTTCCCACTGGTGGTATTCCAACTACATTTCTAGGTGTTATAGATTTGTGCAAGAAATGATGACCATAATGTTGGTAACAGTACAATGTATCATAGTCTGAAGTACCTTCTAACATTTCATTGTTCAGTAATGCTGCAGTTTTTTCTAAATCAGACATTGGGTTATTTACAGTTTCAGTGTCCCAATCATCAGAAAATGTACTGGAGGTAATGATATCACTTACAGAAATTTTAAATACATGTTTAAGCTTTAAAAGTTCAATCGGACCGAATATATCATAATCAATCTTGTCCCATACTATACCGTCCGGTATAGGAACTGCTGTGATGTTCACTGAAGACAAGTCTCTTGGTTCATGATGTGAAGACTGGTGTGGTTTTAAAATCAAATTGACTCTTTGGGCTGTCGAGCTCTGCTGGAGGTATTGTCCATTAATAAGCATATTAAAAGTTATTATTAAACCTAGCCAGAAAATAAAAATAAAATCCCAGTGATATACCATAGTTCCAATCCAAGGTGACACCAGGTAAGTCTTTCTAAAAAGTTCAAAAAGTCAGTGAGTTTCTGTTTGAGTGATTTTTGGCTGGCGTCTGCTTCCGGCTCGCTTGGATCCAGTGAAAACGTATCAAAGTTCTATAAAATAGCCAGAAGCAGTTCGATCAATTGTTGGAATTGCATCGGGATTTGTTGAAATCGCTGTGTTCTCTTGTCGAGGCACATTGACGTAGACGTCTGTAGTCGGTCTGATTGCAAGTTGGTTGTTAAGTTGATTTTCTTCTTGAAGTTGAACTTCTTGGTGAAGCGGAACGAGTTCCATAGCGTTGTTGCTTAGTCCTTCATTCCGTACAGGTGGCTCTTCAAACGTGATGAGTCTTTCTGTTTGAACTTCTTGGATTGTAGCAAGAGGAGGGCGTCTGCTACTGTGGAGCCCACAAGGCCTACTGTTTTAGTATCGGCCACATAGTGTGGTTTGATTAAGTCGATTGAGACAAATCTTTCTCCTTTTTCCGGCAAGAGGCGGTAGAAGTACAGTTCTTGTGCCATGGATTGCTAGGACCGGTACAGCTGTTCTGTGGGATGGACCGAATTCCTTCTTGTCTGCAATCTTCTCTCTGACCAGATCCCCGACCTTTGGGATCCAGACAGGTCTCGCCGTTACTGCCTTGACTTCCTCAGTGGTGGTCTGTTTTAAGTGGATGTTGCTTTGTTGTGTCCTGGATTCATTTAGATCTTGTAAAACAGCCAAACGATCATGGATATCAAATGGTTTTTCATCCGCCACTGTGCCTTCACAATCAAGATCAGGTACCCACATTCATGTCCAGAATAGGACCTCGTAAGGAGTGACACCCCCTAGAGAGCTTCTTGGCTGATTGTTAATTGCTCGTTGGACCCCATAAAGGTGATCGACCCATCTACCGCCTTTGCCTAATACCCTAGCTGTTAAAGATTGCTTTAAGTCCCGGTTTTTCCTCTCCACAACAGAATTTCCTCAGGATGGTACGGAGAGTGAGTACCGCAATGTCACGCCCATTCCTTCCATGGCCTCTTTGTAAGCCCGAGAGCTAAATGCCGGACCACGGTCAGAATGTAACGTGCCAACTGCGCATGTGCCGATAAAGACTCGCAAATCTTTTATAACAGTTTGAGCGTCAGCCGAGCGCTGAGGCCAAACCCATAGGAATATAGAGCAGGAATCCACTGCAACCATGATATATTTCTTGGCCCCATCCGATTGTAGGGGTCCGCAGTGGTCCAAATATACACATGCGAGAGGTTTGTCTGATTTTAGTAATGGTGTCTGCGCTGGGCGTGTTACGGTGGAGCCTACATCCTGCTGGCAGATGTCGCATTTCCAAGACATAGTCTTTGGTCTGCTTTGTTAACCCTGGCCACCAGTAGCGTTGTTTCAGTAAAGAAATAGTCGCTGTAATGCCTGTATGTGCAGAACCCAAACCCTTGTGTGCTGCTACAATTAAGCCTTGCCTACGATCCATATTTGGTATTACTCTATCCCCCACTCCAGGAATCTGAGCATATGGAATGTTTTGTGCATCTAACTTGTAGGAGTACTTGAGTGGAAATTTTTCAGGTACTGCTGTGCTGCCCTTTGCGTGAAGCATTGACAGCTACCAAAATCTCGTCACTGCCTATTCTCGTTTTTGAACGAGTGATTGAGCTACGGATGCTGTGCGTACAGCCCCCTTTGCGGCTTCATCAGCCAATGAATTCCCTCAACGTGAACACAATCACGCTGATGACTCAGTGTATGTATCATGAGCCCCTCGGTGGTTCTGCTTCTCAACTCCACTACCTGTTCCCATAGCAGCTTATGCTTAATTGTGCCACCTTTGGCGTCTCTTGAACCCATTTTGTTCCCAATGATGTAAATATTCATTGTACGACTGTACACAGTAAAAGGAATCACACAATTAGTGTGGGGAATTCATGTTCCGTATTTACAAGTGCCAGTATCAGTGCTTTTAATTCTGCTAACTGAGCCGTGCAGTCTCCTAGAGATTGCGTTTCAGTGCTACTGGGATGGAACTTTCCATCGCGCATGCGACCTTCAACGATTGCACACGCCGCGCTGTAAGCTTGCTTACTCCCTATGGCTGGTTGAGCAGATCCTTCAGTGTAAATAATGTATTCATACTGATCTAGAGGCAGAATTTCATTTGGTAGAGGATATTCTTGTTTGTATTGCAGAAATGCTTGTGTTTTTAAACTTGGATCAAATCTGTATTCAACAACCGTTGCAGTAAGAGAATTAGCCCATTGTATCCATCTGGGATGTAAGGCTTTCGCATTTGGAATGCTAGCCTTGGTAACAGCCTCTAAAGCTGGTACTGGGGTCACGACTATTATGCGTTTACCCTTGGCCAGAGCTCTTTCTCTTGCTACAGCGGTCTGCACTGCTGTCAGGATTTTTTCTGTTGAAGTGAAACGCATTTCTGCGTTTGTGTACAGGTGTGATTTGTATGCGATTGGTACCGTTTTGTCTTCATTGAAAGTCAAATAAGTGTACCCGCATTGACCCACTATTACTCGGATCACTAAGTTGCGTGCGTTTACGCTGTCTGTAAATGTTTAGAAGCTATCATGTCTTCCTGTAGGGAACGCAGGATATTTGTATGTTCCTGTGTCCATTGTCTGACTGAAAAATCAGGTTTTATTAAGTCGTAGAAAGGTTTTACTCTTTCTGCGTAATCCAAAATGTATGTTTGACCAAAATTTAGGAATCCCAGAATTGATTATAAATTCTTTAGTGATTTTGGAGGTTGGAGCAGCGCACACTTTTCTAAAAGTTAGCTGCTAGGCTTTTTCCTTCACTTGACAGCTCATACCCTAAACACAGGACATTGAGATGGGCAATTTTTGATTTTTTGAAATTAAATTTATAGCCCTCAGAGGCGAATCCCATAATAATGGTGCTCACCCTGGTCAAGTGCCCCGGTAAGTCATCATCCATCAGATAAATATCATCCACATAGGACAATGCTTCTTCATCCATATTTTGGAGTAACTCTGTTCCCCTTGCTGAAAACAACCCCGGGCTATTCGTATACCCTTGGAGGAGTCGGCAAAATTGCCGTTGTGACCCTAGCGCTGAGAATGCGGTCAGATACCTGCTTTCAGGCGCTATATTTTGGCAGAAAATCCATTTGAGATATCAAGTGTTGTTTTGTATTTTTGTCGCACAATGTTATTCATTAATGCGGCACTGTGTGCATTTGAACTGCAAATGTCTTTGTGCAAGTGTTTAAATGTCTGTAATCTAAAACTAGACGATATGTGTTGTCAGGTTTAGCTACGGGGAACAAAGGGTTGTTCATAGGTGAAGTGCAATTTTCTATCACCCCCTGGTATTCAAGTTGATCTAGGATCTCCCTGACTTGTTTTTTAGGTTCCTGCTTTATAAGGTATTGCCTTTGAGCATTTGGGGAAACTTTTAACGGGATCACGTGGTGGGTTGAATCCTCATCCCAACCAGCATGATTTTTGTACAATGCTGGAGCTAGGGCAACCGCCCACTCCTGCGCATATGCATGTTTTAAATGTATGGAAACGAGGTAGGAAAATGCTGGAAAAATTACCTTTTCTCCCTTTGGGCACTCTATGACGAATGCTGGCGGCCAGCCGTGCTCTGCTAATAGGATGTCATATCCAGATGACAAATTTTCCCAAAATAGACCTTTACTTTCCTGGGCTTGTCCCACTCCATCCAGAGTGTTATCTCATGTAACTTAAGTGGGACACTTACCCGAGTATCAGGTGTTTCCACCGTGATATACTCACTCAACTCCACTGTCACCAGAAATTCCTTCAGGTTCTGGCGAGCTATCATTACTTCTGCCGCGCTGTCTAGCATCGCTCGACCATTCCCTGCTCAGAAGCTGTGTCCTCAGAATTCTGGGCATGTCTGATCTTGAGACCTGCTACCTTCTTCTTTTTGAACTGAGGTTTCTGTTTTTGTTTATCCTCTTTTTTAGGTGCGTAGTCAGGCAGCGTGTTGCGTGTCTCTGGACTTTGTACGCTCCTCTTGTCTGTGTTCTGACCGTCCTTCCTCTCGGAGTTTCTTGGACGAACCCTGAAAGGAACGAGAGGAACGTGTATCAGTATCCTGATACCTGTCAGGTTCTTTAATATTTATCCCTATTCCTGAGGTTATACCTCCTTTCAGAGGGCTCCTGTTGAGGTGACCTGCCTCGGGATTGAGATCTGCTGTCTTTAGACTTTTGTTGCTTTTTATTTTCCCACTTCTTCTTAGAGGAAGTAGGTGTCTCCTTTGTAGTGTCCTTTTCAGGACTGCCCACCAGTTGTGGCTTTAGGGCTTTTCCACCTAGACTGTCTCTGCCTAATTCTGCATATGCAGTTTCAATGATTTTGGGTAGTTCGTGTTGTTGATCTACTGGACTGAACTCCCTTAGGCATTGGCGGATCGCCACTGAAGCTGCTTCCCCCTTAATGTTAGCTAGTATTATGGCTGATACCTGATCGAAGTTGTTTAGTAACTTCATCCCTAAGTTTAGGGCAGACTCTGCTCCGTACTCATTTTGTATCTGTCTCAATACATCTGGCACTACTGCTAAGGATGGGATACCATGTGTTCTGGTATATATGGCAGCAAAGACTGAACCCCAAGAGGTGCAGTCCTCTACTTGTGGTGTGATCCCCATGGGCAAGCAGATCATTAGAATTCTGTGTTTTTCTATAGGTGGTAGTGACTCGGGAATACCGCTCAAGCTGAGTTATTTTCTGAGCTATCCAGAGATGGATTTGTTCGCGCTTTGCAGGCATTTTGCCCATTACCACGTGTAATGTTTGAGGAGTAATTTTATTTCCTGTACCCTGAGCTGGAGTACTATTTGCTGCACCTGGTGCAGGTTGATTGTCAAAGTCCTCATGACGAATTGTGTCAGGTTTCTGTAGATTTTAATTAAATCTCTCGTGTTGTACGAGTAATTTGGCTGTGGCATTGTTCCAATGTCAGGGTGCGGTGTGTAAGCCGCTAGTATTGGCCATGTGGCCCCGTCTCCTCCGAGCGGGCCTAATATTACTCTTCCTCTTACGTGGGGTAGGGCGCCATTAAACCAGTAAAAAGTTCCTAGTAAGTGAGTGGAATCTCTATGTCCTCAAACGGGGCATATTCATGTGGTGCATCTCCTTTTATATAATAGTGAAATGTCTTTGTTATGGCATTTGCTGCTGGGAATGTAACCCATGAATAGAACACCTCTGTTTTGTTTGATTCGTGTGCCTCAATCACGAAAACTACCATGCCACCCCTAGCTTGTAAACCATTTTCTAATAGTCTTAGGGTGACTGTCATTCTGAATTTTTGTGCAATCTGTATTGCATTTGCAGTATCATCTCCTTCTTCTAAAGAATTCAGATCAACTCTGTCTTACCCTGCCTCGGAATCAGGCATGTTTAGAGGAAGAAGTGTTCAAAGGGAACTAAGATGAGGTATTATGCACAATTTAGGAACTAAATGTCCTTCAAGCTTGATTAACCAACAGGTGATAAATAGGATATCTCGCCTACTCAGCTGTGGCGGAGTTTGTGCCCACCCACTCCAGACTTCTCTGGGGTTTTGTGAGTAGGTTCTCTGAGAATAACACGACTGAACTACTCAGATTCTACTGTTAAATAAGTACCCAACCAACGTTGGCGGCGCCATGTCGTGTAGTTCCTATAGTACCCCTGCAGAATCTGCGCGTTTGGATAACTTAAACTGTGGGCTTGGTGTTAGACTGACTCTGTGCACCCCCACCGCATGTGTTAGTAGGATTTGCATTAGTTAGCTCACAGTGCCACTAGAATCTCCTGTTATCGGGGAGAGATTAGTTCCTGGTAACCTTAGATCATGACAACCCTAATTCCTCAGAATCGCAGTAGGAGGAGGAATCGCCATCATCCACAAGAACACCATCAGGGTCTCGACCAGCACCGACGACACTCTCAGCACCGCCGAACACATGCACTTCCAGATCCACACGGACCCCAACACCACCCTTAGAGGCACCCTTGTCTACAGACCCCTCTGGGCCCCGACCCCAGTTCAGCGACCCATCGCCGACTTCATCAGCACGCACGCCCTGACCTCTACCGACTACATCCTCCTCGGAGACCTGAACTTTCACCTGGAGAACAACAACGACAGCAACTCCACCACCCTGATCGACAACCTCGCCAACCTCGGGTCTGGAGCCAGCTCGTCACAACACCGACCCATTCCGCCGGCCACACGCTTGACCCCATCTTCTCCTCAAGCTCCCACGTCTCCTTCAGCCACACCACGGAACTCCTCTGGACCGACCACCGCTGCATCCATTTCTACCTTCCAGAAACCCACCACACACCACCGCACCCAACAGATCCCACGCCGCTGCTCGGAGCAAAGTCACCGAAGACCAACTCGGGCAACCTCGCTCTCAGCCCTCCCTCCGACCCATCCAACACCGAAGACGCTGCCTGCAACCTCAGACGATGGATGGACGACTGTGCCAACACCCTCGCCCCGCTGAAAAACTCACCTACAGTGACACCACCAAAAGAGCCAGCTGGTTCACCTCGGAACTCCTAGCTTCCAAGCGTACCTGCCGGAAACTAGAGAAGAAATGGCACAGTGATAAGACACCGGACAGCCACGCAGCCCACCAAAGACGCCATCCGTAACCACCACCACCTCATCAAGTCCGCCAAGAGAATCTCCTTCAAAGACCGCCTCGACAACAACGCACACAACAGCAAGGAGCTTTTCAACATCGTGAAGGAACTCTCCAACCCCAGCTCCAACACCAACGACATCCCGCCGCCGCAACCCCTGTGCGATTCCCTCGCCACCTCTCTTCCACCGCAAGATCGCCGACATCCACGACAGCTTCAACACCCAGACAGCCCCAACTAAGATCGATGCACCAGACCTGCCGCGACACCATCGACCACGACCCCTGCCAGCCTGGGCCAGCGTGAACATACTGGACACCATCAAGACCATGAGCACAATACACCCGGCTCCCCGCCAGACCCTTTCCGCACCACATCTTCAACAAAGCCAGCAGCTCCATCGCACCCCACCTGTGCAACGTCATCAATCTCTCCTTCGAGACCGCAACCTTCCCAGAGAGCTGGAAACACGCAGAGATCAACGCCCTACTCAAAAAACCCAAGGCGGACCCGAGAGACCCCAAGAACTTCCGGCCCATCTCCCTGCTTCCGTTCCCAGCCAAGGTCATCGAGAAGATCGTCAACAAACAGCTAACCCCATACCTCGAAGAAAACAGCATCCTGGACCCATCCCAATCGGGGTTCCGCAGCAACCACAGCACTGAGACTGCCCTCATCGCCGCCACCGACGACATCAGGATCCTGCTGGACAACGGTGAGACCGCAGCCCTCATCCTGCTGGACCTCTCCGCCGCCTTCGACACTGTCTGCCACCGCACTCTACGCGCATGCCTCCACGACGCAGGGATCCGAGACAAGGCCCTGGAATGGGCCACCTCCTTCCTCGCCGGCAGAACCCAGAGAGTCCGCCTCCCACCATTCTGATCCGAAGCCTCCGAGATCATCTGCGGCGCACCCCAGGGATCGTCCCTCAGCCCAACACTGTTCAACATCTACATGGCCCGCTCGCACGCATCGCCAGACAGCACGACCTCAACATAATCTCCTACGCCGACGACACTCAACTGATCCTCTCCTCACCAAGGACGCCCGCCGCCAAATCCAACCTCCATGAAGGAATGAAGGCCGCCGCCGATTGGATGAAGATCAGCCGACTAAAACTGAATACGGAGAAGACAGAGGTCCTCATCCTCGGCTCCAACCCCTCAGCCTGGGACGACTCCTGGTGGCCAACGACGCTGGGAGCAGCCTCGACACCCACCGACCACGTACGCAACCTGGGAGTCATCCTCGACTCAACGCTCTCCATGGCCAAGCAAGTCAACGCAGTCTCATCCTCTTGCTTCAACACCCTCCGCATGCTTCGCAAGATCTACAGGTGGATCCCGACAGACACAAGAAGAACAGTCACCCAGGCCCTCGTCAGTAGCAGACTTGACTATGGGAACGCCCTCTACGCGGGAGCCCCGCCAAGCGACTGCAACGCATACAAAACGCCTCCGCACGCCTGATCCTCGATGTACCACGCCACAGCCACATCACCCCCACCTGAGGAACCTGCACTGGCTCCCCGCCGACAGGAGAATCTCCTCAAACTCCTCATCCACGCACACAAGGCACTCCACAAGACTGGCCCAGCCTACCTCAACAGACGACTCCTCTCTACGTCCCCAACCGCCAACTCCGCTCCGCCGACCTCTCCTCGCCACACCGGCCCCTCGCATTCGAAGAACTACCACCGGCGGCAGATCCTTCTCCACCTCGCCGCCAAGACCTGGAACACCCTTCCACTAAGCCTACGACAGACCCAAGACCTGCTGACCTTCAGGAGGCTACTCAAGACCTGGTTGTTCGACCAGTAGCAGCACCCCCCTTTTCTTTTTCCTGAGCGCCTTGAGACCCTCACGGGTAAGTAGGCGCTTTGTAGATTCTGTGATTGATTGATTGATTGATTGAAACAATGTACTACCTTTCGCTCAGTCACTCGTGCTTACTTATTCGGTTTGTCTCAGAGAGTTACACAGAATAAACAGTCTGGGCGTTTCAATAAGTATTTATTGAACAGTTGTTATTCTAGTGTAAAATATATGTGCTGCAGCAATCAGCAGACAATAGCAGAGATATATTATCAGCAGTACGAGCAAAGTGAAAGGATAGAACAGTTCTACCAAATTGCAATAATCATGAATACATACATGAATATAAAAGGCACTATGAAAGTGTGCGTACTCCTACGATGCCTAACTAGATGTACCTGAGTGTACCTAGCATATGTGTAGGTCTATAAGCCTAAGAGCCAAGAATCCCTTTAGGATTTAGTCGAACCCCCATACCTGAATAGAGAGAGTGTGGGACCCCGTCCTGGTCTCGAGTTGGACACCCCGCAAGGGCTGTGTTAGACCGCTGTCAGCTGGAGCGACTGCATGTAGGAGCCTCAGCGCTCTGGTCAGTGTGTCAGCATGGAAGTCTCGGTTCCCTCCGTCTTACCGTGGCAAGATGTGGTGTATTTATACCCTAAAGTGTCTCGGCCCTCAGTATGGTTTGTATTGGTTCTTTGTTAGACATGAGGAAGACGTCAGGGGTGAACTTTGTACCATACATATTATGCGGGAGATGTAGCTGGTGAATGCTCATGCATAATTTATGAGTACATTGTAGGCCTGTGTTCTGGAAAGACCTTGCAGTGTTCTAACCACAGACTCGATAACGCCCAACCCTCAGAGCTCGTTGTGTACTGTAGGGAAGTAATGTAGGTGAAAGATCATGCCTATATTAGGAGCCATGACTATAATAGGGCATGTACGAGTATGACCATAATAGGGCATATACGAGTATGACCATAATAGGGCGACCAGTCAGTCAGTCAAAGATCTTTATTCGGCTGAATAACAGCCATAAAAGAACACATAAAAACATTGTTTCACAAAAATTAGCATAATAAAATGTAACCGACATAATTAATACACAAAAAATCATTTTCTAACAATATTACGGGGCCGTACTGCAGAGGAGATATACCTATAAATCATTAAGCAAGTGAATTCATCATTTAAAAGGAGTAGATGACATAATGCAGGTTGACACTTTCTTATATTTAAAAAATCTTAACAATGGTTTTAAAAAGATACGTCTCGGGTTAAGATAAAGTTTACAAAAACATAAAATGTAAAGTGCTCTGTGCGGAGATTGAGTCACATGGACACAATTCTAATTTAGCATCGCAATATGCATCACGTGGATACGACACCAGAAGATGAGCAATACCCATCCTAAATCTAATCAAGTAGAACATTTTGGCTTGATTAAAATAAAAAGAGAGGTAGGATTCAATTCTTGGGGAACTAACTAGCAATGAGTGCTCTACAACCCTTTTTTTAACCATCTCTTGGCTATCTCTTACTTGCTTCAGATAAAAGAGAAAATCTCTTTTCAGCTTGGCTTTTGGAATTGCGGATATGTTTCCAGGTGTATTAAAACAATCCTGCAGTCCCAGCTTCTCCAGTTGTTCTTGCATATAAGAGAGCCAGGGAATTTTTTTTGCACAGTCCAATTTCAAGCAATCTAAAATTATATCGCGGTTCAAGACTGGTTCCTCTTTTATCCAAATTTTATGTCAGAGCATCAGAGGTGCTAATTGCATGTGAAAAGATAATGGTGTTACACCCAATTTGTTATGACACATGGTAGCAGGAGCGCTTTTAGGTAGTGTCAACACACGTTTAAGCATCATGTTTTCTGCTCTCTGAAGGCCCATAGTATTAGAGCAACCCCAAACTCCAGCACCATACAAAGTGACGGCGCATGTTCGTGCTTTATAAATGTCTATGATGGCTCTTGTGGGGCAAGAGCCTAGTTTTTTTGTAAATCTAAAAGTGGCCTCCACATTTTTGTTAAAGGTTCCAATCCTTGCATCAACTAGGTGGGACCAAGAATTTTTTCATTAAAAAGGATGCCTAAATAGGAAAAGGTTGGAACCTGGCACAATATTCTCATTCTTTATATAAAAAGTTTTTGTTTTTGATGGGGATTTGCCTGTTACCATAACATGTGATTTTGCAACATTTTTTTTAGCCAAGGTCACTCATAAATTCATTAAAACTAGTTAAAAGCCTTTGTAGTCCCACCCCAGTTCTTGACATTAAGACACAATCATCAGCGTATAGCAAGGCTGGTAGAGACCTGCAGCCTACTGTGGGCGCATCTACATTTCCAATTCTGATGTGGCTTTCTAGGTCATTTATATATAGACAGAATAGAAAAGGAGCGAGTACACATCCCTGACGAACCCCACAGTCTATCTTTATTGGTGAGGTAAGCTCGCCTGCTGCTCCATATCGTACTCTCCCTGTGACTCCCTGATGCATTGCTGCTAGATAATGGACAATAGATGGATCAATGCCCATAAGCAGCATTTTCTCCCAGAGTCTCCCCCTCTGCACCCAGTCAAAGGCAGAAGTCAGGTCCATAAATCCAAGGTATACGGACCCTGACTTTGCCATAGTGTATTTGCCAATGACCAGGTGCCCAGGCCTTTCCTAAAGCCATATTGGACATTAGAAAATTTCCCGTTTTCCGTTATCCAAGTCTCCAATCTCTCCAGTATTACTCGTCCCATGATCTTACAGGAGCAATCAATTAGAGAGATTGGTCGATAACATTTAGGGTCTGACCTGTCTCCCTTTTTATATATAGGGACTATTATAACCGATCTCCAGGAATCTGGAGGACCCTGGGCCGCATAGCATCTTAATATATTTGTTAACAAAAGAATAAATGCGCAGGTATACCGTCCGGCCCAGGGGCCTTATTCTTTACAGTCTGAGAGAACGCCCTATTTACCTCATCTAAAGTCGGGGGTTCCAAAGGAGATACCACATATTGAAAATCTATACCACAGTGTGACTCAGTGCTATTACCGTAAAGACCAGCAAAGTGTTTCACCCACATTTCAGGCATGATTGTTACATCAATATTACTATTTTTTGTGTCGCTAAAATACTCTTCATTGACTGTTTGCCAGAAGAGTCTGGAGTCTTTACTCTGCGACGCCAGATGTAATTGGCCCCATGCGTCTTTCCTGATCTCCATCTTACGATTCTCCAGCGCGCGTTTGTAGTCTTTGCGCGTCTGTCTCACTGCCACCTTGTCACGTGGTTTAATTTTTAAAATCTTAATTAGTTTATTATGTAACTGAGAACATTCACTGTTAAACCACCTTTTATTTTTCTGTATTCTATCAGGCTGGTTCTTAGTTAAAAGTATCTTGATTGTCTCGGATATTGTTTTATACGATTTAATCATAGCTGTAACATTTAAATTATCTTCCAGACAATCCAAAACTTGCCCAAGGTTACTCTTTATGATCTCCTCCAGAACAAAGTCTGGATTGACAGTGGACCACTTCCTGATTAACTCCTTGTTTTTAGTATAAGACAAAGGTAATACTCTATCTGGCGTGATTAATCTCTTCAGATGGAACCACCAGTTTTAATATTAGTGGATAATGATCACTAAAATATACTTTAGGTATGTTAAAAATCACTAATTGTGAGTTAAAATAATCAGACAAAATAATAAAATCAATCAGAGTGCCATGGCCTCTACCCACGTATGTTACCACATCAGTTTTGACAACTCTATAAGATCTAAAGCTAAAAATAGTGAGAATTTCACCAACAAAGAATTAAAAGTGTTCCCACAAGGACTATGTTCAAAATGGTAGCCGCCTCACCATGTCCCTTGCTAGAGCGGTGGCATGCCCCACGTTTGGACAGGGAGCATAACTTACAGTTAAAATCACTCCCCCAAAGTAGTACAAAATCAGTTTTTATCTCCTCTATATGCTTCATTAATGTAGTTTCAGTTCCTGTGCAATAATAATATTTGTGTTATTAAAATTATTATGGTAGAAATTAACAACCACAAGCATCAAATTTTTCTAAACAAAATATTAATAATCTGAAAATGCGGAGACTCCAACTGCATTTCCCTCACTCTGCCATTTAGTGTTGTTGAAATCAGAGTTAACAATCCTCCTTTTTTATGACCACCTGCGGAGGCTCTAGCTGGTGTGTGTATAGAATAAAAGCCATTTATGTGAGCTATGTCGCGCATCCAAGTTTCCTGTAAACAGACTATGCTATACTTACTAACAAATTCTACCCAATCTTTAATTTCCAATTTATTTGACATTCCTGCTATATTCCAAAAAAGACTGCCATGTGTAATTACACTAGTCTGAGTGGAGTGCTCGCTCTCTAAGCAGCAATTAGCTGCAACACCTCCTTCTACCATCAGCGTGTCTATTAACACGTTAGAGTTCCGAGCACCAACTGATAATACATCAGAACGTGCTGGCAAAAACTCTGATATGCCATCATAAAAAGGATTAACAGGATCAGGCACTATGGGATGTATCGAATCTGGCGAACCATCCAGGTTAGGGTGGCCAGATTCGCTTAAGAGTTTAATATTAGGAAGTGATGATGGAATTACTGTTGGCGCATGATAGCTAGCTCTATCTATTTCTACGAAAACACACGGTGAGGTTAGATTTTCAGCACCAAGCTCCCTCAGCGACTGGTAATTCAGTCATGACCATAATAGATCATATACGAGTATGACCATAATAGGGCATATGCGAGTATTTCTACATTATGGCATATATGAACGCGTCTACATTAGGGCCTATATACAAAACATAACAATGTGTAGTTTTCACAATTCCAAAGTCAGACACTGCACACATCGACGTAAGCACACTCAGATGAGAAACACAGCTGTTCACTCCCCGGTGATATCTATGACACCCATAATGCAGCAGATGGCATGAGGCCACATCTTATCTTGCAATGTCACGGGCCATTATTTTAAACACATGAGAAAGTACTTGTAGCAAAAATGCATGTCAGCTGCACTCAACACAGAGGCCACTTACAAGCCATTGCATCACTCTGGAAACATCACAGAGCTCAACACTGGCGCAGGGTTGGGATACATGCAGTCACTCACACCCAAAGTCACCCTTCGCAGAATACTCACCCCCAACTTGCTGCTGATGGGCCCTCAAACGTCCATCCAGCTCTGGCTGTGTCACAGTCAAGATGCGGGCCATTAGTGGTGTCATGCTCCTGCGCGACAACCTTCCAGTCCGAGGGAGTAGCCCCAGCGTTATCTCTGCCACGTTTTTGCTCATCCGGCAGATGTCATCCCACCTCTTGTGACAGTGTGTGTGCCGTCGGCTGCAGACACCCAGAGCCCGCACCTTGCGTGCAATGGCCCTCCATAAGGCCTTACGCTGGCGGACTTTGAGCTGCAGGCATGGGAGACAAGAAGAGGCAGTTTCAGGGACACTGGGCCATGTTCCACTGTGTCTCAGGACAGGTGCATGCAAACACTTAGCACAGCTGTACAGAAAGCTTGATCAGAGGCCATACAACATGACACGTAGTACATTTGCATCAGATAATCTGGATTGAAATGCATTTAGGCATGAGGGTGGACACAGGACCTGGCCATCTCACACACATGCAGAATGGCAGCACACAAAGCAATGTGAAGAAGGCCCTCATCTGTGATGCAGTATGTGAGGGAGCAAGACATACATCATGTTGCAAATGATGTTTTGGGGGAAGACTCACTGTGTCCAACACTACACACCCCTCAATGTCCTTTGGCCTGTGAGTGGCTCACTGTGTCGTGGATGTCACATCTAGGGACATGATCTTACATTCTCACACCCTTCTCACAAGGCCTGTCTTGTGCAATCATCAGGCCTAAGATAGCTCATTGAGAAACAGGGTGGCAGACAACACATATATCTCACTCTGTCCATTTACTGATGGGTCCCTGTCAAATTGGGCAGTATCTGTGCAGGCCAGGGGGACTCACACTGAGGTTAAACCTGGCCCATCAGAACAATCACATGCATGTACAATATGAGAGGTCAAACAGTACCTACACATGCAAGTCAGTACACATCATGAAATCAATGGAAGGAGGATGTTTCAGAAGTACATCACTCTGATGTGTCATAGGCGATTTTCCACCAAGAGTGTCACCTCAGGCATTTCAATCTTGTGCATAATGCTCACATATCCATGGTGACAATATGAAAAGTGTGACACACATTCTTTCAGTACCCTCTGGACGAAACACATTTGTAATGTCCCAAATGAGCATGTGAAAAGCGAATGGACTCTGACATCCATTAGCACAGGCACTGTTTGTTCTGACTTCCACTGTCCAAACCAGCAGTGTTACTGTATGGCTGCAAAGACACTGCATGTCCCTCCCATCCTTCAATGCAGCCAGGGATATGTGGTAATAAGGCTACACACCCCATTGACATGAAGTCAGCATGACAGGCAGTGTATCACACAAACTTGCACTCACAGGCACATACTACAGCAGAGCAACATCATGTGAGCACTCTTTGCACTCCCCAAATTTCACTCTGAAACACTTACCATTACACTTTTTTCACCTTGCTCATACCGCGAAGTTTATTTAGGACAATCACTTTACTAATTAAAACTTTTCCAGCTTAATTGGGGCATGCAACACAGCGCGCTTCTTGACATTTGGTGCATCTGTACAGAGCGGAGATGTGCACATATTTTCAATGTATTTGCATTCAACGAGTGCTTTCTTTCATAATTCTCATCTAGCACACGCAGTTTTTATGCACAAGCGTCACAAGGTTATTTAACTTAGTCTAGTACAAGTATCTTGCTTATACCACCCCCATTAGGCGCGATATGCCTTTTAAAGATGAACTCGCACTCATGCATGTGTTCATGTATTGAGAACCAGTTGGTGCTTTCCCTTTCACACAAGAAACTCCGTCGGAGTCACATACAGATGCCCGGGGTTTGTCTTCCTAAGCTGACATTTTGGTTTCCTTAAGCTGATAATAGTGGTTACAAGCACATTGCATATTAATGTTGGCAAGGCAGTTATTATACGCTATTACACACATCACTGGTACTGTTTTTTGTAAATGTGCCACCTTGCTCTGGCATGTAATATGTCGCTTTAAAACTCGACCTATTTTAGAGGGCTATTTTGTGACATACGTATTACCTTTTTCAGCCACAGTTTACTCATCAACCTGGGCCCTTACTTTTTGAATACCTCGATCATCTTTAAGAAGTCTGAGTAAGTTCGTTGTCTTGGAATCTTTATATAATTTATATTTGTTACCCCTCAGTAGCTCTAGGAACACAGGTCCTAGTATCCTGTCTCCTCTCTCTTTTTACAGGAGCCTATGAGCCCAGCCTTTCTCAAATACAGCCTGAAGCAATAGAGCTGTCTCTACTTGTAAATCACCATGACATTTGTATATATAAAAAATCTTTTCTCTTTTATGCACGCACCACCCAAATAATCTTATGTCATTGTCCGTAGGTGCCAAAACCCCTCCCCACCCTCACCATTGTCCTGATGAAGACCCCGCCCAACAATGCGTGAAATTGGCTGTTCCTTTTAGGGGTCGAAACGGCGACACTTCTGTATTTTTATGTCAGACATATATGACATTTAATGATTGGACAGTAACACTGTCGGGATAGTTTACAATGATCTGATTGATGTATATATGTATGCACCACTGTCCTTTTTCACAATCCTTCCTATACACCTATCACTTCACTCCTCTGTGCACCTGTTTTTAAAGAATATATCCATTTAGGATTTGTTTTCCATTGTATGTATTGATTTATTCAAATATTATGATTCAATTAAAGTAGACCCATTGCTTGGAAGGAATTAATGGTGGTGTTTGACTTTGATTAGATTCTATTGATTAATACGCTTTATCGATTTTTCTGTTTCATTTGATTTCCACTGGGACATAATCTTTTTGTACCATACTTCACTGTGTATATTGCTGAACTCATGTTGATACTTGATCTTTATGCACACACTGTACTCATTGTGACGTTCATATGTGCCCTGTCCGACTCACGCATGAGGGTGTGGCAGGTATAGCAGCTACGTAGGAGACAGCAGTGTTGGTGTTTCAGACATGTGCTGTGTCAAGTACTTTTAGGGCTGGTGACACAAGATGTCGGAATGTCCCATTTCACATTTACATAGTCTGAATCTGTCTCGGGTGCACTCAGTTTGTACATACTGATCACGTGTACAACTACTTGGGGTCAAGTTGTCTCTGCATGTGACTTGTGCTGTAAGCTGGTGTGTCAGGCCAGTCATCGTTGGCGCTGTGTCAGTCAAAATGTCATATGTTGGACACATCTCATGGGTGAATTGAATTGACAAGTGTCCCCTTTTATCTCATGTAGGAGGCCACCAAATGTGCACCGGCCATTCACCTTGCTGCCGGACATGGAGGATGTGGACATCATAAGTTCCGGTTGGATCGGCAAAACCTCCAAGACCTATGTGCTCAGTTGAACCCCATCTGAGGCCTCGCCAGGACATATCCAACTGCTGTGTCACCAACATGTATCGTGATGGCGCCCTGCATTTCCTTGCAACTGGCTCGCTCCAGTACACGGTGGCCAGCGCAGGTGGGATGTCGCAGGCAATGTTCAGCATGGTGCTACGGGATGTCCTGTCCGCTATGATGGTATACAAGGACACTTACATCCATTTTCCACGGAGACAGGAATTGGCAGCTGTGAAGGCTGATTTCTATGACGTTGCCCACATCCCTAATGTTGTTGGTGCCATTGACTGCACCCATGTTGGACTGGTTCCGCCACAGGCACGGGAGCACATCTACAGGAATAGGAGGCCATTCCCATTCCATTAATGTGCAGGTTGTATGTCAGGCAGATATGATCATCTCACCTGTCTGTGCCAGATTCCCTGGCTCAGCCCATGACTCCTACATCCTGCGTAACAGCATCGTACCACAGATGATGGCAAATCTGCATCCTGACCGTGCGTGGCTTATAGGTGAGTTAGCTGAGTCAAGTATTGTGCTGTATGTGTGACATCTGTCCGCAGCTACAGTCATTTTACTAAATTGTTCTGTGTATCTGGCACCTAGGTGACTCTGCATATCCCAACCGGCCTTGGTTGCTGAGCTCACTGCGGAATCCCAGGACCCCGGGTGAAGTCCGCTACAATGTGGCCCATGGGAGGACACGTCGTGTGGTGGAGCCGCATGCTTTGGGCTTCTTAAGTCTCGATTTCGGTGCCTGGACAGGACCGGAGGTGCACTGATCTACTCTCCCCAAAAGGTGTGTCAGATCGTAGTAGCATGCTGCAGGCTCCACAACCTTGCCCAACGCAAACAGATCCCCCTGATCCTGGACGATGATGAGCAGCAGATGCCCCCGCCTGCATACCCACACATGTCCAGTGACGAGGATAGTGGAGAGGAGGAAGGTGTTGACCTGCGTCAACAGCTCATCAACCGCTACTTCCCTTGAAGGTGAGTGACATTGTACAACGGTGCCATTGTATGCTGTTTTTGTAGTTGTAGGAAATGCCTAGGGGAGCTTTGTGACAGCTGCCTGTTGTTGGCTCTGTGCTGAGGGCTGATGTTTCTCGGACAGGGTAGTTATGGACAGCTACATGATGTCTATGTCGATATCGTTGCTCATTGTAATGTGTGCAGGGTTGAGTACCTTGATGACAAGTGTTGTGTAATGGGTGTGATGCCATTGCCTGACAAGTGAATGTTGCTCTTTGCGTGCTCCTAGGTCCCTTCAGCCTCTCAATGCCTCACAACAATCAGTGCACCTGGTACATTGTAATCTGAGTCAAGATTGTACATCCTGTGATAAACATGGAGCTGACACAAAACATAGGTGTGCAAAGAGTGTTTATTTACAATAAGTATATGTGACAGGGAAGTGATTATTTGCAAATAGGTGGAAATGAATCAATGAGTTGTCAGTGATGGTAGACGAGACAATAGAGTAGTCACCGCATTGATGTGGTGACACAGTCCAACAGACGCCTGCCATCAACATGGCAGTGTGGGTAAGGATAGTCAACAAAGTCAATGGGAAGGTGAAGTGAGGTGCCATCATGACTGGCTCTTTGACTGGCGTTTGGCTGGTGCTTTGCCACGTGATCCTCCCTTGTTTTTCCTCGGATGGCCCCTTGAGGCTCAGAGGTGTCTGAGGACTCATCCTGTTCCAGCTCACACGTCTCTGTGGCCGCAGGTGAGTGTGGTGGGACTGTCATCCTGCGGGCCACTGGAGGGAGGCTTGAGCTGTCCTTTGTACCGCAGGCCTGTCCCTCAGGACACCCACAAGCTGGCCCAAGAGGTCCACAATTTGGCCCATGCGCGTGTCTACGGACCTCAGCAGCAGGCGGAGCTCACGCAATTCTCCCCAGAGCCTGGCCCTGCAGTCCCTGGGGCTTGTTCGGTATGCCCCAAGGACTCTGGCGATGTTGGCCAGGGCTTCGGTCCCAGTGTCATGTTGATTTTGTCGCCCAGTTGCCCTCCCACCTGCCCTGCTGTCCCGGACCTGTGGCAGCACCACTCGATGCACCCGCTGACTCTCCCTGCCCTCCTCAGATTGTGGGGTGGTGTGGGTATCCTCTGAGGCAGGGACAGTGTTGCAGGCAGCACTGGTGGTAGTGGTGGTGGTGGAGGCTGCACAGGTCGTTACAGCAGGGGTCAGCGCAGTTGTTGTTGCTGAGGCAGTGGTGGTGAGGACAGTGGGGGCCTGGGACCTGCTGCGCCCTGGCAGGCCAGATGGACCAGGTTCTGTGTTCGCATCCGAGGAATTTAGGGAGTCTGCATCCGGGCGTCCATGTTCCGGGGGGGAGACTGGCTCTGCAGGTTGGTGTTGTCATCTCCGTGCAGTCAACTCTTGGTCACCTGTAGAACAGAGAAGAAATGGTCATTGAAGTGCACCACAAGCTTGGTGTCAGATGTTTGGATGTTACATGTTATACACCACACAGTTTACATTGAGATCACTTTTGTATGGCTGCACGGTACTGAGCATCATGACATGATGTGTAGGTACCTACATTACTTGTCCAAGGTGTGACATGTCAATAGATACCATGCTCCACGAATAGATTGTGTGATTACAAGGACATGTCGTCATCTAACGACTAGCAGCACAACAACTTTATGTGAAGCATCTTTGTTGTTTGCTCTGCATGGAAGACCTTCATACTGGGCATGTCCTAGCCATTGTTATCTCATGCATCCCTCTGTCATATCATGTTCTTTGCTTTATTTTTGAAAATGACCATGCTTGTTTTGTTTTCATATGGGCCTTGATGCTCTGCCACCATGGCACTTACACATAGTATTCACTGCTGTGCATGATTGTGCCCTGAATTACTTCAACATGTGATTTGGTGAGTCAAACTTAATTTCTGTGACAGTTACATACGCTAAGCTGTCTGCACACTGGAATGGCTATTGGATCTATGCCAAGTTGGGTGGGATGTGAGGGCTGGTGGTCATATGGCTCCATGCTTTTGAGAGGAATGGCAGGGTGCATGCACTGCTCTACTACCTGTTCTGTGACACAGTTGAGGGGAATTGCTGACACATGTTTCTGGGTGTGGGTGGAGTGCTCCATCCTGCTGAGCTGTGGGACAAGGGTGCCTGGTGGGATTTGTAGTGCTGGCTTTCCACCCACAAACACCCCTCCGTGTTAAGATGGCTACCTACCTGTTAGGTGGAGGTGATCAATGCAATGGCTGCCACATGCTTCTGGGTGTGGGGGAGTGCTCCATCTTGCTCAGCTGTGGGACAATGGGGTCTGGTGGGAGTTGTAGTGCTGGCTGCCTGTACACATGCAACCCTGGGAATGTTGCTAGCTACCTTTGGGGTGATTCAGAGGGAGTGAATGTTAGATCTGTGAGACATGTGTTGGGGAGTGTGTGGTGCACATGTATGCATTTGGGCCTAGGAGGTGTAGCTTTGTGGTTGTGCAAGACAGTACATAGCAGTGTGATGGTGGACATTTGTTGTTACTTACCAGCCTCCACTCCCCTGGGTATTCCTGTGAGACTCTCTGGATGCAGTATGGCAAGCACCTTCTCCTCCCATGCGGTGAATGTTCTTGGTGGAATGGGAGGGCCACCGCCAGTCCTCTAAGCCAGCTCACGGTTCTTGTTGTTCCTCTCTTTCACCTTTTTCTGGAGGTCATGCCACCGCTTCACGATCTCACTCTTGGTGCGTGGGACAGTCTCTACTGCATTGACCTTGCGGACCATCCTTTCCCACATTAGTGTTTTGGTGTTAACGTGTGTCTGTTGGACCATGCTTCCAAACAATTGTGGTTCTACTCTGATTACCTCATCTACCATGACTGACAACTGATTGTCAGTGAATTTGGGCATTTTCTTCTGTGCCATGGTGTGTGATGTGCAATGGGGTTGAAAGTGCAGGTGTGAGAGTGGTGGTGGTGAAGTAAGTGGTGTGTGTGTGTGTTGTTGAGCTGGTGAGTTGTGTGGTGGTTTGCCTCTCCTTTGTGCTGTAGGCTTGGTTCCTTCAGTGGTGGAGTATTGCAAAGGATTGTGGTCAGGGAAGGGGCTGGTTTTAAACTCAGCTATGTGGGTGTGTCAAAATGGAGTATTGATATCAGGTGTGTTGTGTGGGTTGACATGGGATTTGTGTTTTTTTACTTGCCATGGGGATGTGTCATTGGGGTGTATTAGTTTTTTTTTTTTTGGGGGCTGAGCCAGGTTGCTGGGTACACTTGGTGGGCATGTTGTGTGTTTTTTTTGGTCCGCCGCCATGATTTTTCCGGAGTGGCCGCGGCGGTGGGTATACGACCGCCCTTCCGCCGACACTCCCATTCATCACTGGTTGCGATCGTGGCGGTCGGAAACAGCGGATCGTTCCGCCATCACCTCAATGGTATCCTAATTCCACGTGCGGTCAATCCGCTGGCTGTGCAGTGGTTTGGGCTTTTTCCGCCGTGAATCCGACCGCCGCGGATGGATTTTCACCTGCTCTGCACGCTACCGGCAGTCTTTCTTGGCATCGTTCCGCCGCGGCCGGATTTTTCTGGCGGTTGATCCTAATCGGACCGCCGGTTTTCCCGCGGTACATGCGGACAGTTGATCCCCGCTATCATGGCGCGCCGGGTGCTTTTCCGCCCGCCATCGTAATCAGCCCCTAAGTTTTAATAAATATATTACATTAAAAGATAAAAAAATAAAAATATATTTCAAATTTTGATGAATTAATAGTTTAAATTTAAAAAAAGTTATAAAAAGTAACAATAATGATGGAAAATAGGGCAATTAATTATATATGTGTGAGAAATTAATATTACAATTAAGAATAAAATGAGTTATTAATTGCTACTTAGGTATTGGAATATTAAAGAGCCAATATAAAAAGTTTAAAACATTTAAAAGAAGAGAAATTATTGTGTAAAAAATTAAAGAATCATGTAAACTGTATATACTAATTTAATTTAATATAACATGAAGAAAGAAATATCAGACATGTAATTACTTATTAAAATATTTTTATTAAAAGTATTTATAATGTTATGTTTTGACAATAAATTATACAAAAATTTCAAAAATAGTTTATTATTTATAACTAATTAAAAAAATAAAGTTGCAATTTTTAATGTACATTAACATTTTTTAAAACATTTTTGAAAGTTTTCCCATGCTTTTCCATTGAAGTCAATGGGAGAAAATGTCTGATTTTCATTTTCACAGAAAGACATGACGTTGCCGCGTAAAACGTAACTTTCGCCATTATGAGTGATCGTCGCGCCACGGATCAGATGCAAGGGAGAGCTCCGTCAAGGTAAGACAAATTTAAATTATTAAAATACATAGATTAGTGGTAATGTTTATTGTAAGGAGAGAGGAGGGAGGTAGTTTTTTTGGTACTTTTGTTGTGTGTTAACCAACTATTTCACTCCATAACAGGTTGCAGTAGTAGGCCCACGTCGGGTCTCATTCTTTTGTAACAATTTTTGTTTAATAAAGTTATTAAGAATATATACATTAAAAACTTTAACCCCTTCGCTGCTAGGCCTTTTCCCCTCCTGTGCTAAGCCTTTTTTTGGCTATTTGGGGTAGTGCGCGCTAGGCCCTGTAACTTTTTGACCACATAAGGTATCCATGCCAAATTTGCGTCCTCTTTTTCTAACATCATGGGGATTGTAAAGGCACCCAGGGTTTGTGGATTCCCCTGGAGGGGACCCAGAAATTAGTCAAAATACAGCTAAATTTTGTTTTTTTGGGGAAAAATGCGAAAAAGGGCTACAGATGAAAGCGTCTTGATTTTTCCCTGCAAATGGCATCAAAAGGGGTTGTGGGATGAAATCACCATCTTCCCAGCTTTCAGGGACAAGCAGACTTTTGTCAGAAAACCAACTTTTTTACACAGTTTTGGCATTTTTCTGGGACATAGCCTATTTTTGCTATTTTTTGTGCTTTCAACCCTCCTTCCAGTTAATGGTAGAAATGGGTATGAAACCAATAATGGATCCTGGAAAGCCATACATTTCTGAAAAGTAGACAACATTCTAAAATTCAGCAAGGGGTCATTTGTGTAGATCCTTAAAGTTTTCCTTATAGAAACTAACAGTTAAATAAAGGAAAAATTGAAAATTAGTTGAAAAAAACAGCCATTTGTGTCAACGTTTTCACCTGTAACTTCTTCTAATTATGACAGCTATTTGAAGGCAATATACCGTTATATCCGCTGGACCTTTCTGGTTGTGGGGATCACCATAGAACCCGTACGAACCCAGACGCCAATAATTGAGCAGCATCTTGCAATGGTTTTTTATTATGTACCTGGTATATAGCAATTATTTTGGGAAAATGTATACATGGAAAAATTGTTATGAAAGACACCTATGTATTTCTGAAATGGAACAAAATGTAGATTTTAGAAACAGTAGAGATGTTGACATTTCCGAAATTGGGAGTACCCATACTAGCATGAGAATTATAGGTCATTTTTAAAAATGACTTATTTTTTACACATTGTCTTTCATTTGGAAGGCAGAAATGCATCGAAAGTCAATAGGTAATAACAGTTGCTCTACAATTCTGTGTTACCCTAAGTCTCCCGATAAAAATGGTACCTCACTTGTGTGGGTAGCCCTTAGTGCCCACAACAGGAAATGGCTCAAAATGCAACGTGGACGTACCACATTTTCACAATGAAAAATTACCTTTTTTGGCAAAGTGCCTAGGTGTAGTTTTTGAACCCTAGCTCTGCCGGCACCTAGGGAAACCTAGCAAACCTATACATTTTTGAAAACTAGACACCCAGGGAATCCAGGATGGGGTGACTTGACTGCCTCCCACCAGGTTCTGTTGCCCAGAATCCCTTGCAAACCATAAAACATTGTCAAACAAAACACATTTTCCCCACATTTCTGTGGTGGAAAGTTCTGGAGATCTGCGTGGATCCACAAATTTCCACCCACCCCGCGTTCCCCAAAGTCTTACGAGAAAAATGGTACCTCACTTGTGGTGGGTCGGCCTGGTGCCTGCGACAGGAAACGGCGCAAAACGCAACGTGGTCACACCTCAATTTCGCAGTGAAAAATGACCCTTTTTGGCAAAGTGCCTAGCTGTAGTTTTTGAACCCTAGCTCTGCCGGCACCTAGGGAAACCTAGCAAACCTATACATTTTTGAAAACTAGACACCCAGGGAATCCAGGATGGGGTGACTGGACTGCCTCCCACCAGGTTCTGTTACCCAGAATCCCTTGCAAACATACAAAAATTGTCAAAAAAACACATTTTCCCCACATTTCTGTAGTGGAAAGTTCTGGAATCTGCGTGGATCCACAAATTTCCACCCACCCCGCGTTCCCCAAAGTCTTACGAGAAAATGGTACCTCACTTGTGTGGGTCGGCCTAGTGCCTGCGACAGGAAACGGCGCAAAACGCAACGTGGTCACACCTCAATTTCGCAGTGAAAAATGACCCTTTTTGGCAAAGTGCCTAGCTGTAGTTTTTGAACCCTAGCTCTGCCGGCACCTAGGGAAACCTAGCAAACCTATACATTTTTGAAAACTAGACACCCAGGGGAATCCAGGATGGGGTGACTTGACTGCCTCCCACCAGGTTCTGTTACCCAGAATCCCTTGCAAACATAAAAGATTGTCAAAAAAACACATTTTCCCCACATTTCTGTGGTGGAAAGTTCTGGAATCTGCGTGGATCCACAAATTTCCACCCACCCCGCGTTCCCCAAAGTCTTACGAGAAAAATGGTACCTCACTTGTGTGGGTCGGCCTAGTGCCTGCGACAGGAAACGGCGCAAAACGCAACGTGGTCACACCTCAATTTCGAAGTGAAAAATGACCCTTTTTTGGCAAAGTGCCTAGCTGTAGTTTTTAACCCTACCTCTGCCGGCACCTAGGAAACCTAGCAAACCTATACATTTTTGAAAACTAGACACCCAGGGGAATCCAGGATGGGGTGACTGGACTGCCTCCCACCAGGTTCTGTTACCCAGAATCCCTTGCAAACATAAACAATTGTCAAAAAAACCACATTTTCCCCACATTTCTGTGGTGGAAAGTTCTGGAATCTGCGTGGATCCACAAATTTCCACCCACCCCGCGTTCCCCAAAGTCTTACGAGAAAAATGGTACCTCACTTGTGTGGGTCAGCCTAGTGCCTGCGACAGGAAACGGCGCAAAACGCAACGTGGTCACACCTCAATTTCGCAGTGAAAAATGACCCTTTTTTGGCAAAGTGCCTAGCTGTAGTTTTTGAACCCTACCTCTGCCGGCACCTAGGAAACCTAGCAAACCTATACATTTTTGAAAACTAGACACCCAGGGGAATCCAGGATGGGGTGACTTGACTGCCTCCCACCAGGTTCTGTTACCCAGAATCCCTTGCAAACATAAAACATTGTCAAAAAAACACATTTTCCCCACATTTCTGTGGTGGAAAGTTCTGGAATCTGCGTGGATCCACAAATTTCCACCCACCCCGCGTTCCCCAAAGTCTTACAGAGAAAAATGGTACCTCACTTGTGTGGGTCGGCCTAGTGCCTGCGACAGGAAACGGCGCAAAACGCAACGTGGTCACACCTCAATTTCGCAGTGAAAAATGACCCTTTTTTGGCAAAGTGCCTAGCTGTAGTTTTTGAACCCTACCTCTGCCGGCACCTAGGGAAACCTAGCAAACCTATACATTTTTGAAAACTAGACACCCAGGGGAATCCAGGATGGGGTGACTTGACTGCCTCCCACCAGGTTCTGTTACCCAGAATCCCTTGCAAACATAAACAATTGTCAAAAAAACCACATTTTCCCCACATTTCTGTGGTGGAAAGTTCTGGAATCTGCGTGGATCCACAAATTTCCACCCACCCCGCGTTCCCCAAAGTCTTACGAGAAAAATGGTACCTCACTTGTGTGGGTCGGCCTAGTGCCTGCGACAGGAAACGGCGCAAAACGCAACGTGGTCACACCTCAATTTCGCAGTGAAAAATGACCCTTTTTTGGCAAAGTGCCTAGCTGTAGTTTTTGAACCCTACCTCTGCCGGCACCTAGGAAACCTAGCAAACCTATACATTTTGAAAACTAGACACCCAGGGGAATCCAGGATGGGGTGACTGGACTGCCTCCACCAGGTTCTGTTACCCAGAATCCCTTGCAAACATAAACAATTGTCAAAAAAAACACATTTTCCCCACATTTCTGTGGTGGAAAGTTCTGGAATCTGCGTGGATCCACAAATTTCCACCCACCCCGCGTTCCCCAAAGTCTTACGAGAAAAATGGTACCTCACTTGTGTGGGTCGGCCTAGTGCCTGCGACAGGAAACGGCGCAAACGCAACGTGGTCACACCTCAATTTCGCAGTGAAAAATGACCCTTTTTGGCAAAGTGCCTAGCTGTAGTTTTGAACCCTACCTCTGCCGGCACCTAGGGAAACCTAGCAAACCTATACATTTTTGAAAACTAGACACCCAGGGGAATCCAGGATGGGGGACTTGACTGCCTCCCACCAGGTTCTGTTACCCAGAATCCCTTGCAAACATAAACAAATTGTCAAAAAAAACACATTTCCCACATTTCTGTGGTGGAAAGTTCTGGAATCTGCGTGGATCCACAAATTTCCACCCACCCCGCGTTCCCCAAAGTCTTACGAGAAAAATGGTACCTCACTTGTGTGGGTCGGCCTAGTGCCTGCGACAGGAAACGGTGCAAAGCGCAACGTGGTCACACCTCAATTTCGCAGTGAAAAATGACCCTTTTTTGGCAAAGTGCCTAGCTGTAGTTTTTTAACCCTACCTCTGCCGGCACCTAGGGAAACCTAGCAAACCTATACATTTTTGAAAACTAGACACCCAGGGAATCCAGGATGGGGTGACTGGACTGCCTCCCACCAGGTTCTGTTACCCAGAATCCCTTGCAAACATAAAAAATTGTCAAACAAACCACATTTTCCCACATTTCTGTGGTGGAAAGTTCTGGAATCTGCGTGGATCCACAAATTTCCCCCACCCCGCGTTCCCCAAAGTCTTACGAGAAAAATGGTACCTCACTTGTGTGGGTCGGCCTAGTGCCTGCGACAGGAAACGGCGCAAAACGCAACGTGGTCACACCTCAATTTCGCAGTGAAAAATGACCCTTTTTTGGCAAAGTGCCTAGCTGTAGTTTTTGAACCCTAGCTCTGCCGGCACCTAGGGAAACCTAGCAAACCTATACATTTTTGAAAACTAGACACCCAGGGAATCCAGGATGGGGTGACTTGACTGCCTCCCACCAGGTTCTGTTACCCAGAATCCCTTGCAAACATAAACAATTGTCAAAAAAAACACATTTTCCCCACATTTCTGTGGTGGAAAGTTCTGGAATCTGCGTGGATCCACAAATTTCCACCCACCCGCGTTCCCCAAAGTCTTACGAGAACAATGGTACCTCACTTGTGTGGGTCGGCCTAGTGCCTGCGACAGGAAACGGCGCAAAACGCAACGTGGTCACACCTCAATTTCGCAGTGAAAAATGACCCTTTTTTGGCAAAGTGCCTAGCTGTAGTTTTTGAACCCTACCTCTGCCGGCACCTAGGGAAACCTAGCAAACCTATACATTTTTGAAAACTAGACACCCAGGGGAATCCAGGATGGGGTGACTTGACTGCCTCCCACCAGGTTCTGTTACCCAGAATCCCTTGCAAACATAAAAAATTGTCAAAAAAACCACATTTTCCCCACATTTCTGTGGTGGAAAGTTCTGGAATCTGCGTGGATCCACAAATTTCCACCCACCCCGCGTTCCCCAAAGTCTTACGAGAAAAATGGTACCTCACTTGTGTGGGTCGGCCTAGTGCCTGCGACAGGAAACGGTGCAAAACGCAACGTGGTCACACCTCAATTTCGCAGTGAAAAATGACCCTTTTTTGGCAAAGTGCCTAGCTGTAGTTTTTAACCCTACCTCTGCCGGCACCTAGGGAAACCTAGCAAACCTATACATTTTTGAAAACTAGACACCCAGGGGAATCCAGGATGGGGTGACTGGACTGCCTCCACCAGGTTCTGTTACCCAGAATCCCTTGCAAACATAACAAATTGTCAAAAAAAACACATTTTCCCCACATTTCTGTGGTGGAAAGTTCTGGAATCTGCGTGGATCCACAAATTTCCACCCACCCCGCGTTCCCCAAAGTCTTACGAGAAAAATGGTACCTCACTTGTGTGGGTCGGCCTAGTGCCTGCGACAGGAAACGGCGCAAAACGCAACGTGGTCACACCTCAATTTCGCAGTGAAAAATGACCCTTTTTGGCAAAGTGCCTAGCTGTAGTTTTTGAACCCTAGCTCTGCCGGCACCTAGGAAACCTAGCAAACCTATACATTTTTGAAAACTAGACACCCAGGGAATCCAGGATGGGGTGACTGGACTGCCTCCCACCAGGTTCTGTTACCCAGAATCCCTTGCAAACATAAAAAATTGTCAAAAAAAACACATTTTCCCCACATTTCTGTGGTGGAAAGTTCTGGAATCTGCGTGGATCCACAAATTTCCACCCACCCGCGTTCCCCAAAGTCTTACGAGAAAAATGGTACCTCACTTGTGTGGGTCGGCCTAGTGCCTGCGACAGGAAACGGCGCAAAACGCAACGTGGTCACACCTCAATTTCGCAGTGAAAAATGACCCTTTTTGGCAAAGTGCCTAGCTGTAGTTTTTGAACCCTAGCTCTGCCGGCACCTAGGAAACCTAGCAAACCTATACATTTTTGAAAACTAGACACCCAGGGGAATCCAGGATGGGGTGACTTGACTGCCTCCCACCAAGTTCTGTTACCCAGAATCCCTTGCAAACATAAAAAATTGTCAAAAAAACCACATTTTCCCCACATTTCTGTGGTGGAAAGTTCTGGAATCTGCGTGGATCCACAAATTTCCACCCACCCGCGTTCCCCAAAGTCTTACGAGAAAAATGGTACCTCACTTGTGTGGGTCGGCCTAGTGCCTGCGACAGGAAACGGCGCAAAACGCAACATGGTCACACCTCAATTTCGCAGTGAAAAATGACCCTTTTTTGGCAAAGTGCCTAGCTGTAGTTTGTGAACCCTAGCTCTGCCGGCACCTAGGGAAACCTACCAAACCACACATTTCTGAAAAGTAGACACCCGGGGGCTTCAGGGAGGATGTGGCTTGCGTGGATCCCCCAACGTTTCACTACCCAGAATCCCCTGCAAACCTCAATTTTAGCTGAAAAAATCACTTTTTTCACACATTTTTGTGTGGGAAAGTGTGGCATCACTGGCCTCACACAAATTTCCTACCACCCAGCGTTCCCCCAGGTCTCCCGATAAAAATGGTGCCTCACTTGTGTGGGAGGCCCAAGTACCTGCGACAGGCAAGGGCCCACAACGTAGTGAGGCGACCTCAAAATGGCCTTCACAAAACCACCTGGTTTTGCAAGAGGGTCACCTGGGTTTTGACCCGTGCTCAGCGGCTATCTAGGGAAACCTACCAAACCCACACATTTCTGAAAAGTAGACACCCGGGGGCTTCCAGGAGGTATGGCTTGCGTGGATCCCCCAACGTTTCCTTACCCAGAATCCCCTGCAAACCTCAATTTTAGCTGAAAAAATCACTTTTTTCACACATTTTTGTGTGGAAAGTGTGGCATCACTGGCCTCACAAATTTCCTACCACCCAGCGTTCCCCCAGGTCTCCCGATAAAAATGGTGCCTCACTTGTGTGGGAGGCCCAAGTACCCGCGACAGGCAAGGGCCCACAACGTAGTGAGGCGACCTCAAAATGGCCTTTCACAAAACCACCTGGTTTTGCAAGGGAGTCACCTGGGTTTTTGGCCCCGTGCTCGGCGGCCATCTAGGGAAACCTACCAAACCCACACATTTCTGAAAAGTAGACACCCGGGGGCTTCCAGGGAGGTAGTGGCTTGCGTGGATCCCCCAACGTTTCCTTACCCAGAATCCCTGCAAACCTCAATTTTAGCTGAAAAATCACTTTTTCACACATTTTTGTGGGAAAGTGTGGCATCACTGGCCTCACACAAATTTCCTACCACCCAGCGTTCCCCCAAGGTCTCCCGATAAAAATGGTGCCTCACTTGTGTGGGAGGCCCAAGTACCCGCGACAGGCAAGGGCCCACAAGCGTAGTAGAGGCGACCTCAAAATGGCCTTTCACAAAACCACCTGGTTTTGCAAGGGGAGTCACCTGGGTTTTTGGCCCCGTGCTCGGCGGCCATCTAGGGGAAACCTACCAAACCCACACATTTCTGAAAAGTAGACACCCAGGGGCTTCCAGGGAGGTATGGCTTGCGTGGATCCCCCAACGTTTCCTTACCCAGAATCCCCTGCAAACCTCAATTTTAGCTGGAAAAATCACTTTTTTCACACATTTTGTGTGGGAAAGTGTGGCATCACTGGCCTCACACAAATTTCCTACCACCCAGCGTTCCCCCAGGTCTCCCGATAAGAATGGTGCCTCACTTGTGTGGGAGGCCCAAGTACCCGCGACAGGCAGGGGCCCACAACGTGGTGAGGCGACCTCAAATGGCCTTTCACAGCTCCACCTGGTTTTGCAAGGGGGTCACCCAGGTTTTGGCCCCGTGCTCAGCGGTCATCTAGAGAAACCTACTCAAACCCACACATTTCTGAAATGTAGACACCCGGGAGGCTTCCAGGAGGTATGGCTTGCGTGGATCCCCAACGTTTCCTTACCAGAGTCCCCTGCAAACCTCAATTCTTAGCTGAAACAATCACTTTTTTCATCACATTTTTGTGTGGGAAAGTGTGGCATCACTGGCCTCACACAAATTTCCTACCACCCAGCGTTCCCCAGGTCTCCCGAGCTAAAATGGTGCCTCACTTGTGTGGAGGCCCAAGTACCAGCGACAGGCAGGGCCCACAACGTAGTGAGCCGACCTCAAAATGGCTCATTACAAACCACCTGGCTTGCAGGAAGTCACCTGGGTTTTTGGCCCCGTGCTCGGCGGCCATCTAGGGAAACCTACCAAACCCACACATTTCTGAAAAGTAGACACCCGGAGGCTTCAGGGAGGTATGGCTTGCGTGGATCCCCCAACGTTTCCTACCCAGAATCCCCTGCAAACCTCAATTTTAGCTGAACAAATCACTTTTTTCACACATTTTTGTGTGGGAAAGTGTGGCATCACTGGCCTCACACAAATTTCCTACCACCCAGCGTTCCCCAGGTCTCCCGATAAAAATGGTGCTTCACTTGTGTGGGAGGCCCCAGAGAGCACCTACGACAGGCAAGGAGCCCAAAACATTTTTTGATAGGCAATGTTGATGTTGCCTCAAAGCGTTTGTGTCCTTGCACATGTCGCGTGCTGGGCCTCCACCTGCAAGTGATGCACCACTCCCCACACGAAAATGTGTGAAAAAGTGATTTTTTCAGCTAAAATTGAGGTTTGCAGGGGATTCTGGGTAAGGAAACGTTGGGGATCCCACGCAAGCCATACCTCCCTGGAAGCCCCGGGTGTCAGCTATTTCAGGGAAATGTGTGGGTTCGGTAGGTTTCCCTAGATGGCCGCCGCGAGGCACGGGGCCAAAAACCCAGGCCAGCCCCCTTGCAAAACCAGGTGAGTTTTGTGAAAAGGCTACCATTTTGAGAGTCGCCTCACCACATTGTGGGCCCTTGCCTGTCGCGGGTATGGGCCTCCCCACCCGTGTGAGGCACCATGCTTTATCGGAGACCTGAGGGGGGCACCGCCTGGGTGGTAAGAAATTTGGTGTGAGGCCAGTGATGCCACACTTCCCACACAAAAATGTGTGAAAAAAGTGATTTTTCAGCTAAAGTTGAGGTTTGCAGGGAATTCTGGGTAGGGAAACGTTGGGGGATCCACGCAAGCCATGCCTCCCTGGAAGCCCCCGGTGTGATCTGCCTTTCAGAAATGTGTGGGTACGGAAGGTTTCCCTAGATGGCTGCCGACACCGCGGGCCAAGCCAGGTGACCCCCTTGCCAAAACCAGGTGGATCTAGCAGAGAACTCATCTGAGGTCGCCTCACTACGTTCCCGTAAGGCACCTTGCCTGCTCAGCAGTGCTTGGGCCTCCCACTAGAGTGAGGCACCATCTGCATCGGGGACCGTGGGAGAACTGGGTGGTAGGAAATTTGTGAGGGTGCCAGTGATGCCACACTTTCCCACGCAAAAATGTGTGAAAAAAGTGATTTTTTTTTCAGCTAAAATTGAGGGTTTGCAGAGAATTCTAGATGGCAGGGGAACGTTGGGGGGATCCACCGCAAGCCATGCCCTCCCTGGAAAGCCCCAGAGTCACTTTCAGGAAATGTGTGGAGTTTAGTGGGACTCCCTAGATGGCCGCTGGTAGCACTGTGGGCCAAAAACCCAGGTGACCCCCTTGCAAAACCAGGTGGTTGAGCCGATTTGCAGGTCGCCTCACTCGTTGTGAGCCCTTGCCTGTCGGCGGCGCCACTTGGGCCTCCCCACCTGGTGAGGCACCATTTTTATCGGGAGAACCTGAGGCAGCTGGGATGGCAGGAAATTTGTGTGAGGCCAGTGATGCCACGCACCACACAAAAATGTGTGAAAAAAGTGATTTTTCAGCTAAAATTGAGGTTGCAGGGAAGCACTGGGTAAGGAAGCGTTGGGGATCATGCAAGCCATACCTCCCTGGAAGCCCCGGGTGTCTACTTTTCCAGAAGTGTGGGTTTGAGCAGGATTTCCTTATGTGTGCCGCCGGGCCCCGGGCCAAAAGCCCAAGGTAACCCCCTTGCAAAACCAGGTCATTTTGAGATAATGTGTTGTTTATTTCTGCAGCGTAGAAGGTTTTGGCACAATATTGCAAGGAAAATGTGACAGACATTTTGAGGTTTGCAGGACATTGTGGGTACCATAACTTGTTGGGATCCACAAGAGAGATATCTGCCATGTACTCCCATGGGTGTGCCCCGTTTACGACAATATCTACCAGTTGGTAGGTTATTCTTAGGCGGAATGTACACCTTGGCAGACAGACTAAAAAGACAAAGATTACTGCACATGCCATCTATTCCTCAAGCACACACACATACTGGTTCAGGATTTGGCATGAGGGCAGAGACGAGTGGTTCAGTATATACAATTTTATTAACAAGAGATTTCACAAAATGAAATGCACTGTCAGTAGTTGAAAGGACAAAAAACGGAACCAGTGACTCGCAGCTCGTGAGCTGTAAAGCCACGTCAAGGCCCCAGCCGCTTTACAGGCCATTCACACACCTTTCATACATGATACACACAAGACCATTCACACCCCCAGGCACAGAAACAAACACATTACAACATTCCCAAAAAGGGACAAGGTACACCCTAGCTCGAAAGAGACAAAAAAAAAATATTACTGCACAGCCATCTAATCCTCAAGCACACACACACACATACTGGTTGGATTTGGCACGAGGGTGAGTGATGGTTCAGTATATACAATTGTATTAACAAGTGATTTCACCAAAAATGAGATGCACTGTTAATAATTGAAAGGAGCCGAGAAACTGAACCATTGACTCACAGCTCGTAAGCTGTAAAGCCACGACAAGGCACCAACCTCTTTACAGGCCATTCCTTACACCTTTCATACGTGTGACAAATACAAAACCATTCACACCACCAGCCGCGGGCCCATCACATTACAACACTCACACCAGCAGACAGCGCCATTCAAGGGCCCATCACTTTCACACGCCCGGCACTCCTAACACAGCAACCACTAAGCTGATGGATTGCGTGGAGTGTCGCCTCGGCTAGCAGTGTGTGTAGTGACCAGCAGCAAGTCACTGCTCACACACTGCCAGCCGAGCGCCGAGTCCCGCACACCGCTTCAACCAAGCGCCACTCCGCGCACCGCCAGCCACGCGCCACTCCACGCATACCGCCAGCCAAGCGCCACTCCACGCACACCGCCAGCCTAGCGCCTCCACACCGCCAGCCAAGCGCCCTTCCACGCACACCGCCAGCCAAGCGCCACTCCCCACCGCACACCGCCAGCCAAGCACACTCCGCACACAGCAATAGAGCCACTCCCTGCACACCGCCAGCCAAGCGCCACTCCCCGCACACCGCCAGCCAAGCACCAGCCTACACACACCACCATCACATTTAGGATTTTTTTATACAAAAAAAGAAAACACAAACAAATTGCAAATAGATACAAATCTACTAACACAAAATCAGAAACTAAATACATTGCACTAATGCCAGCCTGGAAACAGAACAACAATTCTTAAACATTACAGACCAGGCAGTTCACTTTACCACTCATGGTTTTGCTCCCAATATATTCTTTTGCTTGTGGTACGCTCTATAACAAGCAGGCACACACAACCAAGGGTTAGAAGGACACTCAGGGCAGTACATACGAGTCTCCTTCCGCGTACCTCATCGCCAGCAGACTCTACATCTCCTAGTGGGAAAGTCTTTTAAGGGTGTAGGAGGAATGTGATCAGGAAAGTGGCATCTTTCAATCGAGCCACATCCTCCTGCCACTCCAACTCTGGGAACACTTGCCTGTTCCCACAACAACAAGGCTGCCTGCGAGCAGACTCCTGAGAGCTAGACAAAAGTCGACTTTGGCCGCATAAGGAGAAACCACTCCATGAACACAATCAAAAGCATTTGAAAGTGCGCTAAGTATGAAGAGATGGATGGCCAGCTGCTTACACCAAACCTGTGGGAACTGCCGAATAGCAGTGTAAAAGGTTCCAACCTCTGATCTACTCTGTCAACACCACCCATGATAGCTTATTGCTAGTCTAAAAATGCACACAGGTTTACAGCGCTTCAGCAATCTGCACCCCAAACAGCCACAGGTGAGGTACTCTCATCACATGGATGGTGGGTCAGCATGTACTCACATCCCCTCCTGTCCTACAAATTTCACAGCTAGCAGTTCCTCACTACGCAAGGCACTGCACTTTGTCCCCCTCAGAAGATTTTATGCAAACAAGCTCTTTAGGATAACCTTTACGGTTAGAGCGGATTGTGTTACAAGCAAAAGTGTCCACTTTGAACAATTCCTTAAACAATTGCACAGCAGTGTAGAAGTTATCAAGGTACAAATGGGTGGCCTCTGTTAAACAGTCCTCTAGCAAGATCCCACACAATTTTCTCTGAAACTCCAAAAGTGGACGGACAACCAGGGGGGTCAATAGGCCAGGAATCCCTACCAGTGTGCACACGCCATAGGTACGAAACATATCCTGTCCTACTCTCCAGACAACATATGCAAGCAATTCCATGGCGTGCCCTCTTGCTAGGAATGTACTGCCCTAAAACGCTCAAACGGCCCTTGAACAGGACAAAAGACTCATCAATAAGATATTTCTTTCCCTGGAGTATAGATCACTGAAAATCGATCTACAAAGTGATCAAGAACAGGCCGAATCTTAAAAAAGGAAGACGGTCACATTCAGGGGTGATCTCGTGGCAACGCCAAACCATTATCAACAAAATGCAGCATCCGAAGCAAAGTAAATACCCGATACCCCGAAGTCCTTAACTGCAGGAAATATGGCCGTTGCCATCAAGGGACTGGTAGACCAATATGAGACCCATGGACGGCTTCCTTATCCAAACCCATCAAAAAAGTCAAACCCAAAAACTTCTTCATCTCTTCCAGATTTGTGGGACTCCACCGGGTCGCAGCTAGAATGGGGCCTAAGTCTGGCACTGTTGTCCCTCAAAAACTGTTCAGCATACAAATTAGTCTGCTCAACAATCTCACCCAAAAATACATCATCCATAAACAACTGAAAATACTGTATAGGCAAATAATGTTCACAATCCACTCTCTACACCCTGCATAACCACTAAAGGCAGGCAACACCGGCTCGCACCATGTTTGGATCAACCCAGAGTCCAGCACTTCCAGTAGGAAGCCACAGCAGCCCCAGGCTGGCAATCCAGATGCCTCTTGCACCATCGGCACAGTGAGTATCCTCCTCTAAATCAGGCACTTCATCTGCACTGAGAGTACCTTCATCATCCGATGATTCCATGTGGAGAAAACTCACTGCCTGAATCTTCCCCCTCCCCTCCTCTCCCTCAGACGCACTGTCAGTCTCATAATCCTGCTCAGAGGAAGATTCAAGAAGCAAACCAACCACCTGCTGAGCAGTAATTCTACGGCTAGCCATAATGCTTACTAATAAGGGTTACTTACGTCCGACAAGTCAGCAACAACAAACCCTTTGTAAAAAAAAGAAACCTAAGCAAAAATGTAGCTTTATCACAAAGACCTATATGCTCCAACACTATACCACTCACGTGACCGAAGCAGCTAGACTCACCCCACCACCTACTCTGCACAGACACAGTAAGGATCAACAATATCCCCACTAAAAAAAAGAAAGAAGAAAAGAAATTACACATAAGACAATGCAAAACGCCATCGCAAAAGATTTCATGCTCTGAACACTAACAAATATGCTGCCAAGTATGGCACCACTTACAAAAAAAGTCATTCATGCATGACAATAATACTCATTTGGAGTACACACCAACAAAAATATTTTTCTTCCCCAAATAAATGCAGTTGCGGCAAAACTGCAGAACCACAACTGCCGAAACCGCAAACAGGAATCAAAAGCTTTACACTAGAATAAAAAGGAGAAAAAAAAAACATTACAATCACATATGCAAATAATGCACACCAGTCCACACACAATCCACCAGCCAAGCTAAGGGGGTGGAGTGGGCCTAACCCAGTATAAATAAAATATTCACCCCGTAAAAGGGAGCAACCCTTGCCCTTTTGGCCACTCCCCAACACAAAAATTAAAAAAAACCTGAGGTGCCTAGTGGGCATTCACTGCTGCACGATCACATGGTCGTGCGGCAGGAATGCTGCAAAGACATCGGGGGAAAGAAACCCTTTCCTTTCCCTCGATGCCTCTTTTGACTCTAAACCCCCCCCCCTCCCGAGCCAGACCTCACCTGATTTCCCCGACGCGCGCTGAGGCTCGAATGGCGTCGCAGTCGGCAGACGGAAACCCTCAATGATGTCCAGCGCGCCTCGCGCGCTGCGCGTCCGGCCCGTGGGCGCGAGGGGAGGCAGAGAGAGACCCGTTCCCCTGCCTCCCCGAAAAAAAACCTAACGATCGGATTCCCACGGGGGGGGGAGCGCCGCGCTTCCCCCGTGGTGTGGTCTGCATGACGAGCGCTGGACTCGTCATGAGCACACGAGCACTGTGTGCCATGTGCCAGTCCGGCTAGACACCACACCGAAGGGGATAAAGGGTCAGAGCAGGATCTCAGCGGCAGACGAGGAGAAGGAACCTCCAGGTCACGGGAACTACACGAGCGTTGCGCTCGAGAAATTCAAGGATGCAAAGACCTCCATCAAGGATTACAGCTAACTTTTCAGGGTGTAAAT
>CAWUFW010017641.1:0-253498 GCA_963921515.1 Calotriton arnoldi | reverse complement strand
ATATATGGACTAGAGGACATCCCAGAGCCTGGTGAGTACACAACAAATGTACACAATATACTGCCACAAACACACACACATCACTGTCAAGGGGAGAGTCAAACCATGCACTCATAGCAATTACACAGCAACTAGAACAGAATCATCCCAAAATGTGTATGTCAGTCAGATAAACACAACACATGCCATCAAAAAAGTCACATCCAACTGTGCCAACACATGTACAAACACAACCACAACTACAGCTAGGCAGTGGCACAAATAGAACTAACACACACATCCACACATGTAGCCACCACAACAACACCAACACACAGTGAAGACCACTCAAAGGAAGGAATTCTGTGTATGCTGGCCAAGTCAGTGTAGCCAATAGCATCATGGGAGTCGCAGTCACACATATTGCCCCCCACAACTGTCCCATCAACACCACCCTGAACCATGCTCACATCACAGGGAGTGGAGAAGGACTCACAAGATGGCTGACACTGGCTACTGCTGTGGGGAGCACAAGGCCCTGCTGCCAACTGTGCACCAACAAACAGCAGGACACCACTGACTGACATCCTGAGAGACAACTTACACTCCCTGCAATGCAAGCACGTTCCATGGTGGGATATCTGGCTAGCTGGGTGGGAAGGGGGACTTGCAGCACTGACCATAGTCACCAGCACCTCCCCTCACACCCCCCCCCAACACAAACTCCACAGTACCCACCTGGTAGAATGCAATGCCCTCCATCCTAACACAAGATCCCACAAAGCACCACCACCCTGGGTTATGTTGTGTGAAGCACAGGGACACTCTTGGGACTCTTAGCCAAACAACTGCCAGGACAACACTCCCAGCCATCCTGTCAGCACAGCCAGCCCACCCCACAGGGAAGCAGAGTCAAAAGGAAGGAAGCATGGGCATGCTGGGAAGGGGGTGGAGGCAATAGCATGATGGGAGTCGTAGTCACAGACATTGCTCAGCCTCACAACTGTCCCATCAACACCACCCTGAACCATGCTCACATCACAGGGAGTGGAGAAGGACTCACAAGATGGCTGACACTGGCTACTGCTGTGGGGAGCACAAGGGCATGCTGGGAACTGCACACCAACCAACAGCAGGACACCACTGTCAGCCATCTTGCCATTGCCCTCACACCCACACACACTGAACTCCCCACAAAAGCAAGTAAGTATGGGAATGCTGGGAAGTGGGGTGGAGGCAATAGCATGATGGGAGTCACAGTCACAGACATAGCTCACCCCCACAACTGTCCCATCAACACCACCCTGAACCATGCTCACATCACAGGGAGTGGAGAAGGACTCACAAGATGGCTGACACTGGCTACTGCTGTGGGGAGCACAAGGCCCTGCTGCCAACTGTGCACCAACAAACAGCAGGACACCACTGACTGACATCCTGAGAGACAACTTACACTCCCTGCAATGCAAGCACGTTCCATGGTGGGATATCTGGCTGGCTGGGTGGGAAGGGGGACTTGCAGCACTGACCATAGTCACCAGCACCTCCCCTCACACCCCCCAACACAAACTCCACAGTACCCACCTGGTAGAATGCAATGCCCTCCATCCTAACACAAGATCCCACAAAGCACCACCACCCTGGGTTATGTTGTGTGAAGCACAGGGACACTCTTGGGACTCTTAGCCAAACAACTGCCAGGACAACACTCCCAGCCATCCTGTCAGCACAGCCAGCCCACCCCACAGGGAAGCAGAGTCAAAAGGAAGGAAGCATGGGCATGCTGGGAAGGGGGTGGAGGCAATAGCATGATGGGAGTCGTAGTCACAGACATTGCTCAGCCTCACAACTGTCCCATCAACACCACCCTGAACCATGCTCACATCACAGGGAGTGGAGAAGGACTCACAAGATGGCTGACACTGGCTACTGCTGTGGGGAGCACAAGGGCATGCTGGGAACTGCACACCAACCAACAGCAGGACACCACTGTCAGCCATCTTGCCATTGCCCTCACACCCACACACACTGAACTCCCCACAAAAGCAAGTAAGTATGGGAATGCTGGGAAGTGGGGTGGAGGCAATAGCATGATGGGAGTCACAGTCACAGACATAGCTCACCCCCACAACTGTCCCATCAACACCACCCTGAACCATGCTCACATCACAGGGAGTGGAGAAGGACTCACAAGATGGCTGACACTGGCTACTGCTGTGGGGAGCACAAGGCCCTGCTGCCAACTGTGCACCAACAAACAGCAGGACACCACTGACTGACATCCTGAGAGACAACTTACACTCCCTGCAATGCAAGCACGTTCCATGGTGGGATATCTGGCTGGCTGGGTGGGAAGGGGGACTTGCAGCACTGACCATAGTCACCAGCACCTCCCCTCACACCCCCCCAACACAAACTCCACAGTACCCACCTGGTAGAATGCAATGCCCTCCATCCTAACACAAGATCCCACAAAGCACCACCACCCTGGGTTATGTTGTGTGAAGCACAGGGACACTCTTGGGACTCTTAGCCAAACAACTGCCAGGACAACACTCCCAGCCATCCTGTCAGCACAGCCAGCCCACCCCACAGGGAAGCAGAGTCAAAAGGAAGGAAGCATGGGCATGCTGTGAAGGGGGTGGAGGCAATAGCATGATGGGAGTCGTAGTCACAGACATTGCTCAGCCTCACAACTGTCCCATCAACACCACCCTGAACCATGCTCACATCACAGGGAGTGGAGAAGGACTCACAAGATGGCTGACACTGGCTACTGCTGTGGGGAGCACAAGGCCCTGCTGCCAACTGTGCACCAACAAACAGCAGGACACCACTGACTGACATCCTGAGAGACAACTTACACTCCCTGCAATGCAAGCACGTTCCATGGTGGGATAACTGACTGGGTGGGTGGGTGGGTGGGAAGGAGGTCTGGCTGTCAACCAAACACAATCAATGCAGACCATGTTCACACCCCAGAGAATACATAGAAATGCCCAAATAATGCAGGACAATGTGCCACACCAATATCAACCCCTGACTGTGACGACTTAGGACAATACAATGTACAGGCCCGCACCCCGAGGCACAGTCACAACTGTCAGGTGTGTCAACCACTGATGCCTGCAGAAACATGACATACATTGTTTGTGTCTCCCAAAAACAGGTGATGATAGGGACACAGCAGCAGACGCTGAGGAGTCCCAGTCCCAGGCTCAAGAGGATGCCGAGCTCACTGGCGTCGTACAGCCTCTGTCCTCCTCGGACGATGAAGAACAACCTGGCACATCCGGTGCAAGTCAACATGCTGCACCAGCAGGACCACCAGCTGCAGCACCAGCAGGTCCACCAGCTGCACCCCCTGCACCCACCCCTCCAACGACTGTCACCACGAATACCATCCCTGCCGACATGGACAGAATAAGGAACAACACCAGCGCAGTGACCCTGGACCAACCTGGGGCCATGGACACCACCACCACCACCAACCCCCAAGGTGGACCAGGGTTATCTGTGCGTGCAACTGCACACACTGCACATGTCAGCAGGGGTGGTGGGAGGGGTGGGAGACAGAGGTCGCTGCTAGCAGACGTTGCTGGTGTGCATGAAGACCCACAACTGGTACGCATAGCTGATGCGTACCAGTCCAGCACCGGAGAGCTCAGCCAGGTAGTGGGGCTCCTCAGAGACATCAAACAGCAGCAGGCTGCCCATCATGCCCGCTTGGACTCCCACATGTCCCACGTGGAGTCACACATGTCACGTGTGGACTCCCACATGTCACGTGTGGACTCCCACATGACCCGCGTGGAGTCCAAGTGGGATGTACTACATGAGATGACGGCGGTGCACAGGGACATTTTACAATGCCTCCGCCAGATGAACAGCAACCAGTCCACACCTCCCTGTGTGCCAACAACATCTGGTACCGAACAAACTGCAACTGCCACAGGGAGGGAGGAGGACTCTGGCGGAGAGTCCCCTGCACCGCAGCAGCCTGCACTAGAGGGCCCCCCCAAGAAGAGGGGTCGTCCGAGGAGGGGAAAGTGAGAGGCTGATGGCCAAGCGCAACTCCCAGGAAGCCTGAACCTGTTCTGGATTTTCGCCTTTGTGCACAGACTGTTCACCCTGTTGATGGCAACACTACTCCCACACATTGCATGGGGAGTACAAGTTGGAACAATGTGTCAGACAACTGTGGCCCCGATACTGGGGATCCTGTCTACCTGGACTTTCTATTCATCTAGGAACTTGGGATTGCAAGATTCATGTACAGCACAATCCATCCTATGCACTATTATCACAATAAACACACTAATACACCATACTTGCCTCTGTCGTGATTCCAACGTGGGTGCTGTTATGGGGATGATGAACTGCAAAATTACACAGTGTATGCGAACTGCAACAGCAAGGACAACACAGGCATGTGAGTACAGGCAACGTGACACATATGAGGGAGACACACCACCAGGGCTACACAACACATACACACCTAGGCCATCTGACTCATTGCCTACACTGATGTTGCCAGGGAAGACGGTGCAATGCACAGACACCACACCCATTCCCAGTTGTAGTCAAGTAGCCCACAGGTGCAGTAAGCAAATGGCAGTCAAATGTGTGACCACAGACAACGCACATCACTAAGTGAAGCACAGGTTTATTACACAGTAGCAACATGCCGTAACCACTACAGATGCAAGGTAACCCCACCTGGTAGCGGGCACACAGTCAACAACTGTAGACAGAAGGAAGTCCATGGGTGTGGCGCACATCACCTGTAGGGACACAACAGCTACCAGCCTGGATGTGCAATCACGTCGTCGGTGGACACAGTTGACCAAACGAATCTGAAAGTACCCTGTGAAGGACAGAAATGACACACAGTCAAAAGCAATGCAGTACAGGACAGAACAGCAAAACTCATGCACAATACATGTTACAAGATACCCACCCAGAACCAAGTTAGCATGTCAACACTGTTGGGGAGTACAGCCCACCTGTCACCACACATCGCAACACACATCCTGTCAAGTAGCCCATGGACACACTCCAACAGCACCAGAGCACCACCCACACATCATGCCAACTCACATCATTCACATGACACCTCAGGATACTCACATTCAGCTAAAGAAGTTGGTGATGAGCTGTGTGCGGACATCACCATCACCATCATCATCATCATCGTCACTGGCATCGTGGTCCAGGCCAGGATCCTCCACAGGTGGCGGATGTTGGTCATCGTCATCCTGGATGAGAGGCAACTCCTTCCGCACTGCCAGGTTGTGGAGCATGCAGCAGACGATGATAATCTTGCACACTTTCGCAGGGGCATATGGGAGGGACCCTCCGGTCTTGTCCAGGCAGCGGAAGCGGCTCTTCAGGAGACCAAAGGTCCGCTCAATCACTCTCCTGGTCCGACCATGTGCCTCATTGTAGCGCATCTGGGCAGGTGTCACAGGGTTCCTGAGGGGTGTCAGCAACCACGGCATGTTGGGGTATCCCGAGTCACCTACGGACAGACAAGTGCACATCAGCTGACTTGGAAAAGTGGGCGGAATACTACAGATCAGATCACACACAATGGCACAAAGTCAGTACACACCGACAAGCCAGGCACGCTGGTTCTGCATCTGTGCCATCAACCTGGGGATGCGACTACTCCTCATCACAAAGGCATCGTGTGCTGAACCAGGGAAACGGGCACACACGTGTGTGATGGTCATGTCTGCAAGACACACCACCAGTGCATTGACCGAGTGGTAGTGCTTGCGGTTCCTGTAGGCCTGCTCCTGGGCCTGTGGTGGTACCAAAGCCACATGTGTCCCATCAATGGAGCCAATGACATGCGGCATCCTCCCCAGGGCATAAAAGTCACTCTTCACGTCAGTGAGTCGTCGCAGTCTAGGGAAATAGATGTACCGGTTCAGGAAGAGCAACATTGCCGCCAAAACATCGCGGAGCACACGGCTGAACATGGTCTGTGACATCCCACCAGCAGACGCCACAGTATGTTGGAAGGTACCGGTGGCAAAGAAGTGTAGGGCTGCCATCACCTTCACCTTGGGGGTCAGCGCTGTAGGATACGGCCGGCCAGGCTGCAAATGTGGGGACAACTGCACTGCAAAATCCTCAATCAGCTGCCTGGTGAAGCGGTACCGTCGGATGCTGTCCCGTTCCACCATCGTTGCCAGGTCTGGGAATGGCCGATGGACAGCAGGAGCCCTGCAGTGCAGAGGAGAAGTAAGCAAGATCGTCAGTCACCCCACATATGCGGCATTGAACACACTCAAGATCCCAACATACATCATCATGAGGCACAACTACATGAAGTGTGCAGTACCGAACGACATGTATGGTACATACATGGCCAACATCTGTCAACACGGTCCTACAGGTGGCATCAATTTGGCCCAGGTTGGCCCATTGGATATCATGATGCTGTGTCACAGTCACCCCCAGTGACATGTGAGGACAGATGTGCCCCAGGCACCACAGCTCAACGACAGGCACATTCCCAGGGACCCTGTAATGCCACATGGACACTGGCATCACCTGGAGTATCATGTGTACACCACAACAAAACAAACATGACCCCCACAGGTAGTGGCCACACTTGCCATGGCAGGAGAGCCATGGACGTCTGTGACACACACGCACAACATCAGAGTCCATGCACACACAACGTGGATGTGGAGACTGTCTCCCATTGTGCACATGAAATCAGAGACATTGTAAACACTACATGCACAAAGACTGTGGAGGGCCATCACTATTGTGCCACTGGGACACCCTGGCTCAAACATACCGTCCCACATGGGACTCACGGGGTATGTGACATGACATACACAAACACCACTGTGAAATGTGACCATGGCACATGCACAGATATGAACAGTTGCACATCACAGTGGTCACGTACACGTAACACCCAGGATCCTGTCCCCATGAACACGTGCACAGCCTGGGGGTGGCTGCCCACAGGTGACACCCACAGGACAACATGTACACCAACATACACACAATAGGAAATGCAGCCTTACATGCCTTCATGATAAGGTGTGGACAGGCTGTCGTGATGTAGGTGTGCCCCTCACTCCCTGGGAGCTATCTGTGGCTGGCATATGTCCATCTGAGACAGGCATGCTGACATATGCCAGTCACATGTACAGTGATGCGTTGAACAGCAATGGACCGATCGGTGCCTCCGGCCGGCCCATTGCTTTCAATGTGTGCGGGTACGCGTTGTACCCCTGTGCGCGTTGTACTGCAATGGACCGATCGGTGCCTCCGGCCGGCCCATTGCTTTCAATGTGTGCGGGTACGCGTTGTACCCCTGTGCGCGTTGTACTGCAATGGACCGATCGGTGCCTCCGGCCGGCCCATTGCATTCAATGTGTGCGGGTACGCGTGGTACCCCTGTGCGCGTTGTACTGCAATGGACCGATCGGTGCCTCCGGCCGGCCCATTGCATTCAATGTGTGCGGGTACGCGTTGTACACCTGTGCGCGTTGTACTGCAATGGACCGATCGGTGCCTCCGGCCGGCCCATTGCTTTCAATGTGCGCGGTACGCGTTGTACCCCTGTGCGCGTTGTACTGCAATGGACCGATCGGTGCCTCCGGCCGGCCCATTGCTTTCAATGTGTGCGGGTACGCGTGGTACCCCTGTGCGCGTTGTACTGCAATGGACCGATCGGTGCCTCCGGCCGGCCCATTGCTTTCAATGTGTGCGGGTACGCGTGGTACCCCTGTGCGCGTTGTACTGCAATGGACCGATCGGTGCCTCCGGCCGGCCCATTGCATTCAATGTGTGCGGGTACGCGTTGTACCCCTGTGCGCGTTGTACCTCAATGGACCGATCGGTGCGCACCCATTGACAATGGGCTTGCCTGGCAACGGACGCGTTTTCGAATATTCGAACGAGTCGGTTGCTGGAAAATCAGTTGGTCACCCACAACAATGTTGCAAAATCATGTATGTCATGAAGTTGAAATTTTGAAGGATGCTGTGGGCGTGTTTTGGTGCTGCTATTCCATGGATTGGCCAGATTCAGAAGATGCAAACGACTTGGACCTATCACTTTGGACACAAGGGACAGTATCTGCCTCTCCAGCACATATATATTGCTGCATGTTCCCCTGAGAGCCCACTTGCCTGCACTACATGCTCCAGGACGACATCTGCCACTGCACTGCTGCTGTCTCTGCCCCTCTGGACCCTGCAATGGCACGTACTGTGGAGAGAGCCCCAGCCTTCAGCCTTGAAGAGAACCAGGCCCTGCTGGACAGCCTACTTCCACAGTACAGCAAGCTGTATGGGACACCAGGGGAGCAGGTGAGTGTTCTGTGCACTGCCTTTCTGAATGTGCATTTTGTCTGACTAGCAAGGCTGAGAGTCAGCACACCACTGGCTAGCAGGCTCACTGAGTAGTTGTCACCCCCATAGTGTGTAGTGACTTGCACTGGACAGGTATGGTGCAGTGACAGTGCTTCTGAACAGGGTTTTACTCCCCATGCTATGATACCATGTAGTGACTTCTGGAAAACTGTCCATGGGCAGCCGTGCACTGCCTGGGTACACCATGTGCCCCTGTGATTGCGACATGTATATGCAACTGTGTCATGCACGGATATGTTGCATGTGTAGTAATGTCCTTATCACTTTGTCATCCTGACAGGCTTCTGCCCATCGGAAGCATGAGATCTGGAAGGACATCGTCCGGGCTGTCCGGTCCGTGGGGGTCTACAAGCGCCGGATCCGCAACTGCCAAAAGAGGTGGCAGGACCTTCGGGGCTGGACCCGGAGGATTGCACGGGTCCAGCTGAAGCTGTCGCCTCCTCGCAGGAGGGGCGGAACACGGACCCTGACCCCCACATGCTCAGGATCCTGGCGGTGGTCTTTCCAGACCTGGATGGGCAGCTGAAGGCCAGAGAGCAGCAAGGAGGGGGTGAGTCAAAGACTGCACTGTGTACTCTGTCTAACATGTTATGTGCCCTCCTCGGGCCAGGTTGAACTGCCACAGTACAGCAGTCATGTTGTCCAGGAGCCATGTCCCTCTATTGTGCACTGCCCACTCCTCATCTGATACCCAGGTGTGGCCCTTACATGCAGGGAATCCTGTCACTTAGGACTGTGTCCTTGCAGTTTGCTTGACTCAAGGTGGGAGACAGCATCTGTTTCCCTGACTCTGTGGTGGGCATCATGGGTGGGTCCATTGCTTACACAATGCCTGTATTCTGACATGTATTCAGCGTGTTACTTTGATCTGTGGTCCAATTGCTGAGCTGATCCACCACATGTGGCTGGGGTACCTGGCACACACCCATGCTGCGGGTGGGAACAATGTTTGGGCCCCAGGAGTATGTATATGACGTGTGTCACACATACTTAGCCAGCTGCCTACAGTCCAGGGCTCATCCCTCATTAATGTGGGGCTGGACAGTCATGCCTACTCCAGGCCATACAATACACTCTGTACTCCCACTCCCGTGTATCAGTGGACACATTGTGCACAGTGATTTGCCCCTCAGGTGTCTGCCTCTGTGTCAGTGTGCTGTGGATTAGTCGCCAGGACTGCTGTGGAGTTTCTTGGTAGGGGCTCAGCATGCCACTGGAGATGTGACCATAGGAGACGATACTTGTGTGACACATAGGTGTCTGATCAGCTGCCCATGCAGACTGGGGCATGTAAATGTGAAGTTCAGGTAGCTGTTCCCCATGCACAGCAGAGTGTGAGGGGCTCAGGTTCAGAGGGTAGTGTCACAGGTCTCCCATATGTCCAATAGGTATGACCTGGACAGATGAGGGTTAAGAGGATGTGTTGTGGGGGGATGTACATGTGCACTTGTGCAGCTCCAGGACTTGCATTCCCCATGACCTACTATTGTGACACAGTGCAGAGTGTTGTTGTCTGGCTGCAAAGTCATACATCACTGAGACAGTGATGTATGACTTTGCAGTCATGCCTCCGCCATGGCATGTGTCTACTGATTGGTGATCCTGCAGGGGAGTGACATGTGCTACATGCACACCATAGTGGCGCTGGCTATCAGGACATGGGTGCATCATGGTGTCTGTCGCTGGTATGCATCACATGCATTTCCTATTTGACTCTGGGCATCCCTTACATCCGTAAACCTGTACTGACTCAGTGGCAAGAGCTGTGATGTGTCCACACCGTGTCCTCTGCACTGTCCAACTACTGTGTACTTGGTGCATGTGTCAACACTGGGGTGTTGCAATCCAACAGACACCAGACAGATGGGTGCAAGGCCATGTGGGATGTGAGTGCCATGCTTGGCATCAGACTGACAATTGACTTCTCCTGTTCAATTAGTGCACTTTTAGCAATGTACAACTAATGATGCCAGGGCTTGCTCTGTGATGTGCTGTGCTCACAGTGGTGTGTGCGTTATGTGCAGGTGACTGATGTCTGTCTGTTTCCCCATTGTTTGCAGATACATCCACGGCCACGGAAGGGGACAGCTCCACGGACCAGGAGGAGCCGGAGAGCCAGACTGGGTCAGCAGCCGAGGAGTGGTTGGAGGGACCCAGTGGCACGGAGGGCGAGGGGAGCCACACCGAGGAGTCCTCAGCAGCATCCACCTCAGCTGAGGACCAGAGCAACTCGGAGGATGACTCCCTTGTGGAGGCGGGTGTCAGCAGCCACCACACCCCAGCTAGTGTTGCTGTCCCCGCCACCACCAGCACCACCACCGCCCTCCCATCGGCTCCCATTCCCCAGGTCCGTGGAGGCTCCCATGTCCGGGAGCGTGTCTCCTTTGGGCCAGGCACCGCACCCCCTGCCCCTGTGTCCCCTGCTGCCCTGAGTGAGGAGTCTGTGTACCTCCTTCGCCAGCTCCATGTAGGGCAGACAGCCATGCTGAGTGTCCTCCATGCGCACACCGCGCTGTTGACTCAGCTGGTGTCGTTCATGGAGGGCATCTCATCGGGCATGTCTGACCTACAGAGGGGCAATAGGTCCATGGACTCCTCCCTGACGGCAGCAGTGTCCCTCCTCAAACGGTCCCTCACCCCTCCTGCCTCTGCTCCATCCACACTCCCCAGCACCTTACCCATCCCAGGCACACACACACTGGCACACACCAGCACACACACATCCAGCACACTGACACACACGCCAATGACAAAACGCACACGCACGCACATTCAGGGGACTGAAGCCAGACTCACAGGGGATGGGGCCCTGGAACACACACACGCATCCACATGCACTGCGCAGTCCTCAGTTCCCTCTCCCTCCAAAGCACCCTCCCTTGCCTCACCTGCAACCCCAAAGTCACAGCAGCTCTTCCTCTGTGACCTCGGCCTCTTCCCCACCGATGAAGCTGCTCCAGCATCCCGGGGGAAGAGGAAGCCCACCCACACGGAGCAGAGTGCCCCTCGCCCCCGGACACCCTCCCCCAGGCGCAGACGGACTGAGGCCCCCACCCGCAAGTCCCCCGGAGTGCTAAGAGCAAGACCCCGCCACCGCCCTGCAGCTCAGGCACAAGGTCTCCGTCCTCCATCCCTCAGGCCCCCACTGCACAGGTGCCCCCACCACACCCTGCCCCAGGTTCCCCCACCCACAGATATACCATCCCCAAGATGCTCCGGCCTTCTCCCCCTGCCACTTGCTCTCCCAGCACCACACCCCCGCTGCGCTTGTCTGTGCCACTGATGTGGTGAGGGTGTCCCCCCTCTGTCCAACCCACCTTGCCTGTTCCCCATTCTCCTCCCCTGGAGGTAGGCACTGCAGTGGAGTCCACTACCGCCCTGTCTGACTTGGGCACTGCAGTGGCGGACCTGTCCACCCCATCTGCAGGGTCCACTGCAGTTGTGCCGGCACCCACGACATCTGTGTCATGCCCCCAGTTGTGCCGGCACACACCATGTCAGACACCTCCACTGCAGTTGTCAGTGGCTCTCCAGCACCCACCACCCCTTCCCTGACTCCCCTGGTGAGCCCTGATCCTGTCCCTGCGGTGCCTGGCCTGCCCCCCGGTTGCCCCTCCTAGTGGATTGTCCCTGGTATTGTGCAGGCATGCGTAGGGTGACATCTGCCAGTGTCACCCTGTTTGAACTTTGACAATGGACTGGCCATTGGCCTTTGCTCTTTTTCAGGACTTCGTTTGGCCTCAACACATATGCTGAATAAAGCAACTTTCTTTTCTCTAGTGCTCATGCTTCAGATGTACATGTTGTTGGTGCAGCTAACCATGCCCTTGCTGCAGTGATGGTGATATCTGGTCTCATGATTATGAAGTGTTACTGTGCAGGAACCCATGTGGTCCAGGGGGAATGTGTCCTATCATGTGGTGTATCCATGTCATCAATAGCAGCATCTGAGGGTGTCATGTGTTCAGTATTTGGCAATGGGTTTCCTACTTACATTGGCAATTTCATATCTGTGGCTTCCACCCCTGCACATCTGTTGTGCCTGCCATCGTTGCATTTGTCTACTTCCCTGACCGTGTTGCCATCTCCAGTGGACATGCAGGTTTGGGCATCAATGGGGAGGGACTCATCCGTGTAGTCAGTGCAACATTGCTATACAAGTGTGTTGGATCTGTGCTGATGATTCCGTTGGCACATCCATGACCAGGCTGATGTGATGGGAGCCCTCATTTGGTGCTAATTGTTGATTGTGTGACCAAGTGCTCAGCTGACATGATGGGGCCCTACTGAGGCAACATATGGCACAGCTTTCCTCACACAGGAGTGGAGTCCCCTCATGGCAGTGTGTACACGTGTGACATTGCCTGCGCCCAAGGTGTGTGTTGTATGTGCATGTCTGTGTGTTCACTTCCATTCATCTGCGCATGCTGTGATCCCTAGTGTTGTACCTGTTTGTGATGCTTGCTGACTTGAGCTATGTTCCCCCAAAGTCTTCTCCCTGTGTTCTCTGTTATGTGGGTGCATGGCACATTACTGGTCATCAGGGTGTCACCCATAGGTGTGTTTGCTGTCAGGGCAGAGTTTGTGTGCTGACGCAGATGGGTCACAGTCAGGTTTCCCTTTGGCACTTGTTGTTTGCCCCTGTCATGTGATTTCCAGTTTGTGTTATCTTTCAGTGATTGTGACACGTTGTGTGTGTGACTGCTGGCACTCCTTAGGGTCCGGGCTGCAATGTTGGTTGTTGTCTATGTGTGTTCTTTGTGGGTGACCTTGGCTTCTTCATTGGTGTGTGACTGTGGCTGGGATCCCATTGGTCGGTGTGGTATTGCCGTCATGTCCATGTACAGCGTAGTGTGCAGTGTGTCAGACATTCAGGAGTCTTGTTGAGTGTCCATGTGTGATGTGTTTCTACACCTTGGTTCCCACCCACCACCCTGGAATAGTAATGGGTGCATGTGCAATGTCACCAGTGCATGTGTACTTCACTGCTGCACATTGTTGGAGGTCGAGGGGTGTGGTCTTGAGTGTGTGCAGATGAGAGTTGTTGCCCGGCTAGTCCCCTGCCTCCATGTTGGCCTTGGCTTACTGGCCATGCTGATTGATTTGTGCTTGTGTAGGTGTGATGGTAGTTAGTTGCTCAGGACACCTGACTGTGGTTCACAGTGTGAACGACATTTAGCTTTGTCATCACAGTGGTATTTTTCTTCAGCCCAGGGTCACCACATTGTGGGGGCCCTGGGGGTGGTGCTGTGGTGTGTCTGTGACTTGCTGTGTCAGTTGTTGTTCCTACGTGCCTGTGTGACATGTGTGTTTTGTGCTCCCTCTCACCTGTCAATGCCTGCTTGCCCACATAGGGGATTTGGATCCATGAGTTACCTTAGTGTGGCAGTGTATGCACATCTGTATGATTGGTATTCAGCTCTCCTCATGTGTTGTGTTGTTGCCTGGGGACACTGGCACCCCCACCCCTCACCTGCTGTGTATGATGACAGTGTTGGTCTGCCTGTTTGTGTTTGTGCATCTGCACCACTGCATTGGCATATCTTGGGTGTGCCATTGGCTGTATGTTGTTTGGTGTGTTTCCCCTGCTGTCCCTGGGACTCCTAGGTCATCGGTCAGCACAGTGATCATGGTTTGTGTGTCCCATTGCTGCCATGGTATGGTATCTGTTCACCTCACATCTGCTGTCTCCACAGGGTATCTGCATTTGTGTGCCCATTGGTGCAAATATGTGGGTCTGCATTCTGATGGTCACTTCTGTCATTGTGTTATTGATGACTGTTGACGGTCTCAGCCCCCATGGGTGTTGTTTGTCTGCACATGGCCAAGGGAATGTTTCATTTGCACTGCAGTATTTGGCTCCCCCAATTTATGTTGCAATGTGACACATACACTACTTTGCCACAGATGAGTTTTTGGTTCTGTGACCAGGAATGATCCATGCAGTTTGGCAGTTGCAGCTCTTTCTTTGTCAACAATTACCTTTTGGTCACTGTGATGATGAGGGTGTAGACCCCATTGCCACAATGGTCAAAATGTGCTTCAGCTATGGACCCCACACTTACCTTTTGGTCACTGTGATGATGGGGGTTTAGACCCCATTGCCACAATGGTCAAAATGTGCTTCAGCTATGGACCCCACACTTGCCTTTTGGTCACTGTGATGATGGGGGTTTAGACCCCATTGCCACAATGGTCAAAATGTGCTTCAGCTATGGACCCCACACTTGCCTTTTGGTCACTGTGATGATGGGGGTTTAGACCCCATTGCCACAATGGTCAAAATGTGCTTCAGCTATGGACCCCACACTTGCCTTTTGGTCACTGTGATGATGGGGTTTAGACCCCATTGCCACAATGGTCAAAATGTGCTTCAGCTATGGACCCCACACTTGCCTTTTGGTCACTGTGATGATGGGGGTTTAGGCCCCATTGCCACAATGGTCATGGGCTGCTTGCATTGTGGGTGCCACACACATATATGTGTGGCACATGTGCTAGGGGGTCACATTGTATGTTCAATGTCATGTTCGGTGTTGTAGGCATTTGACACAGCCTGCTCACACGCTTGTCATGGTGGTGGGGGGATGTCTTAATCTTGCATTCCCTAGGTTGTGGTGTGCTTGTTGTGTCATGCATTGTCCATCCTATGAGTGGGGGTGGTAGTAGTGGTAGGCATCCAGCCCCCTGGCTAAGGGTGGTAGTAGTGGTAGGCTTCCTGCCCCCTGGCTAAGGGTGGTAGTAGTGGTGGGCATCCTGCCCCCCTGGGTGAGGGTGGTAGTAGTGGTGGGCATCCTGCCCCTCTGGCTAAGGGTGGTAGTAGTGGTAGGCATCCTGCCCCCTGGCTAAGGGTGGTAGTAGTGGTGGGCATCCTGCCCCCTGGGTGAGGGTGGTAGTAGTGGTAGGCATCCAGCCCCCTCTGGTTGAGGGTGGTAGTAGTGGTGGGCATCCTGCCCCCCCTGGGTGAGGGTGGTAGTAGTGGTGGGCATCCTGCCCCCCCTGGGTGAGGGTGGTAGTAGTGGTAGGCATCCTGCCCCCTGGCTAAGGGTGGTAGTAGTGGTAGGCATCCAGCCCCCTGGTTGAGGGTGGTAGTAGTGGTAGGCATCCAGCCCCCCTGGCTAAGGGTGGTAGTAGTGGTAGGCATCCTGCCCCCCTGGGTGAGGGTGGTAGTAGTGGTGGGCATCCTGCCCCCCTGGGTGAGGGTGGTAGTAGTGGTAGGCATCCTGCCCCCCGTGGGTGAGGGTGGTAGTAGTGGTGGGCATCCTGCCCCCCTGGGTGAGGGTGGTAGTAGTGGTGGGCATCCTGCCCCCCTGGGTGAGGGTGGTAGTAGTGGTAGGCATCCTGCCCCCCCTGGGTGAGGGTAGTAGTAGTGGTGGGCATCCTGCCCCCCTGGGTGAGGGTGGTAGTAGTGGTGGGCATCCTGCCCCCCTGGGTGAGGGTGGTAGTAGTGGTAGGCATCCTGCCCCCCTGGGTGAGGGTGGTAGTAGTGGTGGGCATCCTGCCCCCTGGGTGAGGGTGGTAGTAGTGGTAGGCATCCTGCCCCCCTGGGTGAGGGTGGTAGTAGTGGTAGGCATCCTGCCCCCTGGCTAAGGGTGGTAGTAGTGGTGGGCATCCTGCCCCCCTGGGTGAGGGTGGTAGTAGTGGTAGGCATCCTGCCCCCTGGCTAAGGGTGGTAGTAGTGGTGGGCATCCTGCCCCCCTGGGTGAGGGTGGTAGTAGTGGTAGGCATCCTGCCCCCCTGGCTAAGGGTGGTAGTAGTGGTGGGCATCCTGCCCCCTGGGTGAGGGTGGTAGTAGTGGTGGGCATCCTGCCCCCCTGGGTGAGGGTGGTAGTAGTGGTAGGCATCCTGCCCCCTGGCTAAGGGTGGTAGTAGTGGTGGGCATCCTGCCCCCTGGGTGAGGGTGGTAGTAGTGGTGGGCATCCTGCCCCCCTGGGTGAGGGTGGTAGTAGTGGTAGGCATCCTGCCCCCTGGCTAAGGGTGGTAGTAGTGGTGGGCATCCTGCCCCCTGGCTAAGGGTGGTAGTGGTGGTGGGCATCCAGCCCCCTGGGTTGGGGTGGTGGCGCGCATTCAGGCCCCTGTGTGCATATGTGGCATTGGTGATGGGCATCCCGCCCCTATGGTGCTGCTGTTGCAAGTATATTCAGATTCCCAGTGTATGTGTGTGATGTGTCGTGTACGTGTTGTATGTGTTTTGTGGTTGGTGTCTGACTTACCTTCTGCGCCGTACGCGTCCGTGCCTGTTCCGGTAGTAGATGTAGAATATTGGTATGATCGGGACGAAGGGATTCATGGTTGGTTCGTGTCGTTCGTCCTTCTCGTTGCTTCGCGTCGTCCTCGTCGCTTGGCTTCGTCCTCGTCGCTTCGCTTCGTCCTCGTCGCTTCGCGTCGTCCTCGTCTGTGCTGTGTTCGTCTCGTAGCCGTGGATCGTGTTGTGGCGCGATTCGGAGCTTATGTGCGCCTCTCCCGGATGCTTTGACGTGCCGTGCGTAGCGACGGGTTCGGCGCGTACGGAAAGCGCATCGTACTTGTCCGGCCGGACGGGGCTGCATTTTCCCTTCCGTGCGACTCGATTCGGCGTTTCCGGATTCGCCTCGGTCGGAGAACAGGACCTGGTTTGGGTGAGTACGGCTCGGCCGGAATTTTTGCTGTTGTGCGCATCGTACTTGCTCGTTCGGTGTGCTGTACGGATCGGTCGGGAAACTGGCTTTCGCATGGCTTTTTTCCCGACCGAATGGTATTGGGTGCGCCTCCGACCGAGATCGGAATCGACCCCTAAATGTTCAAGAGTTTCTTTACCGATTCCACAAAGTCGACATACTTGTATACCTTTAAGTGCCTGGTTCCAAGTCCCTTCAAACTCCCCTATCGGAATATAAAATTGTCTAAACCTTAAGTATTTCCATTTTATGTAACTGGCCAAGTTCCATCCCAAGTATTCTTGAGCCTGTAAGGTATAAGTATCAATTACTAAGTCAGTATGTTTATATTTCCCAGCTTGTAGAAGATCTAAATTCCACTGCTTTGTCATTAGCGTATTACGTATTAGGTTTTTCCGCACGTCCCTGGTCATTCGCCCCATCTCCTGTATATCAGGCAGGTCATAAGATCCTATTTCCATCATTATACTACATAGTTGCAAATCTCTGACTTTTTTGCTCCGGAGTTCTTCAAATATTAGATATTTCAGTGTGCATGAATCAGCCTTAGCACAATCAATAATATAGTTAACACAACTTCTCTTATGCAACGTTTCCAGAGATTTTAGACCAAATTCCAATCTTATCGTACAATGCGGAGTTGCCTGTCTTAAATGAAGTATGGTGCATACACATTTCATAAAACATTTCTCAAGTTCAAGGATGACTTTCTTGTTCATAACTGGAGATGCATATAGTAAATATGGAATCATTTTCATTTGTAGTACTTTAAGTGATGGGATAATTGCATTTCCTCCAAACATTTTCATGAATCTCAAGATTGATTTAGTAATAGCTGCTGATTTTGCATTCTTACTAACCTTATGGTTTGACCATGATAACTTTTTGTCAAAGATTACGCTGAGATAATTATATTGTTCCACTACCTCAATTAAATTTTCTCCTAAAGTCCACTTCCTAGATTGTATAGACTGTCCAAACGTCACAATTTTTGTTTTTGACAGGTTAGCTATCAAACCATTCACTGTGTTATACGTGTCTAATTGATTCAGTTGATACTGGAGTCCTTTTGGAGTTAGGTACATGATTACTAAATCATCCGCATATGCTAGATATGGTATCTTTTTGCCTCCTAGTTTAGGTGCCATGCCCATATCTGAACTTAGCATCAAATCTGTATCTGCAATATACATAGAAAATAACAGTGGAGCAAGGACACAGCCTTGCTTAAGACCATTTGTGGTATCCATTTTTGGTGATAATGTATTATCATGAGCCAATTTCACTCTAAGCCATGTTACCGAATGCAGGCCAATAATAAAATTCAGAAGGTTCAGATCCACCTCCCATGCTGTTAATTTACTCCACAGCCTTTGCCAGTTAACCTTATCAAATGCTGTGGAATAATCCACAAAACAGGCGTATAACGTTATCTTCCGCATGCTTGCCTTTTTTCCTAATAGGGCCAATGAAGTGATATTATCAAGTGTCGAACACCCTGAGCGAAATCCGGTTTGAGTTATTGGTATTAATGATTTTTCCCCCGCCCATAACCTTAGTTTATTTTGAAGGTGTTTTGCAAACAGTTTCCCTTCAAAATCCAACAATGCTATTAGTCTATAGCTGGACAGATCATCTTTAGGGCCTCGCTTATAAATTGGATGGACAATCGCTCCTTTCCAGGAAGAAGGTATTATTCCATATTTGATTACCTGTGAAAACAGCTGTTTTAGCATTGCACTCCAAAAGGTTATGTTTAACTTTATTAAGTCTATAGGGATACCATTTAGTCCTGCTGCCTTGGAGGAGCGAGCACTCGTTATTAGTTCAACAATTTCTTCTTCTGTTATTTCTGCAAATGTTCCATCAGCTTTAGATGTCGTATATTTACATGTTACAGATAATTTGTATAGAGCTTCGATGTGATTTTCCTACTTATTGCTTGGGATAAATAGGTCGTCTGGCTGTTTATATGAATCTGTGCCGTGTCCCACCAGGGACCAGAATGCTCGCTCATTCCTAGTCGATATAGCATGGTATAATTTAGCATAGGCAGTGTTCACACTATCCCTCTTTATCTGTAAATTCCTATTCTTAAATTCTTTCTTTATGTCTTGTATTATCGAGTTGCGCTCATTAGAGATCGGGAGTTTTAAGATATGTCGCATCTTCTTGCGATAGATTCTCTTTGATTCGGTTAATTCTGAAGTCTTTGTTGCGTTAATGTTTGGTCGCGACTCCTGTATACTTGCCACAAGACTAGATAATATATTTTTTAGAATAGATTGCCAGGCATTTAACCAGCCGTCTCCTGTCTTTAATAGAACAATATGTTTTTCGGTACTAGATACCATGGTTTCTTCAAGGTTAGATGCCTTCACTTTTAACATATTGTTCCAAATAAGTCTTTTCCCATTCACAGCAGTCAATCTGCCACTGTTGGCCGTTGCATGGGTTTCCCAATAATCATGCTTAATGCTGATGACTAACCTTTGAGGATCATGATCACTCTCGGATCTTGGTATAATGGAATATTTTTTACATGAGTGAAAATAAACATAATGGACAAATGTAAAATCTATAATGGAAGACCCCATCGGCCCACGAAAAGTTAAAGAGGCTGGTTGATCTTCTGCTAGCCTTCCATTAAGATTTCTATATCCTAGATCTGTCAATAAGTCATATGTGTACTTGATAGAAGCACCAATGTTTTTTGGCTTGTTCTCTAAAGGAAATACAACTTGCGGGATATTATAACCCATGTCTGGTTCATCGCTACTTAAAGGGTTAACCGCCAAAGGCAGTAAAGTTTGATTAAAATCTCCCGTTATGTTATGTTCATTCGCTGCCATTATTTGTTCCAATTCATCTAATGTTGTCCGATATCTACACTTATTTTTCACCAGTTGAGGTGGGCAATATATGTTGATAATCAAACACTTGGTAGAGTTTCGGTGTATTAAGAGAACTGGCAATATATATATCGATGTTGTTTTTATTTTTTTGCTTGTCACACATAATTTAGTACTTATTAATGTTGTCAATCCTCCGCTTGGTCTTCCGAAGGCATTCTTTTTGCTTTAATTTCATGTGTTCTAAAATTGTGAATATTTAAATTCACTGAATGCCAGGTTTCCTGTAGACATATTACACACTGATCTTGTAAAAAGCTCATCATTTTATCCCCAGCCATTTTTAGTTGTCGCTCAAAACCTTCTATATTCCATGATAAAATGAAGAACTCACTTTGTTGGGCTTTCCTTACATCAGCTCTATTAGGAATACTTCTTAGCCACATATGGGTGCTGCATCACCCCGAAACAAGGAGCATCTGCAAATGGCTGACTATTATCATGTGTTTTCCTTGCAGTAATATGAAAATGTTCAAATCTGATATTATCTTCAGCACCTTTGTACGGAGGTCTAGTGCTTAGTGGCAATTTTTCATATTCTGCTCGTCTGTTGGCAGTTCTCAGAATATGTGGATATTTACGTCTCTCCGGCTGTCTGATTATAATCCCCCAGTCGGTTAGAAATTCTTTAATATCCAGAATCTTTAAAGCCACAATCTGGGATGCCCATGTTGTTCTGGTGATTTCGTAGGCAGAATTAACTGCATTATCTGAGATAAAACGGACAGTAACAAGTGATTTTGAGTTAAGTTCTTTCAGACTTTCAAAACAGTTTAATAACTTTAATATGTTTTGCCGATTTAGTATGTTGTGGTCGCCTTCTGATTTATATACAGGTATAAAGTCAATTGTACAGTTTTCTTCACTAAATGAGCATTCTTTATATAATGACTTAGGGGCGATTCCGATTCGGGCCGGAAATCTCTCTGACCGAGCCGGACCCGGAGAGATTTCCGACCGAATCGGACCCGTGCAGCCCGACCGAACGAGTACGATGCGCACGTATGCCATCGGACTCGAGTCGGTCGGACTCCCATTGAAGTCAATGGGAGCCTGTCGCACAACGCGTACGCGGGCTCCCATTGACTCAATGGGTGCGAGGCGGACAAGGGCGCTCCTACAGCGTGTACGCGGCGAAGCGACTCGCGCCGTACACGCACAGGTAGGGGGGACCCATGGGTCCCCCCCTGTGTGCGACTCGCGCAGCTACGCGTACAGGGGGGTCCGACACGGACCCCCAAAGTACGGCTCCGACTGCTCTTTCGAGCCGGAGTGCGCGGCTCGGTCGGACTGCTCGCGGCGCGCATCGTACTTACCCGGCCGGGGAACGTCTCCATTGCGCGGTGCGAGTCGAGTCCGAGCGAGTCGGTCAGTGTGGTTAGACCTGGGAACGAGTCGGTCGGAGCGGTCGGGACGCCCGGACGAGTCGGTCGGCGATTTCGCATCGTACTCGCTCGCCCGGACGCGGGTACGAATCGGTCGGGCAATAGGGCTCCGAATCGGATCCGGTTAAGCCGAATCCGATTCGGAGCCCTACCGGCCGAGATCGGAATCGGCCCCTTAGTCTCTTGAATTAGCATCCCTTTATTTGGTCTTTGGGGCTCCCCCCAGTTTATCTGTTGAATACCCACAAAACCGTCACTGTGTACATTTTCCATGTCCGAGCAATTTTTTACTTCCTCAGTTTTCCCTGTATTCATTGTATTTACTGGACGTCTTACATCCCTGTCTTCTAACTTTTCAGTTATCCCTAAAATGCCATCCATAATTTTTGTTCAATAGAACTTCGTCGTTGCTTGGTAAAGGCGTAATTCTGTCCTCCTTTTGTGTACATGTGTTGCCCAAAGATGTACTGGTATTGTGTGTTCCATGCTGTACTACTTCACTATACCTTAGTTGTGGTACTGTTGTTACAGGGCAAGTATTTGTTAGTGCTTTAATGTTAGTTAAATTAACTGAAGTTGAAACAGCCCTATTTACCACTCTTGGTGCGGTTTCCTGCTCTGATGTTTTGTCTTCTGATTTTGCAACTTTATCTTGAATTACAAAAAGACATGATTTTTAACGACTTGGCCCGTTTACATTGGACTTATGAGCCCCATCAAGATTGCTGTCACTGTATTCTTTTACCTTTTTTGTTCATTTATTAAATATTGGGAAGTTCTCATTTTCCTTTGGCACTAGAACATCGGGCAGTATTTGTTTGAATTCATTTTTTCTCTTCAGCTTTCTTAATTTTTTTAGTCTCCTTTTACTTAAATAAGGGGCGAAGCCCTCTTGATGTCCATCGACTTGTATTCCATTACAGATGTTTGTCTTGTTTATTTTTGCCTCCACCAATATATTTACAGCGTCAATTCTATGTTCGGAGCTGTCTTGAATTATATTACTTATTTCATCATTTGCTTCTGTAATCCTCTCTCCAGTATCCAGATGTGCATTTTTATTGATACAGTTCACTCCGCACTTCCCAATTTTGTTTGGTAATAATTGTAATAGGTCAACAATATCATCCATACGCTCCAGATGTTTTACGCTTTAATTAGCTCGCCCATGTCCTGTTTTATCGATGACAATATTGCAGAATTTGCCTTTATTGATAACATTTCTGCTGCAATTTGTCTGTGATAGTCGACCTGTTCTGTCAGTAAATTCGATTGTGTTGTTAAAATCTCCGACATTTGAGACAGTGTGCTGCTTATTGCCCCCATTGTGGATAATACCGGGAATTTTGGAGGCGTATCTCCATCCCTTGTAGATTTGCCTTCATTTTCTCCAGTTTCCTGGCTTTCTGTTCCTGGATCCTGGTCTTGTTTACTACCTCATCTTGTATTTATGCCATTTTGTGTGTTATTGTACTGTGCTCTCGATGTAATTGAGTTAAAGCTCAATTTTGAGTTTAATGAGTTAACTAAGTAGTCCAACTCCAGCATTTGACCGGACGAGAAGGAAGCATTAAATGACTCATACGAGACTTCGACTTCGACTTGCTCGGATTCTGAATTGACAGTAATATCCTCATCCTCATCCCCTAATATATTCGGATCTTCACGTCCATATATCGAGTCTGTTTCCGAGTTTGTTACGTCATTACTTCCTACTTTGCTCGCTAGATCTAGTTTACCATGTATCATTGATGCCACATTCTCTTTTTCCATCACTCCACACAAGGAAGATAGGGGCAAGCTTCCTGATGTAATCGCAAGATCTCCTCTGTTAGTATTTTTATTACCTCCTGGGGTGCTCTGCATGACTGGTGTGGATTGTCTATGTAACATAGGTAATAAGATTTCCTTAGCTCGATTCGTCGGTAGAGGTGGAGGTGCAGTTTGTATCTTGGATGCACTCATATCACCCTCATGGCTCGCTGTAACATTATCTCTAGGACCAAAATCGACCCTGCTCTCTTTTTTCCCAAAGCATTCCTTAATTGACTGCTGTTTCAAGGCTGGCGAATCCGTTAAAACCGTTAGGCCATATGATAGCTTTCTTGATGTATCTCTTGTATCTCTTGATCGGACTTTAAGTGGTATATCATGGGCAAAGCTCCTTTCCGCACTTCTCCTTTTTGTTCCAACACCCCTGTGTTTTCCTTGAAGAGCCGTCGCATTCAAGGCTTTTGGACTTGTACCTCTCCTTGTACCTCTCCCCATACGGGCCCCCTTGGTCATATCCTCTCTGGAGTGCCTCGCTTTCCTTTGAGACCTGCTACTTGTATTTTGCTTTTTCTGAACCAAAGTTTTTGCTGATCTAGTTTTCATCATCAGCTCGTCTCTTGTTATTATATCAGTTTTGGCAATCGCCCTGACTCTATCCACCTTGAGGGCCTTGAGGGCCAAAGGGCAGACAGAACCAACAGGGCCAACAAACTGAGCCAACAGACAGAGCCAACAATTATAGATTGATACAGCAGCAGCTGAAGATGGTAAAGGTATTAAGATTTAAAGGTTTAAAGACTGTGGGACCGCTGTTAAAACGCTCAGGGTGGTATAAGAAAAAGGAGGGGCAGGCTAGTCAGTTGAAGGATCGCTCAATCAACGGGAGGAACGCGGCAGTGGTGAGGCAGGCGGGGCAGGCGGGTCTCTCGGGGCAGGATCGCAAGCTACACCTGATCAAATCAGGCCACCTCCGCGATTCCGCCAAGGAACGCTGAGGGCCACTCTCACTACAGTCGCCGTGCCTGCGCTTGCAGAGTCCTTCTCACTCAGGTACTAAAAGAAAATCCCTTCGTCCTAGGTGATAGTTGGAGTGCGGTAGTCAGAACAGTCGAGGCGACTGGATGATGTCAAGATGGCGATGCCGATGTCAGGAGCTTCTGCAGAGAGTTATGGGGTGTTTACGGGGGGTTGCGGGGGGTCGATACAGAGCCCTGATCTGCCCTGCCCCTGTGCTGGAGTAGGCCCCCCTTCTCCTTCTCCTTACGCTTTCGGCCCCCAGCTACTCTGCTCCTCGGCTCCTCCTCGGCTCCTCTCTCTCACTGCCGCTCTCCCTGCTCTCCTGCTCACCACGCCGACGCCGACGCTGACGCTGATCCACAGACTCGCTTGCTCGATTGCACTGAATCCACTAACCAAGCCAGTCGTTTCTAATCAGTAGAGGTCAAGCTGTCTTTGCAATGCTCTGCTGTAGCACATAGAGTTGGGCCTATCCTATATCACTGACTTAATTAGACTAGCCCCGATCCTACTGTGGCTCTCCATATGGAGCAGGGATACAGTGACTCTAACCCAAAATATAATAAAAGATTGCCTAAGATTGGAGAACTACACCAGGATCAGATGGTTAAATTACGTAGAGCTAGAGCTGACTGATATGGGGCTGAAAGAATTATTTAAGGACCCAACGGCCTGCAGAAAGAAGTCAAGGCAAAGGCTGGTGGATATATTTATGCTGAAGGCCCAACACACCCGAAGGGAGAAGAACTACCACAAAAAGTCTGTCCTCGCTTATCAATTAACTTCACCCACGTTAGAGGGAGGATACTTCTACCTAGTGGATATCTCATTTCCACAACACAAATTCATATTATTGAGATTCCGCCTGAACCTGATACCCTTGATGTTAGGGTTCCCAGTGAAAAGCTTTAAGCACACCAAACTGATCCTGTGCCCTTGTGATATGCATTCCCCCCAAACCGATCTCCACCTATTATTTTTCTGCTGATTTTATCATAAAGAAAGGAAAGAATACATTGCACCAATTCTAAAGCGGAATAATTTTAAACAATGTAGGGTTGCACTGTATTTTTAAAATCACTGCCTGATCCTCTAGTCTGCTTCTCGGTAGCGTCGCTTTTGTGGGCCTGCATGAAAAAAGGAAGTTCTTGGGCTCATAATTGGATATGGTGCTTACTATTTTACCTTGCTATACCTCAACACCAGATAAAGTGTATTTTAGCCTCCATTTTAACCTGGCATGTATATAGGGAATTTTATAATGATTTATTTATTTTTTTCTTTTTTCAAAATGGGTCTTTTTTGAAAGACATGAATTGCCACTGTATGTTGACCGCTGTAGTATTCTACAGTTTCTTGTTTTATGTACTTTTATGATCTTAATTAATAATGATCGAATAAAGTTTCAAAAGTATAAAAAGACTGACATTGTCTTTTCATGTGGGTGATGTGTAAGAGTCCAATACTGAGGTGCAGCAGAGAAGGTGTGCTTCAGTATAATGACACATCCATACAGATGTTTCTTTAACATCAAAACAGGGCCTGTGATGTGTGCAGTGTGTAGTGAGAAGGGGCAAAAGGAGTCTAGTATCTCGATTAGAGTTCCAGTCACAAGGCCTTGTGTTAGTTGTAGTTAGTTCAATCTCACTTTAACGCTTGAGGATTGGTAACCCAAAGAAAAGGGGCAAAAGGAGTCCAGCATCTTGGTTAGAGTTGGAGTGAGAGGGCCTCATGGTAGTTGTAGTCGCTTCAATGCCACTTTCCCAGCACTTGAGAAATGGTAAGCTGCATGACTAGTGCAGATCAGTAGTAATATGGCAGACAAGTGAGAAGGGGTAAAAGGAGTCGAGCATCTTGGCTAAAGTCGGAGTGAGAGTCATGGTAGTTGAAGTCACTTCACCAGCATTTGACAAATGATAAGCTACATGATAAGTGTAACATGGCAATCTCACTTTACCAACACCTGAGAAATGGTAACCTGCATGTCTAGTGAAGATCAGTAGTAACATGGCAGACAAGTGAGAAAGGGCAAAAAATGTGTGACAGTCATTAATAATTGTGATTTTGTTGAGGAGGTGGTGTTGTGGACCAGAAAATAATGCAGACATCATTATCACTGTATATAATTTGCAAACACATGTCCTTTTTTGTACAGTGTGCCTGTGCAGTACCAGTGTTTTGCCCAGAAGGGCATCCTACAGATGTATTTTTGATTATTGTTTTGAAACAATCCCAGACAGGGTCCCTGTATACGTGTAAGTTACTTAGGGACCCCAACTCCTTTGCCTGGTCCATGGCAAGGCATCGTTCTGCAGAGGAGTCTATGGCAACAGGTAATTGCATGGCTTACCGCCGATTTCATCTGCGACGGAGTGGGTTTTGAACGTGGTCAAGCAGGTAGAGCAGCAACAGGACATGTCCGATGGGTTTTATGATGGTAGAAGACGTGTAGAGGTGAGGGTAATGGCCCTGAGGACCCCATCCCACAGGGCTGGCTCCAGCCTTGTCCTGGGGTGCCCATTGTTGTTCTCGGATAGTGATTGGTGAGGAGTATATGCCCCTCACCCTTTGATCGTAATGATTTCACGATATGGATTCTTGCCACTTGCTGATCCATGAAGAGTCAGTGCTTTTCTGTCCTTCCCCAGGACCACACCACGTTTGAGCCTGGTCTGGATGCTTGGTAATATTTTACTATTTTGGGGATCCCAAGGTTTCCCTTCCTCGGGTGCCGGTATGCTAGTGCCACTGACATGCATGGTTTTTCATCCCCCCCCCCAAATTAAAGTTTTGATTTTGAATTGTAGTGTTTGGAGTGTGTTGGGAGGAGAAACAACCTTTACCACTCAGGGTCTAATTACTAGTTTGGCGGTCGATCAGACCGCCAAACCCACGGTGGAGGTGCGGTAGCGGTTGGGGACTGCAGTACCAGCAGCCTGACCACCGTATTATGACTACGGCGGTCAGACCACCAAGGATCTGCAAGTTCGAAATCACAATGTGCTTGGCGGTGCCACTGCGGCACCGCCAAGCATATTACAAGTTTCCTCACTGCCAGCAGTCTCCTGGAGGTGCTCACGCCATGTTATGTTATGTTATGTTAATTTATATTTGTAGAGCGCCAAATCACCAACGGTCTCTAAGCGCTGCAGACCATGAACCCAGGGATGCCATATTACTTGCAGGTCGGGCAGAATTGGGGTAAACTTATCCACACGCCTCAGTGAACAGGATGGTCTTAAGTTTCCTCCTGAATGGGAATAGAGTAGCCTCCCCGCGTAAACTCTCTGGTAGCTTGTTCCAAAGCTGGGGAATCACAACCGAGAAGGCACGCCCCCCCAAGGTGGTTCTATTAAAGCGCGGACAAGCCAACAGATGTGTCTCTGATGAGCGAAGATAACGACCAGGCACATAAAGCTTCAGACGGTCTTTGATGTAGCTGGGCGCTGCTCCATACATAGCTTTGTGTGCAATGCATAGGCCCTTAAACCTGACCCTCTGCTTAATAGGGAGCCAGTGTAACTGCTGAAGCAGGGGTGTGGCGTGTGTTCTTCTCGGCAGTTTAAGGATCAGTCTTGCTGCATCATTTAAAACCACCTGAAGTTTCCCCAGAAGTTTATCGGGGAACCCTATGTATACTGCGTTGCCGTAATCCAGGAGTGACAAGATTAAAGCCGACACCACGGTACGCATGGTAGCAAATGACAACAAGGGTACAAGTTTTCGTAGTTGCCTCATCAGTCCCACACAGCTCCTCACTACAGCAGCTACCTGATTATCCATCATTAACTTGGAATCTAACCTAATACCCAAGCTCTTCACAGCTGGCACCGGTATCGGAGTAGTGCCAAGCTCTTGTGGCCAGAAGAGACTGGACCAGGGGTTAGCCCCTGTAGCGATAGCAAGAACCTCTGTCTTATCCGGATTTACTTTAAGTGAATTCAGAGTCATCCAGTTCATAGTGAACCGGAGGATGTTCTGTACCTTGAGCTGTGCCTGAGAGGAATTATCAATGCGAACAATTAGTTGAGTGTCGTCGGCATAATTAAACACCTGACATTCCAGTTTGGCCAGTGCTTCTATCAGAGGCTGAAGATAAATATTAAAAAGCAAAGGGGACAGCGCAGAGCCCTGCGGAACCTCACATGGCAAAGCGCCATGCCTCGATGTACATTCCAATGCTGGCAGTGAGAAAACTAAGGGGGCCGCCTCAGGGCCTGGGAATACATGCGAGGGGAGCACATGCTGTACCCTCCTGTGTGCATGCACCCCAGTTCCTGCACGACATGGACTGCAAAGTCCATGCGTTGCAGGAACTTGCTTCCTTCGGTGCTGCAGTTCAAAGGCTCACGTGTGAGCCTTTGAACTGCACTGCTGCAGAACCGCCGTGCCGCTTGCAAGACCACGAAATGACTCGTAATCTGGCAGGCGGCGGTTGACTTTGGCATGTGGGGGTGAGGTACTGGCATGGTGCCCGCTCCTAAAGCACCAAAGTCGTAATCAGACCTTCAGTCTTTACAAAGAAGTGTAATTACCACACAGTCTTTACCATGCATATGCTTTAACAGCACATGCCATTACCATCCATATGTCTTTACCACAAATTCCTTTACCACGCCTTTACAATGCTCTTTTGGTAAATATATGTAAATACGGTTGCGTTTATTAATGTAATTTAATGTGTATATTATTGCAAATATATATATTACTGTATATATATATATATATATATATTTTATATACATAATGCCAATTTACATAAAGGGCCTGATTATGAAGTCAGCGGTCTGACTGCCGACAGCCCGTCGGTGGCTGTCCGACCTCCAGCAGCCCTTCGGTATGACCGCAGTATCATGATACTAGCGGTCAGACCCACAGCTGTCGGACACAAGACTGCTGCCTCCACCAGGATCATAGATCCTGATGGGGTTGCGGTCGTATGAGCATCCCAGCATGGCAGCGGTGCCAAGGCAGGCATCGCCTTTGGAATTACGATATCCCTTTCAGACAGCCTTTTCATGGCGCGAACCCCGACACTAAAAACGTTGTCAGAAAGAGATGGGGGCCCCAAACAGTGCCCACAGCCATCGCAGACCAAGAATATGGCCGTCGGACCGCTGCATGCTCAATGGGCGGTCTCTCGACTGCCACATTTGCGGCCGGCTTTCAGGGCCTGATTCACAGAACTAACTTACGTCAAAAACGTAAAGTTAGTACTTTTTGGTATTCACAGAATACACTAACTTCTGTGAATACCGAAATGAGTAAGTTCATTCTGTGAATACCAAAATGAGTAAGGGGCCGATTCCGATCTCGGCCGGTAGGGCACCGAATCGGATTCGGCTGAACCGGATCCGATTCGGAGCCCTTATTCCCGACCGATTCGTACGTGCGTCCGGGCGAACGAGTACGATGCGAGCGCGTGCAAATTCGCCGACCGACTCGTACGCCCGTCCCAACCGCACCGACCGACTCGCACGGATGCGCACCGCACCTCGCAATGGAGACGTTCCCCGGCCGGGCAAGTACGATGCGCGCCGCGAGCAGTCCGACCGACTCGCGCCGTCCGGCTCGAAGAAGCAGTCGAAGCCGTACTTTGGGGGTCCGTGTCAGACCCCCCTGTACACGTAGCCGCGCGAGTCGCACACAGGGGGGACCCATGGGTCCCCCCTACCTGTGCGTGTACGTCGCGAGTCGCTTCGCCGCGTACACGCTGTAGGGGGCGTCCTTGTCCGCCTCACACCCATTGAGTCAATGGGAGCCCGCGTACGCGTTGTACGACAGGCTCCCATTGACTTCAATGGGAGTCCGACCGACTCGAGTCCGATGGCATACGTGCGCATCGTACTCGTTCGGTCGGGCTGCTAGGGTCCGATTCGGTCGGAAATCTCTCCGGGTCCGGCTCGGTCGGAGAGATTTCCGACCCAAATCGGAATCGGCCCCTAAGTGTATTCTGTGAATACCAAAAAGTACTAACTTTACGTTTTTGACGTAAGTTAGTTCTGTGAATCAGGCCCTCAGATCTTATAATATAGTTTAAGAGAAGGATGTAAGGGCTACAGGGGTAATGGGTGGGGAAGTGTATTAATACTCACGTATTAACTGTGACACCTGAATATTAATTACGTATTCCATTTAATAAATACTGCAATATTTTTAAAATAATGATTGTAAATTAATTGAAAAATATCAAAATAAAGTTTATGGAGTGGGATGCAAGACATCTAGGGGTAATGGGTGGGGAAGTGTATTAATACTCAGGTATCAACTATGATACCTGAGTATAAATTATGTAATCTATTAAAAAAATAATGTATTATTTTTCAAATACATTTTGCAAATTAATTTAAAAATAAGAATATAGAATTTTAGGAGTGGGATGTAAGGGATGTAAGGGTAATGAGTGGGGAAGTGTACTAATACTCTGGCATCAACTAAAATATCTGAGTATTCATTAAGTAGTCCCTTTAATATATAGTGTAATATTTGTAAAATAATGATATAAAATATTTTAACAATATCAAAATAAAGTTTGAGGAGCGGGATGTATGGAATATAGGGGTAATGAGTGCGTATGTACATCAATACGCAGGTACCAACTATTATACCTGATTACTAATTAAGTAATTTGCTTAGTAGAAATTATAAAACAAAATTAATAATTATTGCAAATTAATTTAAAAATATCAAAATACAGCTTGATGTAGGGGTAATGTATGGAAAGTGTATGGAAAGTGTATTACTACTCAGTTATCAATTATGATACCTAAGTATTAATTAAGTAACCCTTTTAATAAATATTGTAAGAAAAGAAATAATTGTAAAATATTTTTAAAATATCAAAATAAAGTTTCAGAAGCAGGATATAAGGGATATAGAGATAATGGGTGGGAAAGCCTAATATGACTCAGGTATTAATATTAATACTCTACTGAATACTAATATTTTCATGACATTTTCTTAAATAAAAATGTTATTTTACAAATATTTTTTTTAAATTGAAGTAATTTTTGAAAACATTAGACAACATTTATGAAAGTGAAAATAGTTGTTTCATTTAAAAAGCTGTTACCTTCTTTAAGTAAAAATGTTTGAAACCACAAATAACAATTTTATTAAAAAATATTATTCAATTTATATAAAACTCAAAGAAATTTGATAAAATAAAGCATTAATTTTAGAATTTTCCAACAACAGAATTTTTCAAAATTTGTTAAACATTTTAAAAAACATTTTATAAACAATTTCCCATATTTTTTCATTCATTTCAATGGAAGAAATTGCCCTTTTTTACTTCCCTGTTTTCAGGTGGACGTCCTCAATTTTGTATCTGTTTCTACAGTTGGTGGATTGTCATGGTGAACATCAAATGGACGGAGGAGCTGCGCTCAGGTAAGAAGAAACAAATTCACTTTTTTAAACATATAGACTGCTTTCAACCATATTATCAAGGGTAACCTCCCTGTCTTTGGGGGTAAGGTCAAAGGCAACACGTAAATCCACAAATACAACGTATATGTGTTTTTTTTTAATCACTACGTGCTTCCATAAAATTATTAAAAATCTAAAAAGCTAGTCAATTGTGCCAGTATTCTCTCTAACACCAGCCTGAAGGTGTGAGACAATCTCATTTTCCTTAATCCAGTCATGTTATTTCCCCAGAAGGTGCCTACAAAACAATTTTTGCGAGATATCTATCAGGCTAATCAGCCTGTAATTAGCGGTGTCATTTTTGTCTCCCTTTTTATACACTGGGACCACCTCTGCTTCTAACCAAGAGTTGTGGACCTGTGCACCATTTAAGATAGCATTACAACAGTGATTGAGGATGACACTCCATACATGCACTGCAGAAAGGAAAGGTTCCCCTGGGATTTTATATAATCCAGTTGCTTTCCCTCTCTGAAGCACAAAGCGGGCTAGCCTGGTTTCCTCCAGTTTAAAGTCATGGAAACATCCATTACAAAGCATGCATTACATCGTAGCCATTACAATGAGTGTGCCATTACAATGTATGCTATTACATCGAGAATTAAGGTAAGTGTTTAGGTAAGTACTAATAAATATTTTGAATATATATTTTATATTTATATTATAATACCTGGGTATTAGTTCTTTTTAAATGTAATATTATTTTTAAGTAATTTTATATTAATTCAAAATAATACTTGTGAGGGTGTGACACCCTTTCTCTGGAACGAGATGCAAGGGACATAGGGGTTCTGTGTGGGGGGAGTGTATTAATACTCAAGTATTCAGTTTAATACCTGTGTATTAATATTTATTATGTTCAATAGTATTTTTAGGTAATGTATTAATAATTAAAAATAATACTTAGTAGGATGTGATATGTAATCCTCAACTAAGGATGTTTTTTTAATTTTTCAAGAATACGCCTGTGAAAAGTGAAAAAAATCCTTGAATTTGGATTTCGGGATACATTTTAGTTATGGTGTTAATCATTGATAATTCGAAATCAATTTTCACTTTTCTAGGACATTTATTTTGTATTTTAGCATTTTAGCACTGTTAAAAATTCTACGTAAATTGAGGTTTGCTTATCTGGGAGTAAACTGTACACTAAGGGAACTACAGTGTTATTAATGTAGGTATGAATAGTGTATATTTGGGTGAATTGATGGGGTGTGGATTTAACTGTCATGTCCATTATCCAAATATCACTAGTCTCCAATTTTACAAGGTTACGGGGTGTGCTAAAGATTAGTATTCTTTTTGGAGGGTTTCTTTTGTCATGCAAAAGAAAGGTTTCATTAGTAACAGTGGCAGTTAGTTCAGGAGGAATGTTAATATCAGAGTATGTTTGGGGTGTTACACGTTGGGGGTTACTTGCCGTTTTTTTTCACTGTATAATTCTGTGTAAGTTTGGGTTTGTGGGCATACAACTTGATGCATGCATAAGAATGTGTTGGGATACCTCCCTCAAAACAGCGCCACAGGGTTCATTGTAGGTGGATGCAAGTTCTTTCATTTGATTTATCTTTTCTCTAACTTCAATCTCCAGTGCAGAGGCAGAGTGGTAATGCTCTGTGGTCCTTTTAACAGTGTCCCCAAGAGTAACCCCTCTGCCTGTGCAATGGGATGAGTAATATTGCACACACCTCCAATGACTCCTGGGCTCAGTTAATCTCTCCTGACAATAAAGGTAGCTACCGTGTTTCAGGAGTTGGTTTCCTCTTTGGGATTTCACATAAGCAACCTGTCTTGCTGATGCCATTTTTGAAATGTCTGTAAAAAAATAAAAAATAAAGATTTTTGAGCTTTATGTTTTGCTTTGAACGTTTAATCTGGAAAGATTTTTTATTTTGTTAAACATGTTTGATTAGTGGCATTTCAGATTTTTTTTACAATGAATTGCTGTTGAGATGTTCTTTTGCAATTCGATATTGTTCAGTGTTTTGAACCTGCAAAAAAAATGGTTAATACTTATTTAGTTCTCGATTGAGTTTTTGAAGCACATGTACTTTGTTATATTGTTTGCTTTGGATTTTGCGACTTCTGATTTTCTAATATGGTTTGCAGTTTATTCCTGTTGAAAGAAAAAGAGGCATTTCATTTAGTTTAAGGGGTCGATTCCGATTCGGGCCGGAAATCTCTCCGACCGAGCCGGACCCGGAGAGATTTCCGACCGAATCGGACCCGTGCAGTCCGACCGAACGAGTACGATGCGCACGTATGCCATCGGACCCGAGTCGGTCGGACTCCCATTGAAGTCAATGGGAGCCGGTCGTACAACGCGTACGCGGGCTCCCATTGACTCAATGGGTGCGAGTCGGACAAGTGCGCCTCCTACAGCGGGTACGCGGCGAAGCGATTCGCGCCGTACAGGCACAGGTAGGGGGACCCATGGGTCCCCCTGTGTGCGACTCGCGCGGCTACGCGCAGACAGGGGTCCGACACGGACCCCCAAAGTACGGCTCCGACAGCTCTTTCGAGCCGGAGTGCGCGGCTCGGTCGGACTGCTCGCGGTGCGCATCGTACTTACCCGGCCGGGGAACGTCTCCATTGCGCGGTGCGAGTCGAGTCCGAGCGTGTCGGTCGGTGCGGTTCGAGCCGGGAACGAGTCGGTCGGAGCGGTCGGGACGCCCGGACGAGTCGGTCGGCGACTCGCATTGTACTCGCTCGGCCGGACCCAGCGTACGATTCGGTCGGGAAACAGGGCTCCGAATCGGATCCGGTAAAGCCGGATCCGATTCGGAGCCCTACCGGCCGAGATCGGAATCGGCCCCTTAGTTGTTTGGCTCACCTTACTAAGGTTCTCTTGTTTGATTGGTCATCTTTTTGCTGTTCTAGAATTGTTTCCTCGCTGTTTTTGTGGAGTAAATGTTTTCTCCCTTGTGGTTGATGTTGGAAAGGTCTAAAAGAAAAATTGGATTTTTAATGATTGATGTTTGCCTAGCTTTTGGCTTTGTAAAAAGAATGTTTTGGTTAGTTTTTGTTGCAAGATTAGGTTTTTGGTTATTTTACCTGTGAAAGGCTTTCTCATAGTCGAACTACTGCTGGAGATGATGTTTGTAGTTCAGATGATGGTTTTCAATTTATTTCAGCTGTGCAAAAAAAAAAAAGAATGACTATAAGTTTCATTTTTTATTGTTTAGATTTATTAAACCAAAAACTGATGAAAATCTTCCCTGAGGCAAGCAACTATTTGAGGTAGAATAGTAAATTTAGCAACCCCCACTGATTTGCACCTTCCCTGAAGCAAGAACATATGGGGGTTTGAATAGTAAATATCCTCCCCTGTACTGACCAGCACCTTCCTTGAGCCAACCATCCTGCAGAGTTAGAATAGTAATTTTGCCCCCCACTAGTGACCAGCACCTTCCCTGAGGCAAGCACCCTGCAGGGTTAGAACTGTTATTTTGCCCCCTACCACTGACCAGCACTTTCCTTGAGGCAAGGACATAGGGGAGTTAGAACAGTAAATTTCCTCCCCTGCACTGACCAGCATCTTCCCTGAGGCAAGCACTATGCAGAGATAGAATAGTAATTTTGCCCCCGACCAGTGACCAGCACCTTCCCTGGGGCAAGTACCATGCAAGGACATGGGGGAGTTAGAATAGTAAATATCCTCCCCTGCACTGACCAGCATTTTCCTTGAGCCAAGCACCTTGCAGAGTTAGAATAGTAATTTTGCCCCCCACCAGTGACCAGCACCTTCCCTGAGGCAAGCACCCTGCAGAGTTAGAATAGTTATTTTGCCCCCTCCCACTGACCAGCACCTTTTTTGAGGCAAGTACCCTGCAGTGTTAGAATAGTAATTTTGCCCCACACCCACCTTCCCTGAGGGAAGTACCATGCAGACTTAGAATAGAGTTTTTGCCCCACCACCGACCAGCACCTTCCCTGAGGTAAGCACCCTGTGAAGTTAGAATCGTAATTTTGCCCCCACCACTGGCCAGCACCTTCCCTGAGGCAAGGAAATACGGGTGTTACAATAGTAAATTTCCACTCCTGCACTGACCAGCACCTTCCCGGATGCAAGCACCCTGTGGGGTTAGAATAGTAATTTTGCCCCCCACCAGTACCAGCACCTTCCCTGAGGCAAGCACCCTGCGGAGTTAGAATTGTTATTTTGCCCCTCACCACTGACCAGCACCTTCCCTGAGGCAAGGACATGGGGGAGTTAGAATAGTCAATTTAGTTCCCTGCACTGACCGCATCTTCCCTGAGGCAAGCACCCTGCAGAGTTAGAATAGTAATTTTTCTCCCCACCAGTGAACAGCACTTTCCCTGAGGCAAGCACCCTGCAGAGTTTGAATAGTTATTTTGACCCCCACCACTGACCACCACATTCCTTGAGGTAAGCAGCCTGTGGAGTTATTACAGTAATTTTGCCTTATGTAACTCTCAAAAAATATTTCTTTTTTTTAAATACAAACACTTTACAGTGTAATTATTTTGTTTTACCTTCTTAACTTCTTTTTAGTGAGCTTTTAGTTGAGATACACACAGCAGTAAACAAAACTTTTATTTCGGTGTTACAGGCAAATACTTTTGTCATAGCATACGAGTGTCATTAAGCAATATAATCTGGGCTTGTCCCACACAATCAAAGCACGACAAGGCAGCACTTGTACATCTGGTTAGTATGACATCTAGCTTGGGAGTTTTGACCTTCTCATCGGTGGTACCGCTTGGGGTGTTAGTGAGGAAGCAATGTCCCATTATAATGCATGTAAGGCTCCTGGAACATCCGCAGCCCACGCAGTGTGCATTAAGTAAGTCTTTAGTGGCTCCCATATGTCTCGGGGTCTTGAGCAGAGGGGCAATAACTATGAGTATGTGGTTAGTTTTTCCTGGCAGTAAACCAAGTCCTGCATCCATACCTTGAATTTAGGAGCCCTCCCCTGACCCCATCTGCATGCGACCCTCTGCGCCTCCATGCGCTCTGTGTGATCTAGCAGTGCGTTGAGTGGGGTAAGGCTCACATTTGCTCCCACCATTTGGGATATTACTTTTCTGACCTCCTCCCAGTGGTTGAAGACATGTCTACAGGACCAGGCCAGATGGAGGAAGTCAGCACCCTCCGCGCCACATCTCTCGCAGCAATCTGTGGGTTTAAGACCGTACCTATACATTCTCGCCGGGGTATAATACATCTTATGTAGATATTTATAATGAATGATCCGTAACCTGCTGCATGCCGTTATCTATCCAGTCTGCTGAAGGCAGAATTCCCACTGTGCATCTTCAAGCGGGAAGCCCAGCTCTCCCTCCCAGCTTTCCTGTGATCTGTCCTGGGGCTGCTCCTTTGCTGTGAGCGCACTTCGGTATAGTCGCGCTGCTGCATGTGAAGAGCTAGCGGCCTGAAGCATGGCATGCAAAGGCGCTAAGGTTGGCAGCTCCTCCGGAAAGGCCGGGGTGAATGTCGCTACATCTTGCCTCAGCCTGATGTACATGAACAGCTCCATCGGTGAGGGGTCGTGCCCCCAAAGAATTCTCCTTTATCGCGGAATTTCCCATTGTGATACAAATCCCCCCACGTGTTTATAGCGCAGCGGCGCAGCATGCTGCGGCAAATTCCCTTATGGGTCACAGGAGGGTTGCTATGACACTCTAATGGTAACATGGGGGAGTACACCACAGGGGACCCCAGTTTCTTTGCAATGCACTTCCCGGCTGTGTTCATGCAGGCCACCGTGGAGTACCTATCCCCTTCCTTTCCCAATCCACATGAAGAAAACCAGACAATGGTGTGGGAGCCAGGTAGCCCTGTTCCACTGCTAGATGTGGCATAAATGGTGGAGGATGAAACCAGTACCGCGCATAATGTGCTTGTGCACACAAGTAATAAAGTTCTGGATCTGGAGCTTCAAACCCGCCCTTGGCGAAGGGTAAGGTGATAGTGGTCCACTTTATTCTGGGCTGCTTACCCCCCCCTGGCAAGTCGAATTAATTGCGTCTTTAGGGTCCTGAAAAATTGACTTCCAGGGGCGTAAGGGATGTTGATAAATAAGTACAGCAGTTGTGGTAGAATTATCATTTTCATGAGTGCTATGCGCCCTGCCACGGAGAGGGGCATAGCAATCCATCTGGTAATGGAGTCAGTTATGCTGTCCAGCGCCCTGCCATAATTTGCTCTAAGGAGTTCCTCCCTACTGCGACTGATCACGATTCCCAAATATTCAACTCCAACGAGTTCCAACTGAGTGGGTAATCTGATTGACAGGGCTGGGTATCGGAGGTGAGGGGGAAAATCTAAGATTTTTCCCAGTTAATTGTGCCTGAGTATCCTCCAAATCTGATAAACTCCTGCAGCACCCCATTGAGATTTTCCTGGGGGTCTCAAATGTAGAGCATGATGTCATCCGCGTAGAGTGACACCAACACATGCCTGGTGGGGTGTCTCAGTGCACATTCCCTGTGGTGCTGCCGGAGAGTGGCCGCCAACGGCTCCACTGCAAGGGCAAACAGAAGCGGGGACAGTGGGCATCCCTGCCTTGTGCACACAGTGATTTCAAACGGGGAGAGAGCGCACCATTGAGAAGCAATTTTGCCTTGGGTTTGTAATATAATAGCCGCACCCATACACAGAATCTTGAGAGAAAGCCCATACGCTGCAGAACAGACAGCAAGTAGTCCAACTCTAGGGAGTCAAATGCCTTGGTGGCGTCAAGAAAGACCGCCACCGCACTGAGCTCTGGATCAATGTTTTGAATAATTGAAAACAGGATGCGCAAGTTAAATGAGGTGGCTCTCCCCGGGATGAAACCCACCTAGTCTGTCAAACAAGCCCATCCATCAGCAGGCTAAGGTGATTTGCCAATAGTTTAGCCAATATTTTTACATCGCAATTTATTAGGGACAGGGGCCTATAGGAGTCGGCGCTGTTGACGGGCTTGCCTGGCTTTGGGAGGGATATAATGAGAGCCTGTGTCATGGTAGGCGGGAGTGTTCCAAGCTGTAGTGCCTCCTCGTAGAGTATTTTAAAAAAGGGAGCCAGCGTGTCTATGTATGTTTTATAAAATTTAGCCTGCAGCCCGCCTGGCCCAGAAGCCTTGCCCGACCCCAGTTGCATAATGGCAGCCCTCATTTCATCCTCTTCAAATTCTGGTGTGAGAAATTCCTGTTGGTTGTCACTTAGCCATCCCAACTCTACCCTTTCCAGGTAAGGGTTTATGTCTAAGGGGTCTGCTCTCCGCGTTGCATATAGCATGGAGTAGTGCCCCAAAAAAAACTGCAGAATCTCTTCAGTTTTTTTGTGGGGGGTCCCATCTGCACCCCTAATTTCCATGACAACATTAGAAGAACGGGTCATCAGAATTGCGCGTCATCTCTGCTAGCTCTTTCCCTGGCCTCTCCCCTTCCCCATATTGCCTAGCTCTGTGATATTTACGGTGGAACAGCCCCTAGCGTTCAGCTGTAGTTTGATACTCTGTAAGCGTTTCCCTTATACCAGCTCGCACCCTCTCTGCCCCTGTAGCGACCAGTTCAGCTTCTAAATCTCGCAGTTTCCTCTCCAAGCCCTTTAAGGTATTAGAGATGTCTTTTAGGATGCCCCCCAATTTAGCACTGTAGATGCGTGTGGTTACCAGGGAACTCAGTGCACCACTGAGCACAAAATGGTGGCCAGCTTAATTTATACGTTTGTTAGGGATAAATGAAAATGTAAATGAAAATATGTTTTGAAATCTATTTTTCCACGTGATGCAGAACCTGACAGAATGTGTATTTTTTATGTTGTGTGCAAAATGTTGTTTTTAACGTTTTTGTGAATGGCAGCCATTTTGGGTAGATGGTGGCTAGGCAGATGTAGTGGAAATGGTGGAAGGACACCATTTTTCTGCTGTCGATAATGACTAGGATATTTTAGTGGAAATAGTGGAAATACATCAAGTTTTTATGCTTTGTTTGTATATGCTGGTTTTGGTAATGAATCCACACTGTTTTTTTTATTCTTAAAAGTTTATGTATATGTTGAAATATTTTAATTTAAAAAAAAAAATATTTGGAAAGTATTATTGTTTTAATATTTTTTTTACTGTTTTCGCACGTATGATATGTGCACATTTAACATGGTATAATTATTATTAATTGTACTAGTATTTGTTGTATTGCTATGCATTGTAATGGCGGTGTAATGGCACTTTTTATGTATCTCTATCAACATGCGTTCTAATGGCTTGCGTTGTAAAAATGTGCACTGTAATGGTAGTCGTGTTGTAAAATCCACCTTGTAAAAGTATACGTTGTAATGGTATGACCTGTAACGCCATATATTCCTAAAATCAATAAGGTAATTGTCCCTAGATTCATTGTTTGAGTCTAAAGTTAGTGAGTTATCAATTTCTGGTGTCATTGAGGTCTCGCTGGCATAAAGTGTGCTAAAATGGTTTACCCATGACATCGGTTGGATGTGGAAATCTTCATCTATTACCGGTCTCTAACTACCATTAGCCAAAATATGTCAAAACAGCTTGCTAACCTTACTTTTGGCTGCTGAAATTAGATCTCTAAATGTCCTTCTTCCCATTCTCTTTCTGCTAGATTTTGGACCTTGTTGTAATGATTTATAAGGAAATGGTAACCGGTTTAGAACAAAAAGCGTTCTGCAATATATATGGGGAAAGTACAAAGTTGCATATCACACACGGTGCTCCTGGACAAGGGTTGGTTACCAAACAACCCAGTTGAGCCCTTCACAAAGAAGAGCACTTTAATCTACAAGAACATTTCTGAGCTCTCAATCAGTACATTTACAACAATGTCCAAACAGGGTAACTAGTAGTAAGTCCACTTTTAATCCATATAGAGTCCAAGAGTGTACAATCACAATAACTCTTCACATCTGGTTTGTTTCTTGATACATTCCATGAAAGTTTCCAACGTCACCAGCGTTATATATTCATCACAAATAGACCAGCCTTAGATACAATCCATGGAAGTTTCCAACGTCACTGATGTTATATATTTATCACAAAAAGATCAGCCAACACGTGTTTCGTCATAGGGTAAAATATACCATGACTTCATCAGGGCTGAAAACCATCAAAAAATCCATCAAATCACAGTAAAAGCCCACTAAAATAAAGACGACAACAAAACATTCACCCACCAAAGTGTCCAATTGCCAGAACTTGTTGTAATGACGCCTTTCTTTGCCACTGTTGTTTTGTGTCCTGATTTAATTGCTCCCAATAATTCTTTCCTTGCTGCCTTACAACACTCATTGAACCATACTATTTTGTTATTATAATTAACAGAGCACTTCACTTTTTCATAGAAGAAGTCTTTGATTTCATCAATCAGCTTCGGACAATACTTTATTAATTTTAGAGACTATCAGGTGAAAGAGCAAGTATTAAACAAAGCCATCAAGCAGAGACAGTTTAGTACGCCAGAAGTTCCTCTCTGTCGTATATTTCCCGACATCTCAATCTCTGCAGCCAAGCGAAGGAATGAATTTGTAAAAATGCTTTACCTGTTTAAAGCACAGGGGGCCCAGGCAAAGATTTTGCAGCAATCCAAATTGTAGATCTTGGTGAAAGGACAATTTCACTTATTTTGTGATGTCTCTACAGAGCAGGAACTACTTAAGCAGATCTCTAATAAGTCTTAGTTGAGCGATGCATGGCCTCAATGTTGATTCACCATTACTCTTTTACTGGAATTGCGATTTTGTCTTTGTTTTGTTGGGCACTTAGTGATTGCTATCCTACTATTAGGCTCTGTCTCTCATTTTTCCTTTTCTAAATGTCCTGGCGGCAGGCCTGAGGAGGAAGGCTCATAGATCTTGTCACAAGGTCACAGTGCCAGTTCTTTATGGGGGGAAGCATGTCAGGAAATTGGAGTAAGGTGGGGAAAGTATGTTGGATCACTATAGACGGATCTACACACAGCACCAATTGGTCAATAAAGAATCTTTGGGAAAGTTTTTAGCAGATTATAATATTCTCATGCTATGAAGAAGGGGTCAATATTACTCAACCTTTCTCTAAGGAAGAATTGGTTGAGGTAATTAAGAATCTCCTAAATTGTAAAGCCTGTGGGCCAGATGGTTTCGTGGCAGGATTTTTCTTTTTAAACTTTATTTTTACTAAACCATTGCTTCTGGCACATTTCCATACTACATAATTATACAACGAAGTATATTAGGCAACAAGTCATAGGATCCAGCTATAGTTTCATCATATTTGCAAATCATACGAGAAAAGGATGAGAATGTCCACATCAAACACACAAACTTAGCTGTCCCAGCATCTCTCCCCCCTCCCGCTCTTGCCAACCTCCCCTCTCATGATACAATTCTGTACTTGGCCCACAGAGTCCATATCTTTTCCCACTTCTGGGGGCAGCCCCTACTTTGGTATACAATCTTTTTGGCTTGTTGACACCAGTCCACATCTCTTCCCAAATCTTCAATCTTTGGTGTGGTTGGCCCTCCCCATACCCAAGCTATGTTTCTCTTGGCCACACCTTACTAGCTTGAGCCACATTTTTGTGTATTTTGGCCAACCTGTCTCCCCTTTAACCCCTAATATGAGCCATCTCGCCTCCGCCTGCACCTGGGCTCCCACAACTGCAGACATCACTCGGGTGACTTTTTTCCAGTATGTCTGTATTTTAGGGCAGGCCCAGAAAATATGGAAGAAGGTGCCTGTTTCTCCACATCTCCTAACACATCCTTCAGAGTCGCAGCGGCCCATGTGGTGTTGGAGTGTCCTGGGGGTATATGACCTATATAGGATTTGCAGTTGTATCAACGGAAATCACGCTTGTATGGCAATTTCCCTTGGGCATTGTATGGCTTCTTCCCAATCGTCGTCCTCCAGCGAACCCACATACACCTCCCACACCCCCCTCAGGGCAACCAGCACACCGGGGGAGTTGTTCATGATCTTTTGATATGTTAGTGAGACCGCTTTGTCAATTATTGGGTCAAGTAGGAGCCTAACTTCCAGGGGGGAGAACTCAGATATTTGCTCTCCCTCCGGTATGTGCATCGCAAAGCATGTCTCAATTGTAGGTAGCGGAATATTTCTCCCTCTGTCATTTTATATTCTGCCTGTAGCTTCTTGAACAGAATCAAGGCCCCACTGCGCCAAACATCGCCCAAGCGCTCTATTCCGATAAGACTATTTTTGCGTGAAACCCTTTAGCCGCCCAACCTCACCCAGAAGGTCACTATCCCATAGTGGAGTTTGTTCTGTCAATATGTTTTCCCACACCAGTATTTTCATGGTCCTACGCCACACCTGTACTACCATCCGTGTGTGTGTCAGCAGCAGCCTGTCTTGCTTTTTTCTGTACAGTACGCCCTGATAGCCTCGGGTCCCCATGGCTAAATGATCTACTCGATATGCTGGATCATTGTGTGCTGCGTATACGTAGTCATTGACGTTAACAAGCTGAGATGCTAAATAATAGTTCCTGATATCGGGGACTGCCAGGCCGCCCTCATACACCCCCCACTGCAGTTTACGAAGTGCTATTCACGGGCTGCCTCCCCCACACAGCAGGGTTTGCTGTTCTGCCTCAAGCACCCGGCTAATTGTCTCCGGCACTCGGTAGGGGGTATTTTGCAGCACGTATAGCAGACAGGGGAGAGCCATCATTTTAAACAGAACTGCCCTACCCATAAGGGAGACTGGGAGGCACTGCCAATAGGCCACGTCCCCCGACAACCTTTCAAGCTGGGCATAGACATTTCGGCCCATCAAGTCTTCTTCTGGTCTGGTGATCCAGATACCGAGGCATTTGAACTCCTCTCGATGGACCAGGGCCGCGCAGGCGAACGTGAGAACCGGAGCCCCGCCCGCTTGGAAAAACACCAGGGACTTGTCCCAATATGGTAACCCGAGTAACTGCCAAAAAGAAACAATATGTGAATAAGCCTGTGGAAAGTCTGGTGGGGCCTTTGTGTGTATAACAAAATGTTGTCCGCGTATAGGGAGATGCGCTCTTCCCAACCACCCCCCACATCTATACCCCATACAAGCAGGTCCCCCCGGACCCAGGCCGCCAGTGGTTCCAGCAAAAGCGCGAAGAGTAGAGGGGAGAGTGGGCAGCCCTGTCTCGTACCCCTATATAGCCAGAATGGCCTAGAGACTGTACCATTTACTCGGACCCTTGTCATTGGTTCATAGTAAAGGAGTTTGACCCACTTACAGAACTTTGGTCCGAATCCCTACCTAGTAAGGACCGCAAAAAAGTATGGCCATTCAATGCTTTCAAATGCCATTCGCACATCAAGCGACAGTAGCGCAGAAGCCTCAGTTGGCCATGCTGCTGCCGCCCACATCACACCATATAGGTGGCGTAGATTCAGTCTGGTACTTCTGTGTGGCTTAAAGCCTGACTAGTGATTCCCAACTGCGAGCGTTGGCATAAGGAGTCACGTCTGTGTTTAAGAAGATCCCTCACTCACCAACCTAGTTGGTGACATGCTTCATCATAGGGATCCCACCCCAGGGGCCGAATGCCTCTCGGTGTGCTACGACGCCTGATTACAGCGGAGCAGGTTTTTGCGTGAAGTGTCGTCAGTGAAAGCGGTTATTTGCACTTTCACATTAGGTTGTGACTGGCCATTTACAACCAGTCCCCACATCCACCTTCACTATTTTTTAGCCTTGCCTTACTTCTCCACCAATAAAATTTCACTGACTACACTTCACGCAAAAACCTGCTCTGCTGTAATCAGGCGTCGTAGCACACCCGAGAGGCATTCGGCCCCTCAGGTGGGATCCCTATGATGAAGCATGTCACCAACTAGGTTGGTGAGTGAGGGATTTTCTTAAACACAGACGTGACTCCTTATGCCAACGCTCGCAGTTGGGAATCACTCTTTTGTTGATTGTTAATTTATATGTTATTAGGGGATGAAGAGTGGCTCCAAGAAATATTCCCTTCTCTCTCCTGTTGATTAGATTTATAAAGCCTGACTAATCAGGATGGACTTTGGTCAACACCATCGGGCCCAGTGGATTGGCTAACACCTTTGCCAGTACCTTCACTTCGAAATTGAGCAGCAAAATTGGCCTATAGGAACTACATAGTTCAGGGGGCCTTCCTTTCTTTGGAATGACAACGAAAGTTGCCATCCGCAAATCTTCCGGCAGCCGTTCCTCATCTTGTGCGGCCTCAAACATGTTGAGCATTGGCTGGGTCACCCCCTGTGCCACACACTTATATAATTCTGCGGGGAGGCCGTTTGGGCCCGCTGCCTTTCCAGATTGTAGATCTCGAATAGCCCCTACAATTTCTTCTGTCGTCAGGTCTTGATCGATTACCTCCCTGTCCTCCCCTGACAACGTCAGAAGGGGAATATCAGTGAGCAGCTCTGTGCTGTCTTATCCCGATCTGCTAGAGACTAATTGGTATATTTCCTCGTATTTGTATTTATTTATTAACTGTTCAATTAATTAAAATCATTACAGTAAAAGCAATCAGCATATAAAGCTAAAACCATAATCTAAAAACATCTGTTTATCTTACGTAAAATTGTGCGCCCCGCCCCTGTGCCACCATGATCGTCCATCCTTGGAGGTTATAGTCTGTGCCATGCGGCCTTACACGCTTTCGTGAAGTCCCCTATGAGCCTTGCTGGGTAAACAGCAATACGGGATGACGGGCTTCGCCTCTTTCATTCCTATTAGCCCTCGCTGATGTTAGAGTTGTCATTGAACTGGCGGTCTCGGGATGTTTAGGGCCGCTAAGCTTGCTTCCACTGGATTTGTAGAGCCCTTCGCCTGCGTTTTGTTACTTTCGTTGGCAGCTTTTATGGCAGTCCTGATCTGATGGATGAATTTTGCCAGTCTTGCTAGTGTTGTTGTGTCGGTGGTGGATAGGCACAAAGCTGACGCTTCACTGCAGGTCTCTATTCCGTTCGTAATGCAGATTGGGCGCAGGAGTCACCAGCGGTCATTGTTAAGGTGCGGGCAGCAGCAGAGGAGATGCAGCCAAGATTCCCTCGTATAGGGGCATAGTCTGCAGTTTGTTGATTCCCCCTTGCGCGCCCATGCGGGGTTGAAGTCAGCAATACCTAGTGTAATTAGCCTCATGTAGACTATTTTGTTTCGGGCCGATGGAGTGAGGGCCTCACTTAGGTAAGGTTGTGCTTTGCCTACTTTGTAGGAGTTATTCAGGGGATCTAGGTGGGCGCTTGAGCGGAGAGATTTAATGTCCAGATCAAAGGAGGTTTTGCGCACTTGCTGGTTTATAGATCTTTTCCAAGCATTCAGAGGGATGTCCAGCCATGGTATGCTGTCTTCCTTGATCTTCAGTGCTTTAAGCGCTTTTCCTAGGCTAATGTGCCAGTCTGAGCCTGACCCCTCAAAGATTATTTTCAGATGGTGTTTCAGGGAATGGGCCGGGGCCCTCAATGTCCTTAAATATGATTTTATGATCTCCCCCTGGCATATCAGATCTGGCCTTGCTAAGCCTAGCTCCAGTCTTAGCCTTGCGTTCCTGGCTGACCTTGGAATATGGAGCACAGCTTTATATGCCTTTGCTTGGGCTGAGTTAAGGGCGGTATCCAATAGCCCGGGGAAGGCCAGGTGGCCGTAGCTAATGGCTGGTAATAGTTTGGCTTTCAGGACCGTTAGAATTGGGCCGGCTGTCGGGCTGATCAGATGATGGCTTAGTTGTTTTAATAGATGTCTGACCTTGCTGGCCTTGGAGCTCAGTTGTTTCAGATGGGCCTTCTCCTTGGCCCGCTCCGTCAGCCAAACTCCTAGATAATTGTATGCATCCACCGTGTTGATTTGTAGATTGCCCATTAGCCATTGTGTGTTCTTCTTCCGATGGTATGTCCCAAAAATGACCACCTTGGTCTTTCCTTGATTAATTGTCAAGTTGTTAGTGTTGTTGAAACAGTTTAATGCCTTTAGGGCTCTTTGTAGGCCCACCCTTGTATGATCCAATATGGCTGTGTCGTCGGCGTATTGTAGCACCGGCAACCTCACGCTTCCAAGTCTGGGAACTACTAGACTAGCTCCTTTTAGGGCCTCCCCCAGGTCTGCTGTGTATAGATTAAACAGGATGGGGGCCAGCACGCATCCTTGCTTCAACCCATTCTCCGTGTGTATTTTAGGTGACACTGTGCGGCCGCTGGTTTTAACCCGCAGCCAGGTATCTTCGTAGAGTGATCTGATGGCCTTCAACAGGTTAGGCGGAATACCCCAGTTTTCTGACTTCCACCATAGTCGTTTACGGACCACTTTATCGAAGGCCGTGCTATAGTGAACGAAACAGCAGAAAAGTGGTGGATGATTCTTCAGGGTTGCCTGAGATGATAGATAAGTCAGTGCCAGTACGTTGTCCAAAGTTGATGATTGTGACCTAAAGCCGGTCTGGTAGAAGGGTATTATGCTTTTCTCTTCGGCCCACTTCTCCAAATCCTTCAGTAGTAGATGGGCATATGCCTTAGTTTCCAGGTCAAGGAGGGCTATAAGCCTGTAGTTAGATGGCTTAAGTCGATCCCCTTTTTTGAAGATCGGTACCAGTATTGAGCCCTTCCAAGAATCGGGGGTTGTAGCTGACAAGAAGGTGTAGTTGTAGAGCGGAGTTAGAATTGCTGCCCAGAAATCGGATGCCAATTTGAAGACCGGAGCTGGGATCCCATTGGGCCCTGGCGCTCCGTCGTTCTTCATATTTTGAATAGTCTTAATGACCATTTGCGTGTTTGTCCATGCAGCTCGCGTACTGTGAGCTGCCGCCTGGGATATAACTACCATTGGTGAGTTGCCAGTGCTGAGAGTCGTGTCGCCTGGCTTTGCACTGGCTAGCCCGGCTCGTCCTTCTCCACGGCTGGTCCCCTCTGTGCTGGCCATGGTAGTGGGTGTGATTACATATAGCTGCTTCACATAAATCATCCAGTCTTTTTCGGCTACGCTATTTTCTCTCGGGGCCCCTCGACTGCTCAGCTGGTTGATGTGTCTCCATAGTCCTGCAAGATTCTTTTGCTTAAGCAGGGAGAAAACTCTGAGCCATTCCCTTTCTATGTTGGCTTTTTTGTGTTCCCATATTTTTTTCCTTAGGGCTGCCCTCAATGAAGCCACAGTTGGGCCCTCTGATTGTTCGCCCCCTCTTTTCTTTGTTGCGAGCGCCTCACGCAGGAGCGGTTTGCTGTCTCGTATGCCTTTGTTTGACCAGATGCTTCCAGATCTTGTTTGCCTGGTGCAATGGGAATGGGGGTTCCCGAACTTTGCTAGTAATTCCTCAGCAATATTCTCCCAACCTTTTATGGGGGGACATGTAGGGGATGGACATCCTTCATTTCTTTGTTCCATCCATGTTTGGAGAGTGTTCTCTATCCTGTCGGACCGTTTTATCCTCCTCAGGACGATGTGTCTTTCATCCCCTAGTGATTCACCAATAGCTTGGAAGCTGTTGGCTGACGGGACTTCCAGCTGGAACACCGCTCTCAGTGGCCTGTGATCACTGTCCGTCCGCTCTTCAACTACACAATCTTTTAATCTGGCCGCCATCCCTTCGCTGGCCATGATGTAGTCGATCCTTGATGAATCCCAGAAAGTGTGTAAGGGCTCCCATGTATCTGAGCAGGCTTTTTTCCATGTGTAGGTTGAGGTCAATTTATGATTATTCAAGAGATCTTGGAGGGGTGCTACCCTTTCTTGTCCCTGAAGGGAGGAGTCAGCTTTGTGGAGGTCCTTCAGATTGAAGTCCCCGTCTAAAATGACCTGGTGTGATGGATGCTTAAATAATAGGTCGTCTATTTTCCGTGTTAGTGTCCCCAACTGATTTTTCGAGGTGGTCTGCGTGGGATTAATATAACAGTTTATTATCAACAGGTGCATCGGTTGTAAGTTCTGGACAAAGCCTCCGATCTGTAGGGCTTGCAGCCCTGGTAGGTTCAAGTTGATGTCTGTGGCTTCGAGGGCGCATTCGTGTTTGATAAAAACTGATAATCCACCCGCCGGTCTGCCAGAGAGGTTCCTTTTTATAGCTGGAACGAAGTGCTCATGGAACCCAGCCAGTGGGGTACTGGACAGCGCCCATGTCTCTTGGAAGCAGAGTATGTCCCCGGTTTCCAGGAACTGCTTCAGGTTTTCATTTCGGTTGATTTTGCCAATCCCTGCTATACTCCAAGAAATTATGGTGAATTGCTGCTTGCTGGAGACTCCTCTCCCGTCCACTCCCCTGCTTGGAAGACGTTCTCGGCTGTTAGGAATGTTGCGCCAACCTTCCTGGTAATCCGGTGTAGTAGGTTGCAAAGGCCCATGCTATTTCCGCTCCTGTCTTCCTTGGGGGGTTGCCTGGGTCGCGAAGCTCTAAGACCTAACTTCGGCCCTTGTCTCTCCTCTCTAACCATGCTATCATCTTTTTGGCTTTGTCGCCAAGATCATATATGCGTCTTTGCGTGGCTATCGCGAGTGCGCGGGCTGCTTCTTTCTCCAAATCCCTAAGCTCTCCCTGTTTCAATCGCAGTTTGTGTTTCAACACCGAGTCTGTCACCCGTCCCTTCCCCAGTTGCATCTCCATGTCAGTTATTTCTCACTCTAACTTGTCGCAGAGGGAACATCGCTCCCTTTTTTACCCCCACCCACCGCCTGTACATACCCCCTCGCTACCACTTTATACGCTTCCCAGAGAGTACTGTGGGAGTCCACTGACATCATATTTTCATCCAAGTATTGTTGCATTCGTTCCAGGAATCCAACCTGGAACTCATGGTCTCTGAAGTGTCATGGATCCACTCTCGGTGGGAGAGTGTAGTCCCGGATGGGGCCTTCTTGGCAGAATTTTTAAAAACTTTTTGGGAAGTTTTAGTGAGTATTTTTTACTGGTCATTAACACAATGCTGAAGGGCAGCCGTATACTAGCCTCATTTTACAAGGGGAATGTAGTCAGTTTTTTAAAAAGGGGAAGGATTGTGAGGATCTGAATTCATATCATCCAATCACATTACTAAATACTGATTATAAAATCACCACAAAATTATTAGCTAATAGATTTAATTTATTGGCATCAAAGTTATTTCAGTTAGACCAGAATGGTTTTATTGCTGTGTGGCAGGTAGGGACAAACACACACTATTTGGTTGAAGCATTAGATTATTTTGCTGTTAACTTAATATACCTGTCTTAGTGCTTCTGCTAGACGCAGAAAAAGCATTTGACCTCGTGGTCTGGGAATCGTTATTTTGTATTTTGTCCAGATTTGGTTTTCCTTCCCAGATCACTGGGCTGATACAAAGGCTATTTTGCAATGCAGAAGCCAGTATTATTGTAAATGCTGTAGGTCTGGGGAAAATACAGGTTTTGCTCTGAACCCGGCAGGGGTGCCCGCTATCCCCTATTCTATTTGCCTTCTTCATTGAGTCATTGGCAATAGGGATGAGAGAAAATGTTGGTATCCGCCCCCCTCTGTCTCGGATGGGGAAGATGAAGCTATACGCCAATGACATTATGTTAATTCTTGATAGTAGTAAGGGTGTACAGGAAAAGGTATTTGAGATCTGTGCACAGTATGTTCAACTGGGAGGCTATAAAATCAAAAAGAAAAAAACTGAAATAATATTATGTAGGTGCAACCCAGATGTCTTGCACCAAGATATAGCCTCAGGTGTAAATCCGTACCCGAAAAGATTTCTGGATATTATGTTCTCATCATGTGTTGAGGATCTATATGATCTTAATTTTTCTCCGCTTCTCTTAAAAGAACAAGATTTATTTTCACACTGGAACTCTCTCCCTTTGACTAATCTCGGGAGGGTTTCCCTGATTAAAATTAGGCCCGGGGGAAACTCCACGAAGTGATGCAAAAACTCTGCCGCGCTTTCACGAGCGGCGGAGTTTGGCAGGTAGCATGGCTCGCACTGATATTTAGCACCGGTAATTTGTCCTGCACTGTAAAATCAGTGCAAACAGCACTACGCGCAGCACAAGAGGGCGCTGCATCATTCTGCCACTCGAGTAGATGTTCTACTTGAGCGGCAGCATTCTCAATGCGAGCACCAGATTTCTCACCTAACGCGAGCTGTTGCGACCTGCCGCGACCACCCTCTTTCAGAAATCTCGCCGGGAGGAGGCCTAGCGAGTGATTTTTTCTTGCGAACACTTCCCAACTTAATGTTGGTGAGCCGTTCGAGAGAAAAAACGCCGCTCCGCGTCACTTCACAGAGTTTTGCGGAACTCCGCACTCCACGCGGAACGCAGAGTGGGCAAACCCTGTGAACTCCGCTGGCGGTGTGGAATTTTTCGCCCACCCCTAATTAAAATGTCTATTCTCCTATTGTTTAACATTTTGTTTTTGGTTATTCCATGTGATTTAACTACATCCTTTTTTATAAAGGTGGAGTCTATATTTACGTCCTTTATCTGGCAAAATAAAATATCTTGAGTTGCACTAAGCACTTTATATGAAGGGCGGGGAAAAAGGTGGGTTGGCGCTTCCTAATCTTAAGGATTATTATTTTGCCTACTTCGCACAATATATGTCCAGGTTTAAGCAAAGCTCCACCATTTACGAATTATTTTATGCAGCTGATCTTTAATGAAAACCATATAGGCAATGTGCTAAAAACTGTGAAGTCACCTAAAAATGTCCGATATAAGAGTCTGCTTTTGTTTTTCCAGAAACGTAGGAATCTTTTTCGTAGATTTGCTATTCCCTATATTAATGCCGCAACACCCCTGTCTGAACTGGTTATGGAGTCAAGCGTCAATTTGGCACCCGAAATTGACCAAAAATGGGCAAAAGTAGATTTAGGAAACTATTGGACTTTTCCTTGTGGAGAAATGGCTTAAATTTGTGGAAATCAGCAAGTTAATTCAAAATGATTTTTGCTCCTTGGCTCTAATAAAATTTTGTTTTAAGCATCCAGCAATTTGGATATAGGCCAAATAAATCAGAGTAAAAATATGGCACTCGCATTATTCAAAACTGATGGATATAAAAATCCAGGGAAATGGAAAAGATTGCTCTCCTCTATGGAGGAGCCCAATCTCCCCCAAAAAGCAATCAAAAAATGGGAAAAGTATGAAGATTTTGAATGAACAACTAGGATGTGGGATAAAGTCAACATATGCTATTTTTTAGTAAACGGTTACTCTACAGAACCCCACAATTTCTTTCACAAGTTAACCCTAACCTGCCGAGTCACTGGTTTTGTTGCTAGGACGGGTCTGTTGCCAACTGGGTACACATAATTGTTCAGTGTCCTCTTATCCAGGGTTTCTGGATTGAGATATTTCAGTTCTTGGAGACTGAATGGCAGGTCAGACTGGTTTTTATTTCCTGGTTGAAAGTTTTGGGTTAGGATCCTGCCCATGGTCTGAACAATAAATGGATAAAATTATTTTATGTCCCAATGGCTGTGGCTCAGATCCCTCTTGCTTCAAAAATGGCGGACATGGCAGGTCCCCACAATGGGGGATTGGCTGAGGAAAATGAAGCAAGTTAGAAACAATGATCGGTTATATGCAATGCCAAAAGGAGGGGTCAAGAAATTTGATAAATTGTGGGGGCAGTATTTTGAATGATAATAGGGGTCAGATCAGATGACTGGAATATTTTTCTTTGCTGTTTTGCACACTTAGCTCGGGATGCACTTTATGTATGCGTATTTGCCCATCGTAAAGGGTAGCTGTGTCTATTTATTCTGAGTTTTTATCGTATGTGGGATTTTAGCTAGTAGCATCCTCTTAATTGATCCTGGGTGTATTTAATTATGTATTATTTATTATGTATTTATTGATGTATTTATGGCTGGAGCATGAATAATATTTACGAATAGCTTTGAATCGATGTATTGATAAGCAATATTTTGGATCTCAATAAAAAAAAATTAGCTTAGTTTAACTGCTTATGGTGGATTGCATCTCTGTTCCTTGTGTGCTTATATCTATGAGTGCTCTAACTACTTTGGTATATATCTGAGCAATAATATCTTGGTTACACTCCATCTTGGGCCATTTAATTCTTCTCCTATAGTTACTTATGACAATTGGATAAACCGACTCTCTCGCTGATTTACAGTCGGAGAGAATAAACATATGATCCAGTTCTAAAGCCAGGGCATTATGGTCACTGTCTTCTCTTTCAATTATCTTCAAGTCACTCAGGAATTACCAAGATGGTAATTCCAATAAAATACAACGAATTCTGGAACGGCAATTAACCCACTTAAATGTGTGTTTTATGTTCTTGTCTGACTTAGAATGCCCATTACAAGCTTGTAAACAGTGCTTGAGTGTAAGTGAGGCAATTTGGAAGGCAGCTTTCGTGTTTCTAGCTGGGCTAGCATGGCACAACCCCGGAATTTCCCTTTCCTTGTCCTCCTCCCCAGAAACATTTACCAGCAAGTCTGAGGGTTCATACGTTGTGTTTAGATACCCAGCAATCAATAGGAAGTCATAGCCCTCTGACCTTTCAAGGAGACCATCCAATGCTATTACAGTCAGAGACCCCTGCTGCTTTGTGTGGAATCTATTATAGATGTTGATTACATGGGTGTTTTTTCCCCTGGCACTTTCAAATTTAACAACAAATAGGTCCCTGGAATATACAGTCAATTTGTTTATGGTCCCCCATGGTGGTCCCATTGGTGAAAGGGAGGCTTCTATACTAAAGTTTGAGAATCCCACTCTGTGAAGTTCGGTTGTGGCCCAAATCTCTTGGAAGAGGCAAACATCAAAACCATCTATGAATTTCCCCCAATCCTTAAATATGAGCTTGGTCTTGATGCCCGCCAGATTCTAAGAGAGAAGCTTTAATTTCCCAGTGTCTGTTTGCATGGAAGACTGTATGATTTCTCTATGGTTAGCCCCTTACTTAAGTCCCTAAAGAATTCCTTCCAGCCTCCCTGCCCATCGTGTTACGATGAGCCAACTCTCCAGGGGCACGGGGACTCTCATTATTTCCCCTCAGGGTTCCGTAGTGTGGGCCACCTTGGTATACTTGCTCTGTGCCCTCTTACCCTGGGTCGACCAGCACCTTACACTGGCATCAGTTCAGATCTTTCAGGGTGGCTATGGGTTCAAAGTGTCTATGAATTAGGATCATGAACATTGTGTGGTTCCAATTACTCTGTATTTTGCTTGATTACAAATTAGCTCTCAATAACTCCTATGGCCTGTAAAAGTCAGGGTTTTGTAAAGCGCTCTACTCACCCATTAGGGTCTCAAGGTACTGGGGGTGGGTGTGAGCAGCTCCGTTGGGGTCATTCGAAGAGCCAGGTCTTGAGGTCCTTCCTGAATTGGTGCAGTGTCGGGCTTCGACAGAGGTGAAGGGGGAGTTCGTTCCAGGTCTTGGCTGCGAGATAGGAGAAGGACCTTCCACCTGCTCTGGTCCTGTAGAAGCATGGGACGGTGGCCAGGGAGAGGTCGGCTGAGCGGATGTTTCTCTTGGGGGCATGGAAGGAGATGCGGTTGTTGAGGTATTGGGTCCAGTATTGTGGAGGGCCTTGTAGGTGTGCGTGAGCAGCTTGAAAGTTAATCTTCTTTTTACTGGGAGCCAGTGGAGTTCGCAGAGGTGTTGGGTGATGTGGTTGTGCCGTGGGAAATCGAGGATTAATCTGGCTGCTTCATTCTGGACTTTCTGGAGTTTGCGGAGGATTTTTGTGTTGATTCCAGTGTAGAGGGCGTTGCCGTAGTACAGTCTGCTGGTGACGAGTGCTTGAGTGACGGTTTTCCTGGAGTCAGGGTGGGGGGATCCACTTGAATGTCTTGCGTAGTATGCAGAGGGTGTTGAAGCATGCAGAGGAGATGGTGTTGATCTGGCGATTCATGGTGAGTGATGAGTCCAGTATGATGCTGAGGTCACGTGTATCGTCCGTTGGGGTGGGTGGGTTTCCAAGGGCGGGGGACACCAGATGTCGTACCATGCGGAGGGGGTGGAGCAGAGGATGAGGACTTCTATTTTTTCCAAATTGAGTTTCAGGCAGCTGTTCCTCATCCAGGTTGCAATGGCTTTCATCCCTTCTTGGAAATTGTGCCTGGTGATGTCGGGTTCCTTGGTGAGGGAGATGATAATCTGGGTGTCATCGGCGTAGGAGACGATGTTGAGCCCATGGTTTCTGACGATGGTTACGAGGGGGGCTTTGTAGAAGTTGAAGAGGGTGGGGCTGAGGGAGGATCCTTGGGATACTCCGCATCTGATCTCTGTCCGTTCTGAGAGGAAGGGCGGGAGTCTTATTCTCTGTGTTATGCCTGGGAGGAATGATCATAACCAGTCTAGGGCCTTTCCTTGGATGCCGGTGTCATGGAGTCTGGTGGCTAGTGTGCAGTGGGAGATGGTATTGAAGGCTGCTGATAGGTCCAGGAGGATGAGGGCTGCCGTTTGGCCTTGGTCAAGGAGGGCGCAGATGTCATCAGTGGCGGCGAGGAGGAGGGCGGTCTCTGTGCTGTGATTGCTGCGGAATCCAGATTGAGAGGTGTCTAGAATTATTTTGTTTTCAAGAAAAACATTTCTGTTGGCTGAATAAGCATTTTAAACATGGTGCCAGCTTGGCAAACTTCACTGCTATGACAGGAGCTGTAGCTATGGCTCAATTTACAGATGGGCTGGGTCGGAACTGGGGTGGCGAAGTGAGCTGGAGAATGATGATGGATTCGACCTAGATCTGTGACTGGGGGTGAGTTTCTGAAAAGTTTCAGCGCTCCGTCCATCATCTTGTTGTGTTTGCTTCGCACGCTCAATTTACAGAGACATCCTCACATATATGCCAAACATCCCGATTCAGAAGGGAGACTACCGTTTTCAAGGAAAGTCTCCCGGTTCCGGCATGCCTTGACACCCTACTTGGAGTTTTAAAAACTGCAAAAAATAAAATAATGACGCCTGTTACGCACTCTCCATTCTCCTCCTCCAAGAATTACCTCTTATATCAAAGGGTAACACTTTGGGCCTTATTATGCCTTATTATGACTTTGGCGGCCTTGCCACGCCGCCCCCAGCTCCAAGACTGCCAAAGCCATAAAAAATAGACCATCAGAGTACGACTTTTAAAGGCAGTTCCTGCAGGGCATGGACTGTTAAGTCCATGCCCTGCAGGAACTGGGGGTACATGCAGACAGGGGGGCACAACATGTGCCCCGCTGCATGCACCCCATGGTGCAGAGCCACAAACGGGCCCTGTAGTGCCCCCAGTGTTTCCTCACCACCATTGGCCGGTCACATATCTTCTTCATGCCTCCCCCCCCCTGCTGAGACCTCTAGAGACTCCTTATTGGGGAGTGCGTGCTCTAGTTGTTTTAGGGGCTGGGATGATAAAAGGCGTGCTGCGTGGACGCGCCGCTGGTGCACCGAAGGCAAGCCCGCCTCAGCCCGTCAGCATCCCGGAAGCGGCCAGCGCCAGCCATGCTGCCGGGAGCCCTTCTCATGTTAGCACTCTCACTTATCAGTATAATAGGGAGGAGCTAATGTCCTTTAACACCGATGATTGTGCAGCCATTACTAAATGGGATGTTACGGCAGAGACCGCGCCCGTCTGCATCAAGTGCAGGTACGAACTCCCACTGCCCCCTTCCTCTACTACTGATTTGCACAGGGGTCGCCATGCTCGACCGCCCATTAAGGTGGCTTTAATTAATGCTCGCTCAGTACCCAAACACTTCCAGGACATTTTCGATCTTTTAACTGATGAGTCCTTAGATCTGCTCTTTCTCACAGAAACGTGGCTTACCCCTTTCTCTATCCCGGTTATTGAGATGGCCATTCCTAAGGGGTTCAAAATCCTTAGAGCGGATCGCAAATCCGGGCGAGGGGGTGTGTTGCAGTGGTTGTGAGGGAAGAATGGGAGTGCCAATGCAACGAGCTGGTGGATTCACCGGATATTGAAGCGATGGATTTTTGTGTTAAGTTCTCACCTCACTTTTCCCTGGGAGGGATTTTGCTGTATAGACCCCCTGGACCCCTTGGACTCTTTCCCAGCTTACTTAATGGCTGGATTATGTCCAGAGCCCTTCGATACACGCACTTCTTGCTCCTAGGAGATTTTAATATACATATTGATAATACTGAGGAGGGAGATACACAAGATTTTCTATCTATGTTACAATCTGCTCAACTTCAACAATATGTAACTTCAGCTACGCATTGCGGGGGCCACACTTTGGATGTGATCTGCTCCATCTTTTCCTTGGTCATGGTGCCTCCTTTGCAAATAACAGGGTCAGATCATTATTAGGCCTGGGCGGTGAACTTCGCTCCGTTCGCAGAGTTTGCGGAGTTTTCTGCACTTCGCGGAGCTCGCAGAGTGCAGAAAACTCAGCTTCGCGATGTGCAGCGGAGTTTTTTCCCCACTCGCGATCGCGACCGGTGAGTTCGCGAACGGTACGTTCGCGAGCGCGAGCTGCTGCTCGGGTAGAATTTCTACCCGAGCAGCAGGAATACCAGCACAAACTGCAGTTCGCACTGCACTCTGCCACTCGCGGAACTTCGCAGAGATTTTTGTAACTTCGTGGAGTTCCGCGTTGCAAAACTCCGTGAACTACGCCCAGGCCTGATCATTATCTGCTGGTTTTTTTCATGGCAACTTCCTAGTAAAGCCCTTTTGGCTAGACCTCATAGGGACGGTCTGGGGACTGCTACTCATAGAATCGATCCAGTAGCCTTTAGTCAAGCTCTGGCTGAATGTCAGCCTCAGCTTCCGGAGAATTTTCATTGGGCCCTTGAGAATTACAAAACCTGGATCGTGAAGGCGGTGTCGCATCTTACCCCGCAAACCAAAACTAGGCGCCTTAATGTGTCTCTTTCTAAACCATGGTACTCGCCCACGCTTAAAGTGCAAAAACAGCATTGCAAAAGGTTAGAAAGGCAATGGAGACTGAATTACTGTAGTGAGGCCAAAGCTGCCCTCAAAACGGCTCAAAAATCCTATTACGCTGCTATTATGCAAGCTAAACGCTGGCACTATGCTGACGTATTGCCTTATCTGGCAACAATGCTAAAGAGCTTTTTAATATTGTACAAAGCTATACGACACCTAAAGCCATGACCAATGCCCATGCTCCATCACTCTCATGTGTGAAGAACTTTCTACTTTTTTTATTAATAAGGTGAGAACACTTCAATTCCATTTTTGTAATTTAGATACCCAGGCCACTCCGACCCCCCCTCTTCTACAAAATTCATATCCTTCCGAGGTCACTCTCTCCACCTTTGATGTAATCCCTTTGGCGGACTCCATGGCCACTTTGTCCGCTCTCAAATCAGGCTCCCCTAGTGATCCGTGCCCTGCCAAACTTTTGGCGAGTGCTGCCACTGTAATCAACCCTTTTCTGAATCAGTTGATTAACACCTCCTTGGTATCGGCCACGGTCCCTCCTGCCTGGAAGCAGGCTCTGATTGTTCCCCTCATAAAAAAGGTGTCCCTCGATCCTAACCTCCCGGCCAGCTACCGCCCAATTTCGCTTCTCCCTGCCATTGCTAAAGTTTGTGAGAAGATGGTTAATAAGCAGTTGACAGTCTATGTTGAACAGCACGGATTCCTTCATCCTGCCCCATCTGGCTTTAGAGCCTCATATAGTACAGAGTCTGCACTGGTGGAAATTGCTGAAGCCATTCGAGAAACCTTGGATATAGGCGGCAGGGCAGTACTGGTCATTTTGGACCTGTCTGCCACTTTTGATACGGTTCCCCATTCACTGCTCCTTGCCCGTTTGCAACAGCTGGGCATCATGGGTTCCGCTATTAAGTGGCTTAAATCTTTTTTGGAAGGTAGAACTCTGTGAGTTTGGATCCCCCCCTTCACGTCCACCACTCAAGAACTTAGGACAGGGGTTCCTCAAGGATCCGTGTTAAGCCCGCTTTTGTTCAACATCTATATGTCTCCTCTCATTCAGCTGGCGGAGGAATTAGGTGCCAAAGTTGTCGCTTATGCTGACGATACTCAGCTTCTGTTTACCTGGAAAAAGCATGAGTCATCCACTGATCATGTTAAAACTTGTCTTGCAGCTGTGTTTAATTGGCTCACTTTCGCCCAGCTTAAGTGCAATGAAGATAAAACCGAGATTTTATTCTTTGGCGCGTTCCCCCCTTTGTTTTGGCACTCTTTTTGGCCGGATGAGTCCCCTAAGCCCTCGCTGCAGGGCCTCCCAGTCAAGAACTTTGAGATCTGGTTTGATGAAAGGCTTAGCTTCTGCAGCCAAATCAGTAAGCTGACAGGTACCTGCTTTGGTATCCTGAAGCTACTCAAAAAGTTTCTGCCTCTTCTCCTTTTAGCAGCTAAGGAAACGGTTACCCGTGCGCTTGTCACCTCCTGTATCGACTATGCGAATGCACTTTATGTAGGTCTACCTGGCTTCCTCCTGGATAGACTCCAGGTGGTTCAGAACGCCGCTGCCAGACTGCTCCTCAGTCTCCCCAAACGTACGAGTGTCAGGCAACATTTGCATAGTCTTCATTGGCTTCCTGTCAGAACAAGGGTTAAGTTTAAGGCCTTGGTTACAGCCCATGCTGCCCTGTATGATTATGGCCCTGTCTATCTTAGGAAGCGCGTTCAGTTCTACGTCCCCGGTAGACATTTGCGCTCCTCTAACATGTAAGGGCATCTATGCCCAGATACCGCCTGAAAAGGAAAGGCGATACCTTGATGGATTAAACCCAGATCAGTTGACTGGGGGTGAGTGTTTGATTAGCTCAAGCGCTCCGTCCATCATCCCCTTTGGTATCGCTTTGTTCGCCCTAAGTTGGCAGGGTATGCCCAGACGTCGGTCCCTTGCTCACTTTGCCACTGGATTCAAGCTAGCCTGGCTGATGACAGCTGAATAGCCAGAAACCGGTCCCAGGATGCTTGTTTCCGGTCCAGGGAAGACATGGCTTGGCAGTTCGGGCTGGACTGTTCCCAAGAGGCACAGGGTCATACTGATTTGCATATGGCCATGTCTGAACTGGGGTGGTGGAGTGAGCTAAAGAATGATGATGGATTAAACCCAGATCAGTTGACTGGGGGTGAGTGTTTGATTTGCTCAAGCGCTCCGTCCATCATCCCCTTTGGTATCGCTTTGAAAAGGAAAGGCGGCAGTTCTCTGGCCTACCTGGCCGCGGAGGCCTGGAACTCTCTACCGTTCGATCTACGTAGCCTGCAGAATCCTATTCAATTTAGGAAAAAACTTAAAACCTTCCTTTTTAACTGAATTCCTCTCCGTTTTTATCTGTTTGCTTTTCATGTCTTATTTTGGGCTCACGCTGGGACACTCTTCTGAGTAGCTGTGCGCGTTATAAACTCTGCTAACATAACATAACATAACATTGGTGGTAGCACTGCCATGAAAAGTGTGGAGGTGAGGAAACTCGTAATATGCTTGGTGGGTCACAGTGGCCACACCAAGCATTTTGCGGCCTCAACATTGCCGCAACACCACCAGGGATTTCTGATCCCTGGCGGTGCCAATGCGGTTTGACTGCCCAAGTTGTAATGGGGCGGTCGGACTGCCGGTGCAGCGGTGCCCACACCACCGCCATGGCTACGGCGGTCTGATGGATCACTGTAGTCCTAATAAGGCCATTAGTCTCTAATTCTTGGAGGGGAAAATTAGAGCATGTGACATGCCTCGACATTTTATTTGTGGCAGTTTTGCATAGCGCAAACAAAACAGAGTTTAGTGCTCTACTTCTGTTTGCGCTATGTTGTTAAACTGCTAAAAATGAAATGTTCATTGTCTGTCACTATACATACCAACTGACCCGACTCAGGCAGATAGCCTGTGCTTCAATAAAGTCAGTGGGCAAAATACATTCTCCTGATTATTTTTAAAAAAAATCTCCCACTTGCCTGCTCTAAAATGTTGGCATGTATGTCCTCATCAGGCAGGCAAGAATATGTAGATATGGTGAACATTCCACTGCTGACATGGTGGAACCGAGGGCAGGTCCACCAAGGGCTAAATATAGCCCATACACCACATTTCAAATAAAGCAGTGCTTTGTTAAAGGAAATACTATGGTTAGACACACCATATACAGCTAAAATGATCAAATTAGGTATCCCTTGCCTGCTGCATCTATTCAGATTGCCATTATAGGACTGTATTGCAATTGAGGAAATTAAAAGAACAGCATGGACATTGACAAAATAATTCATACGTCCTTATGTTTATATTTTCCACCTGTCATCAATAACAATTTCCATCATGTTTTCTCTTTCACCAGGGCTGGTTAATCAAAAGGTGTGGAATGAAATCTCTTCTGCTGATTGGTTATGGTCTCATGGTTATTGCACTGACACTCCTTACAGTGGCCCTGTCCATGAAGGTATGAAAAGTTTAACTTTCACATCACACAATGTATATTGAGATATGGGGTTTAGGGTAATAATCTGGGCTACTGGAGCTGGTTTCAGAGAAAGCCTGGGCCATGGATACCACTATTAAAATATTATGTGGGATATTGCTGCCATGCTTACTAGTAAACGTACATCCTGACCCACTGAATTTCTGTTTACAAAAGAGCATAGTAGTTGACAATGTGAGGTCCATGCTTCAACTACTCGTTATTAGTGATCACATAGCTAGGAGACACCAGAGGTCCTAGGCGATTTACATTCTTGTTAGAAGTATCACTGGACTTTTGATCTACTAAATTAGACGAATCATACTGATACTGACGTGGGTTATTTTTGCCACTGATGGGATGACACATGGGTTGATAAAGTCCTAAATAAGATTAAATGTGTTAATGAAGTCCTGGACAGGACTGAACATGGGTTTTTGGTGTCTTTGATAGGCTGGTGGATTGATTATCTATTCTCTAGATAGGATGATTGATGTGCTGTTGGTGCCATTTGTAGGTGAAATATGAGGTTTGATGTTGGGGCTAGGATGTGTCAGAGACTTTACAGTGCTTGATAGGATGGATGTGCATTATTAAGGTCCTGAATATCATGTTGAAGGGGTTAATAATGACCTGAAGAACATGGTACAAGGGCCAATACGATCCTTGATAGGATGGTGGATGGGTTATTTATGTCTTGAATTGGACGAAGCAAGAATTATTGATGTCCAGGATAGGACTGCTACAAACAGCAAAGAAATGGAAGGAATTTGTGAATTGATATTAGCCACTTGCAATTGCATGGGACGCATCTCAGTCCATCTTTTTTTACAAATCATGCCAATCTAGCCACTGACCAGGAATATGCAAATCAAAAATCCAAAAGGAACAGTTCAACTGGTGAGAAGACAAGCAATCCAACACTGGTCTAGGGCTACTTAGGCCTCATTAGTGAGGTATAGCATTAGTTCTGTGGCACAGTGAGCATAGGGTAAACATTTACCCAAAAAAGCTATGGCCTAGAGTCCCATAGCTATTACCCATGGTGGAGATTAATTCAACCATTACACCTATCACCTTTTTGTTTTCTCTGCATCTGATGGAATTTAATATTGATGTCCTAAATAGGACAGTACATGGAGTATTAATGTCCTGGATAGGTTGGAATGTGTTAAGTTATGCTATTGGTGTTTTTATAGCATGCTAATCACATGTGAGCATGTTCAGGTGTTCTGTAGCAGATGTGTGAAGCCAGCCCTGGAAACGTACCTGAAAAGTTAGGTCTTCAGCTTCTTGAAAAAGTCAAGAAGAGAGGAAAATGCACTGATGTCTTGTGGGAGGTTGTTCCAGGCTTTAGTGAGAAGATAAAAGAAGGCATGGCTCCCTGCTCTCCTTTGAATGCATGGGATGTGAGCTTGTGAGAGACTGCAGAGCAGAGGTGTCTGGAAGGTTGGTGAAAGTATATGCTGCAATTCAGGTAGGCAGATACAGTATTGTATAGAGCTTTGAAGGTGTGGGTGAAGAGTTTAAAACGTGCGCTTGGGTGTCAGGAGCCAGTGGAGTTTCCTAAGGTGTGGTGTTATATGGGTGCGATGTGGGAGGTTGAGGACAAGACAGGCTGTTGCGTTTTGGATGATCTGCAGTCTTCTTGTGAGCAGGTTGGCAATCCCTGTTTACAGGGTGTTTTCATAATCTATTCTGCTGGCAATGAGAGCTTGGGTGATCGTTTTCCTTGTTTTGTCTGGTGGCCACTTGAAGATTTTTTCAGCATCCTTAATGTGTTGAAGCAGGCCAAGTCCACAGCGTTGACTTGGGCGGTCATGCCTAGTTTGTTGTCTTTGATGATTCTGAGGTTTCTCACTTGCAAGCAGGGCTTGGTGGTGGGTCTAAGGTCTGTGCACCACCAAGTAGAGTCTCTTGGCAAGGTGCTCTTCTTGAAGACTAGCACCTCAGTCTTGTCTGAGTTCAATTTGAGGCAATAGGATTTCATCCAGGTGGCCACTTCTGTTATGCATGGGGTGAACTTGTTCCTGGTGTTGGGTGTTTTGTCCGAGAGGGACAGTATCAGTTGTTTGTCATGGGCGTAAGTGAAGATGTTTATATTGGAGACTCCTCTGACGTTGGTCAGCGGGGTCATGTAAATGTTAACGAATGCTGGACCGAGCGAGGAGACCAGTGGCACTCCACAAATAAGATCTCGTGCTTCAGAGGTGTAGGGGGGAATATTGACAGTTTGGTTCTTCAGGTGAGGAAGGAGCAGATTCATTCAAGGGTGACTACTTAGTTGCTTGCTTAGTGGAACCGTTGTATTAGTACCGGTTGAAGGCTGCTGATAAGTCTAGAAAGATGAGGGCTGCAGTTCCCCCTATTGAGGATCATTTGAATGTTATCCGTTGCTGATATAAAGGTGGTTTTTGCTCAATGTGTGGTGTCGAGAAGCTGGTGTTTGGTGAGGTGGTTTGAAAGGCGCTTTATGATGGCATCTTTTAGGACTTTCACTGGGCAGGGAAGGAGGGGTATTGGTTCGTAATAGGTGACATTGGTCGGATCAGCCAATGGTTTCTTTAGGATGCCGTTGACGGCTGCGTGTTTCCATGGTTCTGGATAGGTGGCTGTACTGATGGAGGTGTTGAAGATAGGGGTGAGGGCCTCATTGATGGGGATTGCTCCTTTGTCAAAAGCGTGGTATGAGCAGGGGTCTGCCGGGGCATCAGAGTGTCCCTTCATGATTGTTGTGGTTTTCTCTGTGCTAATGGTGTTACATGTCGTGACATTGTCGAAACACCTGGAGAGGGAGGGGCCGGTTGTAGGGGGAAGTAGTATTTTATAAGGTTTTGATTTTGCTGCATAAGAAGTTCCATGGCTTGATGAGCAGGCTCCCTATTTCATGGGATGCTCCTAAAGCCTTTAGGTTGACTTTGCCCTCTTAGTCAACCTTGTCCCACAGCATCATACCTAAATATGTCACAAATATGCAGGTTGTGTATTCATGGGGGCTTGCTGTGGGAAGAAGATACAACAGAATATGCACTAGGTTCACTGTCAGACTGTAGCAGACTGGCCTAAGGCAGCTGAGGTGCCAGGACTGATTGACTGGAAGGTCAAGGAGGAGGACTTCCAGTTCATGAGTGACAGCAGTGCTTTATAAACCTTCCACCTTCCCAAAGAAGATGCCATGAAGCACCTTTGTTACGGCTACAGATTGGTCACTATATTACCTTTCCTTCAAATTTGTTGTTTTGCTCTTTTTGTCGGTTCTCTTGGCTGTCAGAACTTTGACCTGCCTGCGGATTATGATTTGATTTTACTGCATTTTGCTCCCTGCTTCCCTTTACCTTACTTTCTAAGATTGCTTTCAACCTGAAGTTTGCCGTTTCCGATACCAACTCATTCCAGGTTAGTTTAGGTTCCCCGTATATAAATCAAAACAAAGTCACCTATGAGTCCAATTTGTCTGCGTGGTACCGGCACATGAGTGATTTTTACTATAAAACTCTTCACCCTTCAGGAAATCCTGAAGGCATGCTTCATCATAAGAGTTTTGACAGTGGAATCTTCTACTTCCACCATGGACTTCAACCTGATCTCTTTCATGGAGCAATTATGGGTGTGTATGCACACAACTTTGAATCAAAGTTTGTGCTGAATGAGACTAATCCTTTTATATCAAGAATAATGACATGGAAAAGGTTTATTGACAATGTGCTAGTGCTGTGGGAGGGGAAACGCACACACGGCCACATCCTTTATTGACTGGCTCAATGTATGCTACCATAACCTCAGATTCACTTTCACTGTGTGCAGCACAGAATTGTTTTTTCTTGACGTGAAAATCACAACGGAAGGGAGGAAGTTGAAAACTGTGACCCATACAAAACCAACTGACAGGAGCAACCTACTAAGGTTTGATAGCTTTAACCTGAGAGCTCTACGGGACAATCTACCTTGTGGTCAGTTCTTGCGCCTAAGATGAAACTGCTGTAAATGCAAAGATTACAGGGTTTAGGCTGAAACCCTAGTCAGAGAAAACTAAGTGCCAGGTAGTATCCGAGTAAAATTATTGAGAAGTGTAAAAAAAGTGCGAGGAACCAAAACAGGGATGCTTTGATATACAACGGGAAACATTAGAGACGGGGATCGTGTGTGTAACTACTTATAACCCCATGTCTAACAAGGTGAAAAAAGTGATCACAAAAAGTTGGCATTCTATTCTCCCATTATCGCAGCCCCAACATCAGAGATGTACTAGTGCATACAAGGGTCCTGGGATGCTTGTATTCCAGTTCGGGGAAGGCCTGGCTTGGCAGTTCAGGCTGGACTGTTCCCATGACGATCAGGGTCAAGACTGATTTGCATACGGCTGGGTCCAAACTGAGGTGGCATGGTGAGCAAAAGACTGATGGGTTGGAGTGCTTCCCTGAACTATTGCCAATGGCGAGACTTATTGCAAGCAGTCTCCCATCACCTTTTGCGTGTTTTGTGTAGTGTCTCCTCTTCATAGGCACACTTAGGGCCCAATTACGAGTCTGGTGGTCCTCGGCCCGCCAGACTCGTGGTGGGGCGGTGGTGGCGGTCTTACGACAGCCACATTACGACCCTAGTGGATGTGCCACCCTGGGGACGCCGACACCGCCAGGGAACCGGCATTCCCTGGTGGTGGCGTGGCAGTCCCCAGGCATCCATATGCTTGGCAGGACCGCCGTGGTACCGATAAGCATATTGCGAGTTTCCTCTCTGCCAGGATTTTCATGGTGGTTCTTCCTTTATGAAAACCCTGGCGGAGAGGAAACAAGGGGGGCCCTAGAGGGCCCCTTGTGCCTCACACCCTGTGGATGCACACAGGGGGGGGGGCACAACATGTGTCCTCCTGTGTGCATGCACAGCAGTTCCAGCACGGCATGGCGTGCTGGAACTATTTTTGACGTTCCCATTGCGGCCGTGGGAACGCCAAAAGGAATCGCACGGTAATAACTAAAAATGTTATTATACTGTGGGTGGTTCTCACGCGGGTTTGGCAGTGCGGCAGTGGGGCAGTCCTGCCACCACACCGTCAAAATTGTAATCGGCCCCTTAGAATGGCACTTCGGAATTATTTGTCCAGCATTCATCTTGTGACTCCCAAGACAGGGGGCTTAGTCATAAAAAATTCCAAATATATGGGCTAATATGAATGATAAAAGAACCAATATGAGGAGAGCGAGCAACCCTGTTGCAAAATTGAGAGAGGCCACAAGCTTCCCTTAACAAAAAAGAATAGCTGTTCTGTGTATAAAAACACAACTTCATATAGAAGACTATTAAAGCAGGATCTCAACTTTCGTACACACAATCAATCTTGGTCCACCATCAGGCAGTCCTCCATGTCCTCTTATTAAGACAGAGGGACTGATTCACAAAAGCATTTCTGAGTATATGCAGCAGTACTCTTAGATGCCTGTGTAAATCGGACCCAGAACGTTTACTTATCTCTTTTCGTGAAGTTCCCTAGTGAATACTCAGTGTTGTGTAGTTCCTATATTACCTATACAGGATCTGCGTGTTTGGATAACATAAACTGTGGGTTTGGTGGCGGACGGATTCCGAGCACCCCCACCGGATACGTTAGCCTGTCTGTATTAGCTAGCTCACAGTGACACTATAATCTCCTCTTATCGGGGAGAGAATAGTTCTTGGCAACCTCAGAACATGACAATTCTGATCCCCCAGGATCGTGGAAACAATATACTACCTTTCGCTCAGTCACTTATGCTCACTTAGTTTGTCTTAGAGAGGTACACAGAATAAACAGGCTGGGCGTTTCAATAAGTATTTATTGAACAGTTGTTATTCTAGTGTAGAATATATGAGATGGAACAACCGTTAGACAGTAGCAGAGATATATGATTAGCAATACTATGAAAGTAAAATGATGGTATAGTTCTACCATCTTGCAGAACTCATGAATATATACAAGTACATAAAACACATGATAAAAGTGCGTACTCCTACGATGTCTCCCTAACTAGATGTACCTAAGTGTGCCTAGCATCTGTGTAGGTGTTATGCCAAGAATCCCTCTAGAATCTAGTCCACCCCATTACCTGAGAGTTAGAGAATATGGGACCCCGTCCTGGTCTCGAGTTGGACACCCCGCGAGGGATGTTAGACCACTGCTAGCTGGAGCGTCTGCATGCAGGAACCTCAGCGTCTCTGGTCAGTGTGTCAGCCGGGAAGTCACGGTCTCCTCTATCTTCCTAAGCAAGATGTGTTGTATATATACCCATAGGTCTCCCCAGGGGTCCTACCTTGCTGTGTTACTGTGTCGGCCTAAAGGATGACGTTGGGCCTGAACTTTATACAGAGATAATATACAGGAGATGGGAATCCTACTGTTAGTCCTGCTGTGCCTCCAAGAAGCCTCATGCATAATGTATGAGAATCGAAACAGGGAAAAACCTGCGTTCTGAGTGCAGTGTCATATCTAGGTAAAAGGCCAGTGCCTAAGAATCGTTATGTATGCAATGTAGGGAAGGATGTAGGTGAAAGGTTGCGATGTTACCTGCGCCTATGTAGGGTACCTATATGGAATATAACACCCACTCCTCTTCCGAATGGACGACATATGTAACCTATTACTGTACTACTAACATTACTAGATAGTGGTACGCACAAAGTTTATAAAAACATCTTCTGAAATAAAATGTTTAAAAACTTCTAAAAATCTTCTAAAAAACTTTAAAACGTTTTTAAAAACTTGCAAGCCCTAGCTCTAAAATGTCCGTTGATATAGTCCGGATCACCATAAGCATTATAAAGCCATGAATGCCCAAAAAATGAAAGGAATGTCATTTTAGTTCCATAGTTCCAAATTTGAGCTTGTTTCAAAAAGGGCGAATTTTTCCCAGCACACGACGAGCCAAATGAGTCAAATGTTTATGTGTCCTGGCTGGTAGACGCAACATTTTCATTGCTTGCTTCCACAGTAGACAGCCCCTGTAGCACCTCGCAGAGCACATCAATTGAGCACAGATGTTCCACACTGTCCACAGCCGGTGCTGGGGCAGTTTGTGCGATGTCCAAAGCCTGGGTGTCAGAGGAGGAGCCGGTGTTCATACCAACATATGAAGTTACTACCCGTGGTGGCTCGAGGGATGCCACCATCAACATTGGAATACGCTGAGGACACTGCAAAATATGGGCCGTTATCGGGTCCAGTAACGCATTCAAGTCCGGTTGCGCACATGATGGGAGTGTCAAACACAGGTTTAACACGCATTCTTCTCCGCAAAACAGGCATCGGAGGACAGGTAATATGCAGTCTATCCAGACCGGTCGAAATGACAAGAACCAAGATTCACTTAGTTCTCTTAGGCGAGGCATGCCTAGAAGTTGTACCATGCGGTCACGGTATTTACGCTCCAGGAGTGTTCTTTCCATCTCCTTGGTGACTGGGACGTCCATTGCATAGCAAATATAAAACAATCAGGATACCTGCTATTAGAAACAGGATCAGCGGAAGTCCTCCAAAGATGCTTCCGAATACGGAGAGTATGAAGTTTGGTATAACTCCATCTGAAAGGAGCTCAGAAGTCCAGAACCTATGGTCTTAAATAGGTGGACAATGCCTGTCGTATCAGACATGTTAAAGATACGATTTATCATTTCTGCAAAATGGAAAGGGCAGTTTGTATGAATGAGGCCTGTATCTCTGCCGAAGACCTTGCGATCTGGAGATCAAAAGTCTCTCGTGCGGCGGTTAAGGGCACAGACTTCTGTAGAAGCATGGCTTTCATTCTGCTTAGAGTATCAAACCGTATTAAGAAAACATTCAGTGAAGGCCATAACGGCGCCTCCCTGACTGTATGTGTCGGTGTAAACAATACTTGTATACAACAAGTAACCCTGGAGATCACGGTTACCAGATATGTGATGCCCGGGAGCATGCCACAACAGCCTTGACCGTTCAGCATAAAGTAACTCCCATTTGAAAGTAGCCTGAATGCTGGAGTAATCACTGCAGCTGGGCACCCTTCAAATGACAGGACAGGTTTGCTACAGAACCATTACAAGCTCCGTGCAGCATTATATTCTGGCATATGAGTGATCCACTTTAAGCATTCTCGCAGTTTGTACCGCTCAGAAACACTTCTTGATCCCCACTCCGGCATCGGAATCTGTATGGTAATTCCCATGATTCCTTGATGTATTCCTTACCCATTTCGTCATATCTGCCTACTTGCTTTTGTTCAAGGCAATATTGAAGCTGAAAAGTAGTGACCGGTAGAGTTATGTGGCCATGGATTAGCCATTCTGTGGATGGTGATTCCGCCACTGTAAATGCTAATCTATCCAGTTTTTCGATATGCAGCATTGTATATTTTGCTCCCCTTTGTGCCATTTCTATCTGTTTATCTGTTAGATTGTATTCATAAAACAGAGACGTACTGTTGATATAATGCCAGGGCACGTAGCCTGCCCGCAAAGATTGCAGCGTCCAGCTGAATAACATAATAGAACGTAACTGTGATTGCCTGTGTTGTAATATGGCCAAATCTTGTTCTAGTATGTCTATTGCAGAAGATACAATGTTGCCTAAGGAATATATCCTGGAGGTCAATGTAGTTAATCCATTGTCTATCACTGCTAGAGATTTTTCTAGATTATACGGTCTATTTCACGTAACCTCTCTGCGGCCTCTTGTTGTGATATGTTCCATATTTCATTGTAGACAGCATAATAGAAACGCTTCTGACGTGGTTTCCTGGGACCCATTAAAAAATCCCTAAGATCCACATCTTGTGACAGTAAGGATAAGTGTTGTTTCACCTGTTTGAGTGTTGAGGTTTTTAGCCAATCGAAGCACAACTTCCCAACACTGTAGGATGTCACTACCTCTGGATGCTGTCTCTGTACATAACGTGGATCTGGCCTATGGATACTAAACCTTTCGGTCCTACCCATGAATCTAGCTTGACAACTATTGGTGTCTGTGGGCCAAATCAACCATTTCTTCCAATCGGGGTCAGATCTGTTGTATTGTATAATGTCATCTAATGTAATCCCTTTCTGTGATGTTTCGTTACCCTCGGTGTGTGATGGAGTCGGCATTCGAGGTGTGTTCAAGTCTTTGTTCTTGGCTAGTCCAAGGCAAGACGTCTGTTGCACTGTCTCGTTCAAAAACATGATTTGTTGAGGGATGAGGCATGCTCTAAACAAAGCTTCTGATCCCTGTACCTTCCATTCCCTAGTACCCCAGACTGATTTTAGGTCTATGGTGTCTTTCCACAAGTCGAAACCTTGTTCGGATAACTGGACAATAAAGGCAGCAGAGTAAATCTGTTTGGTATTTGTCAACATATTTTTCTGTGCTGATATTGGTGCGACCTTATAATAATATGAGGCTGGGTCAGATATATTGAACCCTGAAAAATATAGAAACTTCTGTGCAAATGTTTTTGAACTGCCTTTCGGCAGTTTTGGACAATGTTCCCACTGGTGGTATGTGAACACATTTCTAGGATTTGCAGATTTATGCAGAAAATGATGACCATAATGTTGATAACAATACATGCTTTCAAAATCAGATGTGCCTTCCAATTTTTCACTATTAGAAAACGCAGCAGATTTTTCCAAATCAGACAACATGTTATTAACAGTTTCAAAATCCCAATCATCGGAAAATGTACTTGAGGTAATGATATCACTCAACGATATTTTAAATAAATGTGGAATTCTTAAAATTTCGGACGGACCAAATATATCGAAATCAACCTTGTCCCAAACTATACCATATGGTATAGGAACTGCTGTAATGTTCACTGATGACCAGTCTCTTTGTTCTCGATGAGATGATAGGAGGGGTTTTAAAAGTAAGTTCACCTTTTGGGCTGCAGAGCTTTGTCGAAGGTATCTCCCATTAATAAGCATACTAAAAACTATTACCAAGCCTACCCAGAAAAGAAAGAAAAGTATCCCAGTGATTATCCATAGTTCTACCCATGGTGACACCAGGTAAGTCTTTTTAAGAAAGTGCATAAAGTCTTTAACTTGCTGTTTGCGTGATTTTTTGGCTGGCGTCGTTTCAGGTCCACTTGGATCCAAAGAAAACGTATCAAAGTTTATGAAGTAGCCAGAGGCAGTTCGATCAATTGTTGGAATTGCATCAGGATTTGTTGAAATCGTACTTTGCTCTTGTCGAGGCACATCAACGTAGACATCTGTATTTGGTCTGACAGCAATTTGTGTTTGATTTTGAGTTTGATTTTGAAGTTGAGCTTCAGGTTCAAGAGGAACGAGTTCCATAGCATTGTTGCATAGTGTTGGGTTGTGTATTGTTCTCTGTGCCTCTCGTGGCATCAGGGAATCTCCATCTATGGAGGGTTCTAGAACGGGAGGGGGAGAGACGGTTGGATCCTGGAGAGGGATGGTTGAGTGTTGGCTGCTCCTGTCTTGTTTGGCAATAAATACATTTCATAAACTTACCAAGTAGCTTCTTTTCACTGGCGACGAGGATGGGATGAAGCATACTTGGATGCTCTTGAGGGTGATTCCTTCACACACAAAAAGAGATTTGCCATTTTAAGACATTGTTTGGGTTCAGAAGGCCGCAATAGTCTTAAACATGTTCCCAAAGTTTTAGTTCTGTTCATTAAAGGTGAAGGCGACGGTGTTGAAGATGAATATGCTACAGCTATTAAATCTCTTGACACTAGATTCAAAGCATGTAAAAATGTTACATTAGAGAGGCTCAAGTTCTATAAAAGAGCGCAGCTACCGGGAGAATCTGCATCTAGCTATGTAGGTGCTTTACGCATTCTAGCCGTTTCATGCGAATATAAAGCAATTGAGGAAGAGATTATCAGAGATCAGCTTGTAGAGAAAACCAACAACAAAAAAGTCCAGGAGGCTTTGTTGTCCAAACCTGATTTGACTCTACAAAAAGCGTTGGAGATAGCCACCAGGATTGAAAGCACTACTTCTTATCTGGAACAAATGTCAATTTCCAGTACTAGTTCTCCAACACAAAATGTTTTAGCCGTCAAAAGCAAATACAAAACTTCAAAGGAGAAGCCGCGCCAAGAAAAAACTGGCGGATATGTGAGAACAGGTACCAGACCCTCTAATAAGCGTTGGGAATGTTACTGTTGCGGTAGCACTTCTCACCTTGGGAATGCTAGATTCTGTCCTGCCATTGACAAAACCTGTGCCAAATGTTTTTAAAAAAGGACATTTCGCCAAATTTTGTAAATCTGTTGGTAGATCAGCATTTAATACAAATTCATTATCCAAGAAAGTCCTCGACGTTGAGCAACTCACAGGAGAGTCGTCTTCAAGTGAGGAGGACCAAATTTGCATAATAACAGAATCTCAATGTACTGATGTTGTCACAGCTATTTCACAAGAAGTAAGATGACCCTTGTGTATCCTGAATGTTAACGGTGTGGGCTGTACGCACCACTCCTAATTCTGATACTGAGGTTTCTCCGTTCATTTTGCTGAGAGGTCATCTTCCCTCTTCAAAGTTATTGAGGAGGTGGATGGGTGTGTTTGAGTTACCAGAAGCAAAGATGAAGGAGGTAGGCAAGAAAACGGTGGAAGCTCAGAATAAATACGTTCAGCCAAGAACTAAGGAGTCGAGAGTGGAAGTTGGAGATCGAGTCAGGGTCAAGTGTCCACGGATTTTGCCCAAGGGTGAGTCCAAATTTTCTGATTTTAAGACTGTTGTAAGAGTCAACAAAAGTGCAGTAAAACTGGAGGATGGCAGATGGTGGAACAAAAACAAGGTTTCAGTTCCCAAGTCACATCTTGATTTGACGCCTGGTCTTCTTGGGTCTCGTACCAATCAGGGTATGGTATGTCATGACACTAATATTCGTGTTCCTTCCTCCAGGTCAACAAGGTTACCTGACAAGTTTCGTGACTATGTTATGCATTAATCTGTCTTGTTCTATGCAATTTCCTGCCATGTTTTTATTGCTATCATCTTATATCTTATGTTAATTTAATTTTAGTTCTCCATTTTAATTTAGTTTCATTTGTATAGGGGTAAGATGTGTTGGGTTGTGTATTGTTCTCTGTGCCTCTCGTGGCATCAGGGAATCTCCATCTATGGAGGGTTCTAGAACGGGAGGGGGAGAGACGGTTGGATCCTGGAGAGGGACGGTTGATTGTTGGCTGCTCCTGTCTTGTTTGGCAATAAATACATTTCATGAACTTACCAAGTAGCTTCTTTTCACATAGTCCATCATTCCGTACAGGGGACTCTTCGAACGTGATGAGTCTTTCCATTTGAACGTCTTGAATTGTAGCGAGAGGAGGGCGTCTGCTACTTTGGAGTCCACGTGGCCTACTACTTAGTATCGGCCACATAGTGTGGTTTGATTAAGTCAATTGAGACAAATCTTTTCTCCTTTTTACCAGCAAGAGGCGGTAGAAGTACAGTTCTTGTTCCTTCGACTGATAGGACCTGTACAGGCTTTCTGTAGGATGGCCCAAATTCTTTCTTGTCCGCTATTTTCTCTCTGACCAGATCCCCGACTTTTGGGATCCAGGGAGGTCTTGCCGTGACTGATTTGACTTCCCCAGTGGCGGTCTGCTTCAGATGGACATTACTTTGTTGTGTCCTGGATTCATTTAGATCCTGTAAAACAGCCAAACGATCATTGATGTCAAAAGGCTTTTCATCCGCCACTGTGCCTTCACAATCAAGATCAGGTACCCACATTCTTCTCCCAAATAGGACCTCATATGGAGTGACACCCCCTAGAGAACTTCTTGGCATGTTGTTCAATGCTCTCTGGACTCCATACAAGTGTTTTACCCAACTTTCACCCGTGCCTAATACTCTAGCTGTTAAACATTGCTTTAAGTCCCAATTTTTTCTCTCCACAACCGAATTTCCCTCGGGATGGTATGGAGATGAGTACCACAATGCTACACCCAATCCTCGCATGGCCTCCTTGTAAGCCCGAGAGCTAAACGCAGGGCCCTGGTCAGAATGTAATGGGACAATTGCGTATGTCCCTATAAAGACTCGCAAATCTTTTATAACAGTTCGAGCGTCAGCCGAGCGCTGGGGCTACACCCATAGGAATCTCGAGCAGGAATCCACTGAAATAATGATATACCTATAAGCCCTATCTCTTTGTAAAGGGCCGCAGTGGTCCAAATAAACACACACTAGTGGTTTGTCAGATATTAACAGCGGTGTCTGCGCTGGACGTGTTTCGGTGGAACCTTTCATCTGCTGAAAAATGTCGCATTTCAAGACTTAGGGGCCGATTCCGATTCGGGCCGGAAATCTCTCCGACCGAGCCGGACTCGGAGAGATTTCCGACCGAATCGGACCCTAGCAGCCCGACCGAATGAGTACGATGCGCACGTATGCCATCGGACTCGATTCGGTCGGACTCCCATTGAAGTCAATGGGAGCCTGTCGTACAACGCGTACGCGGGCTCCCATTGACTCAATGGGTGCGAGGCGAACAGGGGCGCCCCCTACAGCGTGTACGCGGCAAAGCGACTCGCGCCGTACACGCACAGGTAGGGGGGACCCATGGGTCCCCCCTGTGTGCGACTCGCGCGGCTACGCGTACAGGGGGGTCCGACACGGACCCCCAAAGTACGCTCCGAATGCTCCTTCGAGCCGGACGGCGCGAGTCGGTCGGACTGCTCACAGTGCGCATCGTACTTGCCCGGCCGGGGAACATCTCCATTGCGTGGTGCGAGGCGTGTCCGAGCGAGTCGGTCGGAGCGGTCGGTTTTCGCGTACGTGTCGGTCGGTGCGGTTGGGTCTCGCGAACGAGTCGGTCGGAGTTTTCGCATCGTACTCGCTCGCCCGGACGCACGTACGAATCGGTCGGGAAACAGGGCTCCGAATCGGATCCGGTAAAGCCGAATCCGATTCGGAGCCCTACCGGCCGAGATCGGAATCGGCCCCATAGTCTTTAGTCTGCTTTGTTAATCCAGGCCACCAATAGTGTTGTTTCAATAAAGAAACAGTCGCTGTAACTCCTGCATGGGCAGAACCTATCCCTTCGTGTGCTGCTAGAATTAAACCCAACCTACGATCCATGTTTGGAATTACTCTATCCCCCCTCCAGGAATTTGAGCAAATGGAATGTTATTGGCATCTAACTTGTAGGAGTACTTGAGTGGAAACCTTTTTGGTACTGCTCCGCTGTTTTTGCGGGTTGCATTAATAGCTACCATAATCTCACTGTCTATTCTCGTTTTAGAATGAGTGATTGCAGCTACGGAAGCCGTGCGTAGAGCCCCCTTTACGGCTTCATCAGCCAATGAATTCCCTTCAACGTGAACGCCATCACGCTGATGACTCAGGGTATGTATCACGTGAGCCCTCAGTAGTTCGGTTTTCAACTCCACTACCTGTTCCCATAGCATTTTATGCTTAATGGTGCCACCTTTTGCATCTTTGAACCCGTTTTGAACCCAGTATTGCAAGTATTCATTGTAAGACTGTACACAGTAAAAGGAATCGCACACAATTAGTGTGGGGAATTCTCGATCCGTATTTACTAGTGCCAGTATCAGCGCTTTTAACTCTGCCAACTGTGCCGTGCAGTCTCCTAGGGACTACGTCTTTGTGCAACTCGGGTGGAACTTTCCATCCCGCATGCGACCTTTAACGATTGCACATGCTGCGCTATATTGTTGCTTACTCCCTATGGCCAGTTGAGCAGATGCGTCAGTGTAAATGATATATTCATACTGACCTAGAGGCATTATTTCGTTTGGTAGAGGATATTCTTGTTCGTATTGCAGGAATGCTTGTGTCTTTAAATTTGGTTCGTACCTGTATTCTACATCTGTTGCAGTGAGAGAATTAAGCGATACAAAAGGGGATGATGGACGGAACGTTTGAGCCAATCAAACACTCACCCCCAGTCAACTGATCTGGGTTTAATCCATCATCATTCTTTAGCTCACTCCACCACCCCAGTTCAGACATGGCCATATGCAAATCAGTCTGACCCTGTGCCTCATGGGAACAGTCCAGCCCGAACTGCCAAGCCATGTCTTCCCTGGACCGGAAACAAGCATCCTAGACCGGTTTCTGGCATTCCAGCCGTCATCACCCAGGCTTGCTTGAATCCAGTGGCAAAGTGAGCAAGGGACCCACGTCTGGGCATACCCCCGCCAACTTAGGGCGAACAAAGCGATACAAAAGGGGATGATGGACGGAACGTTTGAGCCAATCAAACACTCACCCCCAGTCAACTGATCTGGGTTTAATCCATCATCATTCTTTAGCTCACTCCACCACCCCAGTTCAGACATGGCCATATGCAAATCAGTCTGACCCTGTGCCTCATGGGAACAGTCCAGCCCGAACTGCCAAGCCATGTCTTCCCTGGACCGGAAACAAGCATCCTAGACCGGTTTCTGGCATTCCAGCCGTCATCAGCCAGGCTTGCTTGAATCCAGTGGCAAAGTGAGCAAGGGACCCACGTCTGGGCATACCCCCGCCAACTTAGGGCGAACAAAGCGATACAAAAGGGGATGAGAATTAGCCCATTGTATCCATCTCAGATGTAAGGCTTTAGCGTTAGGAACGCTTGCCTTTGTCGCAGCCTATAAGGCTGGAACTGGAGTCACTACTATTATTCGTTTCCCCTGAGCCAGTGTTCTTTCTCTCACTACAGCAGTCTGTACTGCTGTTAGAATCTTTTCTGTAGATGCGTAGCGCATCTCAGAATTTGTGTACAAATGTGATTTGTATGCAATTGGTACTGTCTCACCTTCATTATATGTTAGATAGGTGTACCCGGATTGACCCGCAACTATACGGATCACCAGGTTGCGTACATTTACGCGTGTCTGTAAGTGTTTGGAAGCTATCATATCAGCTTGTAAGGAACAAAGTGTATCTGTATGTTCTTGTGTCCATTGTTTTACTGAAAAGTCAGGTTTTATCAAATCGTAGAAAGGTTTTACTCTTTCGGCGTAATCTAAAATGTATGTTCGACCAACAGTTAGGAATCCCAGTATTGATTGTAAATTTTTCAATGATTTTGGAGGTTGAAGCAGCGCGCATTTTTCAAAAAAATTGGCTGCCAGGCTTTTCCCTTCACTTGAAAGCTCATATCCTAAAACAGGACACTGAGGTGGGCACTTTTTGATTTTTTAAAGTTGAATTTGTAACCCTCAGATGCAAATCCCAAAATTATGGTATTCACTCTGTTCAAGTGCTCCTCTAGGTCATCGTCCGTTAGATAAATATCATCCACATAGGACAATGCCCCTTCATCTATGTTTTGAAGTAACTCTGTTACCCTGGTCGAAAACAACCCCGGGCTGTTCTTGTAGCCTTGCGGGAGTCGACAAAATTGCCGCTGGGTCCCTAGCACTGAGAAGGCTGTCAGATACCTGCTTTCGGGCACTATATTTTGGCAGAAAAATCCATTTGAGATATCAAGTGTTGTTTTATATTTTTTACGCACAATGTTATTCATTAATGCGGCACTGTGTGCATTTTGGACTGCAAATGTCTTAGTGCAAGTGTTTAAATGTCTGTAATCTAAAACTAGACGATATGAATTGTCAGGTTTCATGACAGGAAACAAAGGATTGTTCATTGGTGAGGTGCAATTTCCGATCACCCCTTGGTATTCAAGTTGATCTAAGATCTCCCTGACCTGTTTTTTAGCTTCTTGCTTTATTGGATACTGCCTCTGTGCAGTTGGAGTTTTTTTTTTTTTTTTTTTTTAAATTTCTTTATTAAGTTTTTAAAGCATAACACTCTCATTGCACAATTTGACATTACAAAAGTAAAATGCAGGGCACATTATACTCCTTCATACATATGGGTACATGTTACAGACATGGCAACAATACAGCAATATACTTCTGTGTGGGATAGCCAACGCTGTGTAGGAACATTGGCCACACAGCGCCGCCGTACTTTGCAAGTGCAGGAGCCATGAGGGCGTGTAGCAACAAACAGTATAGTGCAGCCCGTCTAGCGACCAAATCGGGGTGGACCTCAAGAGCTCAATACCAAGAGGGAGGCTGTTGCAGCCTCATGCGATGTTGGCAGAGTCAGTCTCGTCAGTCGCTTTAGAGGCAAGGTAAGTGGTGTAGAGCCCCCAGAAATTCTTGGGGCGGCTCCGCGGGGGCAGGAGATCATTAAAATTCTCAGTCTGTGTGCTGCAGTACAGCATGTCGTGGGACCACTGACTCTTGGTGGGCGTAGGGCCTCGCATCCAACTGATGGCAACTCGCCTTTTCGCTAGCAGCAGTCCCATGTCAACTAGCCTACGAATCCCCGGGGGCGTCTGCTTAGAGTGTCCCAGTAGGGCAAGTGCGGGGTCAGGCAATAATGGTGTCTCAGTTATTTCCCCTAATTCCTTGAAGACTGATTCCCAGAAACTGTGGATCCCCGGGCAGGACCAGGCCAAGTGGAAGAAATCTGCAGTCTGCGTCTTACATCTCTCGCAAGCAGCATTGTCTCTTAATCCGTATCTGTGCAGTCTCTCTGGCGTGTAGTAAATTCTATTTAAAAATTTTAAATGGATTAGCCTATGGCGGCCGTTCAGGGAGATACGCCCCGTGCTGACGCAGCAATAGGACCACATGGGGTCGTCTATAGTCTGCTGTAGGTCCCGTTGCCACTCCAGCCTGGCTTTCATGTAGTGATTCGCCCTGTGGGACATTGCCAGTTTATAGATGTTGGAGACCAATTTTCTGGGGGACTTAGCCTTAATGGTGTATGTCAGTTCCAGAAAATCCGGGGGCTCCTGTAGGTCCGCCCCTAGTATGCCCCTCAGTGCGTGCCGCGTTCTGTGGAATTGGAACCGGTGGAGCAGATTCGTCCCGTCACCGTGTTGCTCCAGTTCTTCCCACTTCCGGGCCTCTCCATCACAGAAGAGGTCACCAGCTATGTGAATCCCCAATGCTTGCAGCGCACTGGTAACCCCTTTGTCTCTGCAGGGCGTCAACCAGCGGCACCATTCAATCGGCATGGCGGGGGAGTACAAAATTGCCCCCGCTTGTAACTGCAGCAAGTGGCGCCAGGCATGACTAGTAGCTTGTATAGAGTCAAGTATCCCGGTTCGGCGATCGGTGGCTACGAATAACATCGCCGGAAGCGGCTGCGGAGCGGCCACTATCGATTCAATCCGGATATGCGGGGCGTCCTGCGGGCCGTGGAACCACCCATAAGCATGCGCTGCTTGTGCAGTCCTATAGTAAAGATTGAGATCTGGCGCACCCAGCCCACCCAAATGATATGGTAATGTAAGTATCTTCCATTTAAGCCTCGCCTGCTTGCCAGCCCAGGCCAGTTTCAGCATTAAGGCAGTTAGTCTTTGGAAGAAAGAGTTAGGTAAGACCATGGCGATATTTGTGAAGAGAAACAAGAACCGAGGCAGCACCACCATTTTCATGATGGAGATGCGGCCTAAAAGGGAGAGGGGCAGCCTTATCCAGGTGGCCACGTCATCCTCCAGTTTGTTAATAGCTGCACCGTAGTTCTCCCTAAGCACCATGTCTGAATCAGTGTGCACTTGGATCCCCAAGTATCTGATCGCCTCGACAGCCCACTGTAGTGGATAATCTGCCTCGAAGGGGGACGTGGCTGGAGTAAGGGGGAAAATGATCGATTTGGGCCAGTTGACCCGCAGGCCTGACAGCGCACCGAAATGCACCACTTCCCTTAGGATGGAAGAGAGGTTACTTTCCGGGTTACGGACATATAGTAGGGTATCATCTGCATAGGTGGATACAATGAGCTCGTAGTTCGGGAACCGTATACCTTTGTGTCTGTGGTATTCCCTCAATGCGCAAGCGAGGGGTTCAGCCACCAGTGCGTATAGTATGGGGGAGAGCGGGCAGCCCTGCCTCGTCCCCCTTGATATGGGAAAGGGCTCCGTAACCAAAGCGCCTATCTTGATTCTGGCTGAGGGGGAGTTGTATAACACCCCCACAAGTTGGAGAAATACGGGACCCAGTCCCATTCTGGTCAGGACATGGCGCATAAAGGGCCACTCGACCGAGTCGAAGGCCTTCTCCATGTCAAGGAAGACCGCGATGGCCTTCGAGTCTGGGCGGGTATGCTGCAAGACATCAAACACTGTGCAGAGGTTATAAGTGAGGTTCCTGTCCGGGATAAATCCGGCTTGCTCAGGGGCCGCCAGGAACCGTGCAAGGGGGACCAAACGATTGGCCAAGATTTTAGCAAATATCTTCGTGTCGACGTTGAGTAACGATAGGGGTCTATAAGAGCCACACTCTTCCGGTGGCTTACCCGGCTTCGGTATTGTGACTATGATAGCCTCCCTCATTGTAGGTGGCATTGTGCCCGTGGTGCACATGTCTTCGAAGAGAGTGATTAGTTGCGGGAGCAATAGATCGAGGAACGCCTTGTAGAATGCCACAGTGAGGCCGTCTCCTCCCGGGGCACTCCCAGCCCTCATACCTGTTAGAGCGAGAAGGACTTCGTCTTTATCCACAGGGCGCATCAGGAATTCTCGGTGTGTGTCGGTGAGGAACGGTAATTTAATGTGTTGAAGATAATCTAAAATTTCGTCTTCCGTACCAGTGGAGCGGGTGGTGTAGAGCTCCGCATAAAATTGCCTAAACCGCTCCGCGATTTCATCCTCCCCCGTGAGCATATCTCCAGATGCCGCTTTAATTTCAGCAACCTGGGTTGCAGAGCGTTTCTTCCGAAGCAGTTGCGCCAGGACTGCACCCGGCCGCTCACTCTCGCCATATGCCCGTGCTGTGGAGTACTTGCCTAAGTGTTTAACCTCCGCATCCGCCACCTCATGGTATTCTTCCAGAAGTGTCTTGATTTCTTGTGTCACTGTCTCATCCGGGTCCGCCAGCAGGCGCCGCTCTAGTGCTCCTAACTGTTTCTCCAGATCAGCCAGACGTTGCCGAATAGAGCAGAGCACTCCCGAGTGTTTGGCAAGAGCAATACCACGGATATAGACCTTAAAGGCCTCCCAAACGACCTGAAAACTATCAACCGACCCTATATTTGTTGCAAAGAATGTCTCTATTGCTTCCGCTAGTTCCTCCTTAAAAACCAGGTCTAACAAAGAGTAGGGGGGAAAACGCCATGTGAACGGCGGAATGCGTCTCCGAGGGGCGTCAATCGTTAAGAGGATAGGGGAGTGATCGGAAAAGGAGCGAGGGAGGACCTTGCAGTCTCGCACACTATCACAGAGTTGTGAGGTGGCCAACCAGTAGTCGATGCGGGTGTGTAAATTGTGATAGGCCGAGTAGTGTGTGTAACCCCCCTGTTGCGGGAAATGCACTCGCCAGACGTCACACAAATCTAGTCTCACCATAGCGCTCTCGAGCGCTCTGGCTGCTGCAGTGATCCGCCTAACGGGTCCGCCCGAACGGTCCAGGTCTGGGTTCCTAATTAGGTTGAGATCGCCAGCCCAAAGTAAATGCCCCTCTGTGTAGTTACCGGCAGCTGACGCTAGTGATTCAAAGAATGCAGGACAGTGGTAATTTGGGCCATATATATTCACCACTATCAGGTGTATACCCTTTCCTTGGCATTGAGTTATCGTGTACCTGCCGTCTCTGTCTGTGGCCAGGGGAACCAGGGAGTAAGAAGACTTGGGGTTGACCCATGTCATCACGCCTTGTGTGTGTGAGGTGAATCCAGAGACATGTACCTTGCCCTGCAACACCCTGGTGCGAAGTAGCGGACTGTCAAGTGGGAGGTGTGTCTCCTGCAACAGTGCTAAATCTATATTTGCTCGCTTCAGGTAGTTCATTACCCTCCGTAGCTTTCTATGGTCGTTCAGTCCCCTAATATTCCAAGTAATCGCCCTAAGGGTGGCCGTCACCACACGTCCACTCGCATTGCTAGTCTCCCCCATTGCAGCCGGCAAAGCCTGCTCCATAACATGTGCCATGCGGAACAGAATAGTCACGAAGTGTGTGTGCAGCCTGAGAGAAAACGTGAACAATTAAGAACAACAACAACAGCAGTGCCACGCGCATTCCCCCTCCACCCCCCACCCACAGCAGGCCATCCCCAACTTGGCCGCAATATGCTCTCCTTGAACCCACTGCCACCCCCCGCCCCCCCCAGAATCAAAACTACCCATCCCAAGTGTGCTTTACTGGTAGGCGGATGTTGCTCGCTTAACAGTAAAAACTATACAGCCACTGTAAGGGCCTACTCCGAGCACCATCAAGAAGAATAGAGAGGTAAAATAGTGTGCGACTACGCAGCCTGTGTAGTCCCCCCTTGTACCAACATAGTGGGACCACGCCGCAACTACCCCAACATCTTGTTAGGTTTGTATGTGTAGGCGCGTGTCAAACGGGCAGGCAGGAACACCCCCGCAATGTCACTCATTAGGGTCCAGGGTTTGACCCGAGTTCTCTCCAGCACCCCAACAATGACTATCCCAAGAATATACAGGCAATTGTCCAGCCTTCAATCTTGGCCATCACACCACACCCTGCACTGGCCAATGGTTAAATGCGCGCAGCAGGCCCCAGCCCCTCCCGGACCCCCCCGCCCCCCCTCCCCCTCAGAGGGCAGTGGGGGTCGTCTCCGGCAGGCCCGTGATCCTGAGGTTAGAGCGCCGAGAGCGCGCTTCGAGGTCTTCAGTTTTGTCTTGTAAAACGCGGAGCAACTTGCCAAGTTGCTTATGTTTCGAGTCTAAAGTGGTTTGGGCCTCCTCCACCTCAGTAATCCGTCGCTCAGACATGTCCAGCCGGTCGGCTTGTTTATCCAACCTCTCCGCCATGCGGTCCATGCGGTAGGTGAGTGCGTCCATCTTAGTGCCCAGGGCTGAAATGCCGCTCTGCAAACTCTTCTCCATAGCGACCAACATACCCCGGATATCTGGGGGAAACTCCTCAGCAGGCCGGTCCCGCTCTTCAGCTGCCTCATCCATGGATGCTTCTCTGGGTTTTAACCGCTTGTGGTCAAAAGATAATTTTGGCTGTGTGCGGTCCACCCTCCCCATCTTCGCCACGCGTGAACACCAGTGCGTGGACAGCTAAGATTCCGACGTCGAAGGGGGCTTGTCCCCTGTGGCAGCGCGCACGGCCAGCGATTATAGCCAGAATCTCAAGGCGGCAAGGTCTCCAGCAGTGGAGGGCTCAGTAGGTTCCCCGCTACCCCAACCAAGCCTGGAGTGGCAGGAGCAGATTAGCGTTTCTCGGGCTCGCCGACCAGGCCACGTAGGGTTATGCTCGCCGCCGGCAGGGGCTCTCTCCGCCACAGCCTCCCTCCGCCGTAGTGCACAAGTCCGTACAGGCACACCCCCGCAATAACAGACACCAGGCAAGGTCCCAAGTAGGCGTCCCAGGGGTAATGTCTTAATGCCCACGTCGTGGCCCACCAAGCAGCATGGTCTGGGGACCGGATTACCACCGAACAGGCGAGGCAACGCCCCGCGTCGGTCCCCAAGCAGGGCTCACCTCCGTATTGCCGCAGGTCCGTCTCAGTGTGTGCTGGGGCCGCATTTCACGCCAAGCCCCCACCTCCAGAGCTGCGGCCGAGGCATCCGGTGTCAGCAGATGTCGATTAGGCCCATCAATCACGCAGGGAGCAGGGCCAGCGAGCCCAGCACCAGGTGCAGCAGTCACATCTGCGGCCCCGACGCCGCCCCTTGCACCAGCCGCTCACCGCGCGACCCCGTCCACCTCCGGGTGCCGGGTCTCACCACGCGGCTCACGGGAATAGCAATCCTGCCGCCAGGCTTCAGGGGCACACACCTTCCTCCACGGCGGCCTGCGACGTTCTTCCGTGGGGCCGTACGGCACTCCGGCGGGGCTGCGGGGGATATGCAGCGTCTCTCCAGCGGCTCCCAAGTCAGCGGGCGACACAGCCTCCCGCCTCACTCCTTGAGGGCGTTCGCGCACCGTTCACACCCCCACAGGCCGGGAAGTGGGACCCGGCAAGGCCGCACCATGTCGGATCGTGGTACCGCGCCGGTACTGAGCGCTCAGGGATAGTAGAGAGCGCAATCCGCTCCGCAGGGACTCCGGAATCCGGCGAGCACCGACAAGCTCCCCGGGAACTACGTAGTTGCCGGATAAATGTAGGATAGTGCGATGGTGTCTCGGAGCTCACAGCTCAAGCGGCCATCTTGGTCGCGAGCAAGCTCCGCCCCCCGGTTGGAGTATTTTTTAAAGGAATAATGTGGTGAGTTGAATCCTCATCCTCATCCTCATCCTCATCCCATCTAACATGGTTTTTGTATATTGTATAATGCCGGAGTCTGGGCTATTGCCCACTCTTATGTGTGTTGCAAGTGACTGGGAATATGGTCTGAGAAGGCCGGAAGAATTACTGTTTCTCCTTTAGGGCAATCCATGACGAATGCTGGCGGCCAATCTTGTTCAGCTAATAAGATGTCATAGCCAAACGTTAGGTTCTCCCAAAAGAGACCTCTCACTGTTCTACATTTGTCCCCCTCCATTTGGAGCGTTATTTCATATACTTTATGTGGGACACTTACCCTAGTATCGGGTGTTTCTACCGTGATATAATCATTCAAGTCCGCTGTCACCAGAAATTCCTTCAGGTTCTGGCGCGCTATTGTTACTTCTGCCGCACTGTCTAGCATCGTCAGAGCCCATTCCCCGTTCAGTAGTCGAGTCCTCAGAATTCTGGGCATGTCTGATCTTTAGACCTGCAACCTTCTTCTTTTTGAACTGTGGCTTTTGCTTTGGTTTTTCTTCTTTTTTAGAAGTGTAATCTTGAGCGTGCTGCTTGTCTCTGGACTTTGTACGCTCTTCTTGTCTTTCTGACCGTCCTTCCCTCTCTGAGTTTTTCGATGAACCCTGAAAGGAACGAGAGGAACGTGCATCAGTATCCTGATACCTGTCAGGCTTCCTAATGTTATCCCTATTCCTGAGGTTATACCTCTTTTCAGAGGGCTCCTGTGGAGGAGATCTACCTCGGGATTGAGATCTATTTTCTTTAAAGTTTTGTTGTTTTTTATTTTCCCACTTCTTCTTAGTTGAAGCAGGTGTCTGCTTGGAAGTGTCCTTTTCAGGACTGCCCATCATTTGTGGTTTTTAAGCTTTCCCACCCACACTGTCTCTGCCTAATTCTGCATACGCAGTTTCAATTATTTTAGGTAGTTCGTGCTCCTGTTCTAAAGGGCTGAACTCCCTTAGGCATTGGCGGATGGCCACTGAAGCTGCTTCCCCCTTAATGTTAGCTAGTATTATGGCTGATACCTGGGCATAGTTACCTAGTAACTTCATCCCTAAATTTAAGGCAGGTTCTGCTCCGTACTCATTTTGTATCTGTCTCAATACATCAGGTACTACTGCTAATGACGGGATACCATGAGTTCTGGTATAAATGGCAGCAAAGACTGTACCCCAAGTGGTACAATCCTCTAATTGTGGTGTTATCCCCATGGGCAAGCAGATTGTTAGCATTCTGTGTTTTTCATATGGGGTAGTATTCGGGAATACTGCCTCTAGCTGCGTTATTTTCTGAGCTACCCAGAATGGTATTTGTTCACGTTTTGTGTGCATTTTACCCATCACTGCGTGTAATGTTTGTGGTGTAATTTTAGTTGCTGTACCCTGAATTTGAGTTCCATTTGTTGCAACTATTGCTGGTTGGACTGTAAGTGTCCTCATGACGAATTGCGTCAAGTTCCAATATATTTTAATTAATTCTTTGTGTTGCATGAGTAAGTGTCCTGGTGGCATTGTGTCAATGTCAGGATGTGGTGTGTAGGCTGCTAATATCGGCCATGTTGCCCCTTCTCTTCCGAGCGGGCCAAGTCTTACTCTTCTTCTTATGTGGGGTAGGGCACCTTTAAACCAGTATAAATGATCCTGGTATGTGAGCGGAACCTCTATATCCTCGAACGGATAATATTCCGCTGGTGCATCTCCTTCCGTGTAGGAGTGAAATGTTTTTGTTCTTGCATTTGCTGCTGGGAATGTAACCCACGAGTAAAATACCTCTGTTTTGTTTGATTCGTGTGCCTCAATCATAAAAACCACTATGCCACCCCTAGCTGATAAACCATGCGCAAGTAGTTTCAGGGTGACTGTATTCCTATAGTTTGGTGCAATTTGTACTGCGCCTGCATCGTCCTCGTCTGTGAGGGGCAGATTCTGTTGCACTGGGTCTAATTCTTCGTTATTCCTGTCTTCAGTCATTTTGTAAAGAAGAAGTTTTTCAAGGGAACTAAGATAAGGTGTTTTGCACAATTTAGGAACACTGTGTCCTTCAAGCTTGACTAACCAACAGCCAATAAATAGGATTTTTTAGCCTACTCAGCTGTGGCGGAGTTTGTGGCCACCCACTCCAGACGTCTCTGGTGTTTTGTGAGTAGGGGTCTCTGAGAATAGCACGACTGAACTACTCAGATTATACTGTTAAATAAGTACCCAACCAACGTTGGCGGCGCCATGTCGTGTAGTTCCTATATTACCCATACAGGATCTGCGCATTTGGATAACATAAACTGTGGGTTTGGTGGCGGACGGATTCCGAGCACCCCCACCGGATATGTTAGCCTGTCTGTATTAGCTAGCTCACAGTGCCACTATAATCTCCTCTTATCGGGGAGAGAATAGTTCTTGGCAACCTCAGAACATGACAACCCTGATCCCCCAGGATCGTGGAAACAATATACTACCTTTCGCTCAGTCACTTGTGCTGACTTAGTTTGTCTCAGAGAGATAGACAGAATAAACAGGCTGGGCGTTTCAATAAGTATTTATTGAACAGTTGTTATTCTAGTGTAGAATATATGAGCTGCAACAACCATTAGACAGTAGCAGAGATATATGATTAGCAATACTATGAAAATAAAAGGATGGTATAGTTCTACCATCTTGCAGAACTCATGAATATATACAAGTACTTAAAATGCATGATAAAAGTGCGTACTCCTACGATGTCTCCCTAACTATGTGTACCTAAGTGTACCTAGCATCTGTGTAGGTGTTATGCCAAGAATCACTCTAGGATCTAGTCCACCCAATTACCTGAGAGTTAGAGAATATGGGACCCCGTCCTGGTCTCGAGTTGGACACCCCACGAGGGATGTTAGACCACTGCTAGCTGGAGCGTCTGCATGCAGTTACCTCAGTGTCTCTGGTCAGTGTGTCATCAGGGAAGTCACGGTCTCCTCTATCTTCCTAAGCAAGATGTGTTGTATATATACCCATAGGGCTCCCCAGGGGTCCTACCTTGCTGTGTTACTGTGTCGGCCTAAAGGATGACGTTGGGCCTGAACTTTATACAGAGATTGTACAGGAGATGGTAATCCTACTGTTAGTCCTGCTGTGCTTCCAAGAAGCCTCATGCATAATGTATGAGAATCGAACCAGGGAAAAATCTGCGTTCTGAGTGCAGTGTCATATCTAGGTAAAAGGTCAGTGCCTAAGAACCGTTATGTATGCAATGTAGGGAAGGATGTAGGTGAAAGGTTGCGATGTTACCTGTGCCTATATAGGGTACCTATATGGAATATAACATCTGGGCCTCATTACGATGAGACTCGGAAAGCCTCCGACCGCAGGTCAGAAGCTTTCCGAGTCACACCGTAGGTTTCACTTTCGACTGCCGCATTATGATGCAGGCATTCAAAAGTGAAACAGGCCAGTCATTCCGGCTGGATTCTGACAGGCTCCTTGAGCCTGTCAGCCAATCAGGGGCCTGACCGTAATCCCAATGGATGGTGTTTCCAGTGTCGAGATTACAATGTCGGTTGCCGACAGGCTTTCTATGTCGGGCTTTCTGACATGAAAAGCTTGTTGGAAAGCAACTTTGGGGGCCCCTAATAGGGCCCCCTTCTCTCTGAGGCCTCTGGTTGGGGGCAAAGGGGGCATCCATGGTGCCCCCCTGTTGATCCCTTCACCGTGTGGCAGGAACCTTGAGGTGTCTGCCACGCGGTGCAGGGATGAACAGATTCTCCCATTTCTTTATGGGAGCTTGTGCTAAGGCCGGTTTACGGCCGCAGCACAAGCTCCCATAGTGAAATGGAAGTATGTGATGTGTGGTCACATTGTAATGCTGCAGACGGGACCGCCGACCAGAGGTCGGTCGGTCCCGATTCTGCAACAGTGACGTCCTCCCAACATCATAAAAAGGCCATCTGTGTCTTCTCCCTACCGTGGCTGGTCCTAAGAACACTGTCTATACATTTTTACTTCTAGCCGCATGACATCCTGATTAAATGGCACCAGTGTGCACTGATTTGCACCTCATACAGCACAGAGCTTCACTGATATAAAACATAACTATGAGAAGCAGTTTAGATTGGGTGGGAAACATAGCTCAATGGAGAACAAATGTTTTACATGGGCTGGACATGCTTTGGTTGGGAGAGGTTATGTATCCTGTATAGTTGCTGGTCATGTGCTATTGATGATCAGAAGGGTGCTGTCCTGTGGGTAGCTTGACAGTCATCTACATTTCTCTTCCAGGAATTGTACCATTGGATGCCCATTTGCAGTGTTGTGTTGGTCTTCATGTTCATGTTTGTCCATGGAATTGGACCAGGTGAGTGTAAAGGCTATTCAAGAGGGTGCTTAATCATATGGAAATGGTGGGGGGAAAATTATTACCATATGTAAAAGGATCAAGAATATTATTGGAGGGACTGTCCGATCCCCCAATACTACTGGAACGAGATTATATCCCTTATGTCCCAAATATGTCAGAAACCAATAGACCCCACCCCAAGGCTGTGTCTTTTAAACATTTGGGACGCCACAGATCTGAATCGTACCGAACAACGGTGGGTCTCACTGGGTTGTATTGTAGCAAAGAGGAATATTGCCAGAACATGGAAGGGAGGAGTAGTGCCCCGGAGTACGGACTGGGCTGCAGATATGGACTGGTGCATGCAAGCCGAGAGGGTGATATACGAAGGTAGAGGCTGCCCGGGCAAATGGACTAGATTGTGGGGCCCATGGAACGAATATAGAGGACTTTTATGTACCCCCTTTGTAGATGATGCTCCTTATACTGACGATGGAGAATCCCTTTAGACATCGAAGACTGCGCTCTGCCTGTGTGTCATTGCTATTATCTATTTTATTTAATATTGATCATAAAAGTGAGGCATTTATTTTCAGTGATGCACCCCCTTTTGACGATTGCTTTAATTTGTTGTTGTATTGTCATTTTTCATTTTACAATAAAAAGATTTATAAAAAAAAAAAAGAATATTATTGGAAATTCCAACTGTCCAGTTCCAAATGGTTTGTACTGTACCCAGTCATGGCAGTTGGGATTTGGGCCTCAAAATACAAATTCAGTGAACACACAAAGAACTCTTTCCACAAGAACTCCACAGAAAATTATTTGAAAATGTGTGCAAATGGGTAAATAGTATGATCAGCTAAGTACTAACTATTAACATCAAAGCCTTAGTAGTTTAACATTGATGACCTTTCATACTGTGATGATAAACTAAACTTTACTCCACAAACCCTAACTGGTTAACCATAATCATCAAACAAAATTGCAGCTGAACTTTACTTTCACCACTTGTTTGAAAGCACTGTTACTGCTTTTAGAACTGACATACTACTTCAAAAGTGATTGACAACATTGTCTAATGTGAACTCAGGGTAGAAGATTATAAGCATAGGGTGAAAACCAACATGCTTTAGAATAGACTGTAGTATCTAAGATGTCAATTAAATTATATTAAGATTAAATTAATGGAAAACCCAGATTCGGACTGGTAGTGTGATGGGATGGGGTGGACCTCCGGGCCCGTTCCGGCCTCTTGTTTTGTGTGTTGTGTAAGCTATTTAAAATACTAAAGAAAAACCACTTTATTCATGATATAAGAAACAGAAGGGGAAAACACTCATGAGATGGGGGCCTTACTGTGGTACCTAATAGAAGAATATCTGACCTCCTTAAAAGGAGCTCCAGAAACGGAAGATGTCTAAACTGTTAATACCAATGGAATCACAGTCTCCCCCTGTTCAGTATCCGTGGCCCTAGGTCACATTATAATGATAGTCAGAAACTGTCTTTTTTCAAAGATAGGGGAGAATCATTTTGTGAGGGGCTTCAAATGCACATACAGGGCCAGACTACAACTTCATTTTAAATCAGTGGGACAAACATAAATTCACTGGACATGCATTCTACAAAGACACTCTGTTACCATTATAGATATGACAGTTTCACCAACTCAAACAGCAAGAAGTTATTACGTCGATTCAAAAGCCAAGGTCTGCATATTTCTAATGGGCAAGGCACAAGATGATTCCTTCTGACTATTTACATTCAGCTCAATTCCAGACAAACACACCTTTGTCTATGCTACCTTATTAAAAATCATTCCCCTCTCTCTGATCGTTGATAATAGTTATGTACATCAACTAGGCTGTCCTGTTTTTAGTGTTTACTTTTGTGGATTTCTGTGGTTTTTTCTCAGTGTTTTCAAACTTTTGAAATTAACACTTATCTGTGTTTATTTAGTAGTCTTACCCCCAAAGTAGATAAAAGCTGTGTTTTTCTAGTGTTTTCAAAACATTTTGTTTTTTGCAGTGATTGTTATAAAGCACATATATAATTTAATTGAGAATTAATGGTGAGTATATATGGCTTGATTCACAAAGGTAAACTTAGACCTTAAGTCTAAGTTTACAATTGAAGTCTAAGTTTAGACCTAAAGTCTAACTTTAGACCTGAAGTCTGAGTTTAGACCTAAAGTCTAACTTTAGACCTGAAGTCTGAGTTTAGATCTAAAGTCTATCTTAAGACCTGAAGTCTAACTTTAGACCTGAAGTCTAAACTTAGATTTCAGGTCTAAACTTAGACTTCAGGTCTAAACTGAGGGCCTGATTCACAAAAGGCCTATACACTTGTGGCTGAGGCACGACTGCGGGCCTCCACCATGAGTGTGGTGGCCCTTTGTGAATCACGCCCTTATACTTCAGGTCTAAAGTTAGACTCCAGGTATAAACTTAGACTTCAGGTCTAAACTGGGACTTCAAGTCTGAGTTTAACTTTGTGAATTGGGCCCTTTGTATCTTCCCAGTGACAGCATGTTCAATGTACTTATCTTAGACTGTTTTAAACATGGAAGGTATGTGTATCACTCACATCTCATTACCTCTCACACTAACTCCGTCAGGCCTCTGTCCGGTTTACAGGATTATTATAGGATTAAAAAACTATGAGTCGTATATTTAATTGTTTTAATAAACAAATGCTTTGACACATTTGAGGGTCATTCAACTTCTCCTTACTGAATATTATGTCATTGTACGGGTGGTCAACCCTGCCAACAGCAGAGTACCTTGTGAAACTCTTAATATTTTGAATTACACCAGATTAATGAGTAGCACTGAATAAGAAAGCACCTGAAACATGATAATTTTAACATGTTTGCTACTGATTTCTTGCACTCTTTGATTGACTACATTAAGGTTGCACTGCTGTTGTGTTTACATTCATAGCTGCCAAGTGTTCCCATGGCAAAAGTCTCAATTTAGGCCAGTCATGATTTATTAACAGATAATACATTGTTTTCTTAAAAATATTTTTACTGTTTTCAAAAAGGAAACAGAAACAAAATATAACAGTCATCAGGTTTCAAGACATCTTATAGTAGCTACTAGGAGTTCAGTGCAACCAAGATAATCAGTTGGAGACATGAGATAATGAACTTTGTGTACTGCCCTTTTTATTTTCCATCCCAATAGTGGGGCCTTCGTGCAGGGACCCCGCACATTAGTCCTCTACATTCCTGCCATGGGGACCACATCTTTTCCCATTCTTTGGGGCAACCTGTGCTGTGATAGTTTTTTCAGCCAACATGCACCAGCCCATGTCTTTTTTCCATTAATCCACTTCCGGGTTCCGACCCGCTCCCCATTTCCTGGCTGTGTTTCGTTTAGCCACTCCCAATCCTAGGGACAACCACTGTTTGCAATACCTAGTTTGGGGATAAGCTCTCCAAATATTCAACACACAGCATTTAGCAGTAGCAGGTATTATGCAACCTGTTGTGTCTCTCAAGATCTCCCTGAGTGCCGTCCAGTATTGCCATAGCCCTAGGCAGTTCCACACCACATGGAAGAAGGTACCCACCTCCCCTCACCCCCTTACACAGATCTCCGTGGGGCACTTGCCCATGGCATGGAGGGCCATGCGGGAGTAGTAGGATTGATGCAATATGTGTAGCTGCACCAGTCTGAACACAGTCTTAATGAAAATCTCCTTAAATGCTCCCTTGGCCTCTTCCCACTCTCCAACCTCATAGTCCTCCACCTCAGATTGCCATTTAGCCCTAAGCTACTGCAGAATATCAGGGGAGTTGTTGACCAGTTTTCTATATATCAATGAAATTGCTCCCTTGCGCAGTGGCTCTGATAATATGCGGTCCTCCAACATGCATTGTATTCTGGGACTTTAAATTTTGCTGTTAACATTGTAAATATGGGCTCAAACACTCCAGCAGCAAAATGCAGTTGGATACAAAGCTAGGATTAGCTGAAGGCATCACACATAACAATGGAAAACCTTGCAGCTATGAATTGTGTTGTTATGTTAAAAGTCCTGTGTCATGTTTTCATTACTATTGATCCAGCGGTGTACTAACAACAGATACTCCGCTACCATATACACACCTGGGCCCATATAACTACTTCCACAAAAACAGCAAGTAGACCGCTGGAAAAACTTTGTTAATGATTTTCATACTTCAAGATCTAGTTATTTCTTTCCCTAACTAAACCTCTTCACTGATCAAATAGCTCTTTCCTCTGGTCAATGGACCATTAGTTGGAACTAGTTGATGGTGATAATTAACATAACTTATTAAACATTTCTTGATTAAATGAAATAATCACAGAATCGGGAAGTTTTAAAATCTTTATCTAAATTAATTGTTTGTGAACCATCTCAAACGTTTCAGTACAAACACCCTCATTCGCAAGAGTGTCAATTCAATCAAGTTTCAAATAGGCATTTAGCAATTCAGATCCATACAATAACTATGTTCAGAAAGAAGAGGACAGAGAGAGAAGAACATCTATCAATACAATGAATTTTATATTTACCAAGTATGGTGTGAAGACCAACCCCCTGGCCAAAGGGCTGGTAAGGGTCCCCCGGGATAGATCAGGAGACAAAGACTTCAGGACAGAAATCAGGACAGGATACTTCACCTCTCTAAATACCGACGACTGCGTCGCACCCCTCTCTGACACTCTCTTCCTCCTCGTGGTTCTTCTGCGATCTTCTTTCTAACCCAATTAAATTAAGTAGATGGTTCTGCATTCGATTTTCTTCATCAGCGTCTCACTGCATCAGCACCACCCCCCAGCACTGACAGCATCCCGAGCTCTGCAATGCTTCCGCCAAAAGTATCTCCCAGCTTCGCGCTAACTAACTAACTAAACTACCTCAATTATACCTTTCTAGTCATGTACCACCCATTAATGTTTCAATTTTACAGAATACTAACTCTGATTGGACGGCGAGGGGGGATGATCGTCACACCATGCTTACATTTCACTTAATTCTTTAAACCATTGTTTCAAAACTCCTCCCCTCAAGCTTTATTAAATCATTTCCTTTCCCATACATCTCCAAACTTTATTAATACAAAATGTTGCGATGTTATGAATAAAGCTCCTTCATATGAACTCTTCACCCTCATGTACCCAGGGCACATCTTCGCTGGCCTTGGACGCGTGACAAGTCCTTAGTCATCTTTCGTATTTTCTCGCCAGTACGCATGCGTAGGGTCAAGACAGTCAGCTTGATTCAGACAAGTATAGAGGGCCCAAATGCGCACTAATAATAAAGTCAAAAGAAGAAATGTTATTTTCAAAAATAAATGGTTTCACTGTACACCACCAACCTCTACTCTAATCCACTTCATTTATTATTACCCTTTCTGCATTTGCGTTAGTATAAAACTTATATTCTATTTCAGCTAAGCAGGTGCCATGCTTGTGAGTTTTAAAGCGGCCATTTTATCGTTTATTGCGCAGGCACAAGATTTTCCCTCCAAGCATTAGTACGTCATACTACGTAGATGTAGTAGACGCATGCGCAGTAAAGATCCCTTGTTAAAGTGGGTTTTTAGTCCTTTCTTCATGTTATTGCCGTTAGTAAACACATAGGCAAGCTTCCTTGTCCCGCGTGTCTTGTTCTAAATGCAATTATTAATTACAAACACGTCGTTAGTAATTCGTTACTGAGTTAAAACGAAAGGATTGCTTCCGAGCAAGTCTCATTTACAAGTCCTTGGGGACGCTTCTGACCTCAGCAGTCATACGGGGAGAGCCACGCACAGCGGGTCCGACGGACTCCATTTCCTAGGCTCCTCCGCTCCATTTCACCTTTTCCTGCAACCTGTAGCGCCCGGAGGCGCTTAAAAGAAACGCCGAGGCTCCCGCAGCGCGGGACGCTTCTGACCTCAGCAGTCATACGGGGGAGAGCCACGCACAGCGGGTCCGACGGACTCCATTTCCTAGGCTCCTCCGCTCCATTTCACCTTTTCCTGCAACCTGTAGCGCCCGGAGGCGCTTAAAAGAAACGCCGAGGCTCCCGCAGCGCGGGACGCTTCTGACCTCAGCAGTCATACGGGGGAGAGCCACGCACAGCGGGTCCGACGGACTCCATTTCCTAGGCTCCTTTGCTCCATTTCACCTTTTCCTGCAACCTGTAGCGCCCGGAGGCACTTAAAAGAAACGCCGAGGCTCCCGCAGCGCGGGACGCGCGCGGGCGCGCCCGGGCAAAGCCCGGGCCAAGGGCGGGCCCGTCCGCGCCCGTCCGCGACCGGATGAGGCTGGGCTGGGCCAACTCTCTGGGCTGTTCCAGCATAAAGTTTGAAAGTCTTTTTCTTTTTAAAGGAGACTGAGGCATTGGATGGACCATAAAATAATGTTTTAAGGTACTGTTAATTATTTTAAATCAGATCGCCCTAGTTTTTTAAAAGTGCCTTCATATAGAGTTAGGGGGTCTTAGGGGTTTAGCGTCTATAATGGGCAAAAGGAAAATACTTGCTGCACAGGGGGGTACGTCGGGGGCTTGCATGGCGGGCAAAATCGATTCATTTTTGACCAAAGCTGCCCATGCTATTACTCATGAGATAGCCATGACTGAGCGAAGGCTATCCATAGAGGCTGGAAAATGTCGTCAATCTCATACTACAAGGGAGGAGGGAGAACAAGGAAACTTTACAGATGTTACGGCCCATTCAGAATACCTAGCAGCTCCAGCAGCCTTTGCACCCCCAAGTCAAATATCTACCCCTGATGAAGCTAACAGGTCTTCTAATATCCCAGTTGAGGGAAATGAAGCGGCCCCAGATTTACCACCACCGCCCAAGAGAAAACGATCTGCACAAAATAAATCTCCAAGGAAATCACTCCGGCAACAAACTCGGACACAATCATTTCCAGATCAAGTTTTGAACAATGAGCATTTATTAGATTCTTTATTTATAAAACTTGAACTAATGACAAAAAATCTGTTGGCGCCAATAATACAAAAAATAGAAAAGGTTGAGGAATTACTTTACAGTTTTGTGCAAAAATCTATGGGGACAGGGGCAGAAATTCCATTTCAAAGTAAAAACCAATCCCAACCTGATCTTCCGGGCCAGCGCTTAAATATTGTAGGAACAAATGACACAGTTAGTAGACTTAGTCAGTCAATAACATCTGAGGTGACAAGACGGGTAGTCAAAAGCCCTGAGCTAGTCCAGGCTAGAAGATTCCTGAACCCTGAGAGGGCACCGTCACCTATACGCAATCAGCCTAATCATGATACTTTTAAAGTTGCGAATCAGAGTACACTTGACTTGCCCCCTGCTTCTGCCCCGTTAGCAGCAGTTTTAATGGAAACCACTCAGGACCTAATGTATAAAGTGACCCATTGGTGCTCTAAAAATGTAATAAACGGCCAGAACATATCATCTGACATTATTATGGCCAGAAGAGCGGGGTGGATAGGCTACCAAACAAAAAAGCATGGTGCAGGTGACTGTATAGTTGTTAACTTTAAGGACCCAGATAAAAAAGAAATGTTAACACGCTGTGCATACCAGAGCAGTTCAAATTCTCAAATCAGGGTAGTCCCATTACAATATTTTTACCCCCCAAGCCAGCGCAGACGCCCTATGCAATGGCAATGGCAAACAGTTCGGAAATCAGGTAGTCCTGTTGTGAAAACAAATACAGAAAATAACTTACCATTGAGTAACAGATTCCAACACCTAGAAAGTCTCCAAAATTTGGACGAAAACGACTGACTAGGTTTGGAAGACAAAACCTGTCAGGGTATACCCCAAGTAATATGACACAAATTGCACAATTTTTACCAGTTCCAGATCCTGTTGATATATCTATAAATATCCCAGTATCTTCCCCTACCCTAATTCCCACTGTGGCTAAATACGAAAAGGTCCTCTCATGGAACATAGCGGGATTAAGGTCTAAAAGAGGAAACCTAATCTGGGAAAATTTTCTTTCAATGCATCATATCATTGCCCTCCAAGAAACCTGGGAAGCAAATGATTGCTTTTATTTAGATGGTTTTATTTCGTTTCATAAATGTGCAATTTCATCGAATATGGGTAGAGCTAGAGGTGGTTTGTTGCTAATGTTTTCACTAAAGCTCTCTTGTAAAACATGTTTGGTTGACTGCAAATCTGAGAATGTTTTGGCTGTAGAACTGTCTTTTAAGAATCGCGCCACGGTGTTAGTGATAAACTTTTATAATTCTTTCTTTAGAGGGCATGAGTTGGAACATTTACAAGTTTTAAAGGAGTTTCTGGAATGTTATGAAGAGACCAAACAAGGTTATTATGATGTAATAATTTTAGGGGATTTTAACATTCATCAATGTTATTTAAATTGTGTTATAAGCCAGGACCAGGGGAAATTCAGTCTTTCACATAATCATTTTGAGCACACACCTTCAGGTATCTTGTTGGAACTTATTCTTTCGAACCAAAATTTATGCTGCATTCAACAAATGGATAATGTAGCTCCGGTACCAACTTATGTAGGTAATGGAAAAGCTAGCATTATTGATTACATTTTATTGTCTGCTCCGTTAATTTCGTTTACTGAGGACTTATTGGTTACTTGGTTAGGTCTTAGTGACCACAATCCACTTAGTGTTGCCATATTACTCTCTGTAATCAAAACTGGTGATCTGGCCAGTTGTCCGATAAACACAAATATTAGCACTAAAGACCAGGGACGCAGGCTAAAGTGGGAAACAATAGTCTCAGACAACTTCTTTAATAACTTGTATACAGTTTGTGCCCATGAAATCGAGACCTGTTTAGATCCCGTCACACAGGATAGTTCTATTTTAACAGCCTTTGGGAAATTAACGACACAAATTGTATCTGACCTCACAATTTTTGGTGGGACCAGACGCCAGAAGGCTGTAAGATGGTTCAATGGATCATGCTCAATAACCCATAGAGAGCTTATACAGGCACTAAAAAATACCCCTAGGGATAAAACTGAAATTAGGGAGAAAAGAAAGGCCTATAAGACAGCAGTTTGCCATAGGAAAAAGGAGCTAAGGGAACAAGCATGGGTAGCCCTACAACAGGCCAGTGTACTGAAAGACAGCTCGAACTTCTGGGCGGTAGTCAATAGTCCCTTTCTTTCTGAAACCCCTAACACTAACTCTGACTGTTTAATTGCAGCAGATAAATGGGTTTCGCATTTTGGAAACATCTTTAGTGATGTAAATTTGGGAGAACCAAAGATATATAGGGAAGGGGACCAAACCAGCACATTACTCCACTTTAGTGTAGAGGAGGTCTATGAAGCAATTGTGTCTACATCTAGTGGGAAGGACCCAGGCCCAGATGGGGTACCGGCCGATTTATACAAAGCAGACCCCAATGTATGGGCTGGCATTTTGACAAATGTTTTTAATGCTGCATGTTCATATGGACATCCAACATCTTGGGGGAAGGCAGTTATTGTTCCAATATTTAAAAAGGGCGCAAGGGATGAACCTATATGTTATAGGCTGATCTCACTTTTAGATTCTGCAGCAAAAATTATGGGAAAAACTGTGCTAAATCGACTAACGAAGTGGCTAGATGATCGAAATGTTATTTCCAATTTGCAATATGGTTTTAGGTCAGGAAAAGGGACACTGGACCAATGCTTAAATTTACATCTAGCAGTAGGGAAGTATACCATTGCTAAAAAGGGTATAATACATCTAGCATTCATGGACCTGACACAAGCCTTCGACTGTGTAAACAGATCAAAATTATGGTCCATTTTAAGCGATATGGGTCTCGAACCAGAACTTGTAGATTTTTTACATGCCATCCATGAGAATAATACAGCAGCCGTCAGATATAATAGCAACGGGGATCTAACAACCGCCTGGGATGTCAAAAGAGGGGTACGCCAAGGTTGCATCCTGGCTCCCCTCTTATTCACACTATATATAAATAACTTGGGAGCTGCATTAATAGAAAGTTGTAAAGACATCCCGAGATTTGGTAACAAGATGATCCCCGCACTTTTATATGCGGACGACACAGTCATACTAGCGAGAACAGCGGTGGGACTCCAATCACTTTTAGATGCTTTTATAGTTTTTATGGACTCTTTAGATCTTTCGACAAATTTTAAGAAAGTGCATACGATGTCTATTGGCCCTGGCAAGTCCCAAAAAAAGTTTAAATTTTATTGTAAAGGGACAGAATTAACGAAGGTTCCAACTTTCCCTTATTTGGGGGTACTTTTTGATGAGCGTGCCTCATGGTGTCCACAACTTTCGCAAAAAAAGAATATTCTGGCCAGAGCTACAGGGGCAACATTACATTTTGCAAAAAGATTGGGGTCAAAACCCATTCCGGCCTTGCTGAAGATATATAAGGAAAAATGCATCCCCATGGCAACCTATGGTAGTGACCTTTGGGGATACAAAGAAGGAAAGGATATTCAGCTCGAGGAAGACAAGTTCCTACGTAAGATTCTGGCAGTTCCGCAATCCACCCCTGCATATATAATACATGAGGAACTAGGGATGGGTTATATATCAGATTATATTGCTGTGGCTCCATTAATGCGCTGGCTCAGAATTTGGGCAAGTCCCATTACAAATTTAAACCAAACAATAATAACTGATTGTGTAGCACTAGATAGAGCTGAACATATCCCTTGGTTAAAGTATTTAAGGGAATTGACAAGCTGGTTAGGCTGCCCTGATTTATTTATAAGCCCCAAAATCATGGACAAAATTTAAATTAGAAATATTAAAAATCAGTTTTTGACAAAGCGCCAGGGTTTAAGGGAAGAAAGGGAGTTGCTAAAACCGACGGTAAGACGCCATGCTTCTTTATTGATGCAAAACCAAGTTCAATCTTATTTATCAATTGTTGGTAACCCCTTTCATCGTTTTGTTTTAACAAGATTTCGTCTGCAAATGGCTCCCTGGTTCCTGTCAGTTCCTCAGGGCTTTTTCAAACCTGGCACCTTAGAACCGTGCCCTTGTGATAATTTCTCCGAACAGGATACTCTTCATTTTATTTTTTTCTGTGATTATTATGTTTCTTTACGCAAGAAATTTATATTACCACTTCTCAGAGATTGTCACTTTGCACAAGCTAGGCCAGCCCTATTATATCTCCAGTTGTTAGCTTCCCCCATGGTTTGTTTTGGGGTTGCAAGTTTTTTAACGGGAGCCATTAGGCGCAGGAAAAATTTGGTCTTTTAAATTGTTATTATACCTTTTATATGTTTTAATCTAGAGCCCCACAAAAAAAAAAAAAAAAAGAGGATTATTTTATCTGACTGAGTCCGCTTTATTGCACTTTGCACTTTACAGAAAGCCCGGTATCGTAAATCTAGCCGGTCTTGGTCTCCTGACTGACAATAGGAGTGTCACAAATGCGGAATATTCTATTTGGAGTTTGTTCCTTTTTGCACTTTGCACTTTATAAAATGTTTTTGTACTGTATGCATCCTTGGCTTAGAATTCCTGTTCATTGCAGAAATAATACAAGAGTAGCCTATTTTGTATTTAATAATGTTTGCTCATTTTGCACTATGTATTTTATAAATTGTTATTGTCGTGTATGCATTTTAAGCTTTGGTTACCAGGCTGATATTTTAATTTTTTTTTGTGTTTTAATAATGTTTTAAAGAAACGTATGGTTGCATGATATGTTTTCTTTTATGACATTAAGTTGTCGAATAAAGTATTTTTGACTGAGTCCTTGCTTCATCAATCCCCTCTCTGATGGCATCTTAAGCCATCACAAATTACCCATCCCATCCCAGATGCCAACTTTAACACTTCTCAGTTTTCTCTATTTCTCCTCTGAATTTTTCATCAATCAACTCGTTTCCTTCTAAATCTCTCCTCTTCTTATATAATCTGCCTTTCATTTCTTCCATCTGTATTTGTCATATTTTCTCTTTCGTTTCTGCCCCTTTCCTTTCAAAATGTACTTTCTCTTTCCTACCTCTTCTACAACACTTATATGTAATCATTATTATCATCACTACTGGTATTATCATAACTAATGGTATTATTATTTGACCTAGAAAACCCTTCCCAAAACCAACAATCCATTTCCCTATTGATGTTATACTTTTTGTTAGTCTTCCCCACGCACTGTCAACCTCCAGTTGGTTCAAGTCTTTATGCATTCTTGTAATGTTTTCAATATATCCTTTAATTTCTCTGCTCTTGTCCGGAATATAAGTGCAGCAGTGTTGAATTTTCAACATGCCACAGACTCCACCTTCTTTTGCTAACAATATATCAAGAGCAAGACAGTTCTGTAAAACCATAGACCTGATTGCAACCATTTCTGTGTTAATCATTAAGAATCCTCCTCCAGTGTCTGTAGAAAGACGATCAACTATGGTTGATAACTTACAAATTTTCTGTGAATTCAGAATGACTCCAACTGAGGGTATCAGTGCACTAAAAATGTCTCCTACAATTTCAGAAAAACTAGCTCTTCTTCTACGTGTTAGTCCATTATATTTTCCATTGGTTCCACTGTTTATCTACATGATAGATCTTTGGAAAAACTATTCCAAAATAACAGCTCCCGTACTATCTTGCAGGTAACCTATAATAGGCATTGCTCCCACAAACATAATACACTCCTGGAAATACAGGATCAGTTCCCCCTTTTAGTCCCCACCCTCCTAAAATTAGGAAGTTGTGTTCACATTCACTGGAACCAATGTAATTATTGTTATAATCTGTCTTTAATCTATGGAGGCAGAATTTTCCCCTTTTCACAAAATCCAGGGACATCGCAGCATGAGCCTTGCCACTTGCATAGATTCCCTCTTTCCCAACCCATGGAGGTACATGGGTTTTCTGTTCAGTTGCCTTCTTTTTTAAATCCTGTCTCCTTTCTTCTACTAAATCCCAAAAATCTTTTTCTTCTTTTCTTAATGTACATGTTAGATTATCCTTACGTGACTGAACTAAATCTATTGAACTCTTTGTTATGAAAAATTCACCCATAAACTGTGCATTTTTACTACTAGCTACTGGATTCATATTCTTTCTAATAGGTGATTCAGAAAATACTACATCTATATCTGAATAAAAATATTGAAGTTTCCCTGTAGCATAAAATAAACTTGACAAAATACTACATGACACACCATAAGTTAAAGGTATATGGTGATACGTCATTCCTTCTGATACTGATGAGGGTAACTTCATACACACGTAACAATTATTAATCTCCATAGTACTAACATATTGAAATAACAATTTAATAAACACATTAGAGGACGTATTGTAGTCTGATTCATTATGATAGTTTGCTTCATCTTCTACCCCTATTTCTATTTCAGTTTCTCTTATTCTAGCTACCTTAACATTAGTATATGTACTATTCTTGTCACTCGTTTTCATTAACAAAGGTACTCCTACTGTTAGGAATAGCCATCCTAATGCTGCTAATAAAATACTACAAAAACAAAATCTAAAACACTTGCTTTTTAATCCACACTTTCGTTTTCCGGTCACTCTAATTTCTGCCATTTTTGCTCCTGAGAACATTTCTTTTCTCTTATCTTTTCTTTGTCAGTTTTTATTTTTCTTTTTGTTTTTAAGGAGGCCTCAATTTGCTTTCATCAATCTGGACAATATGAATTTCTTCTGTATCATCAGTCAGATCTAGGGATTCAAATTCCTCGAGTATAACGTACGTCCATTCAGGAGCCTTGTATCTCCTGTTTATATTTCTCAATCTTGGACTTCTTCGAGTTATTTTTGCCAAAGTTTGTTTAGATTGCGTTTGACTTGTGACTTCATTTACTTGTTCTGGTTTCTTTTCAGATTTTCTCAAGTGATATTTTAGTTTCTTTACTCCAGTTGGCCAATTGTCTCCCTTTCTGACTCTTTTGATTTGTACTGCGTTTTCACCTTCTTTATCTCCTTGTAAAGTTCTTTTTATTTCATTTATTCTAGGCACAATCTGTTCTGTTTCTCTGTTTTCTGTGCTTGTACCTTCTTTTACTTCCACCTGCTCAGGTTCTACCGTATTTTGTTCTTCTTCTTCCTGAGCTTGTTCTTCTAATTCTATCTGACCCTGTTCAGGTCTCACTTCAAACCTTTCTTCTTCTTCTGCCTGAACCTGTTCTTCTAACTCTATCTGGTTCTGTTCAGGTCTTAATTCAAATTTCTCTTCTTCCGCCTGAACGTGTTCTTCTATTTTTCCCTCCTCAGGTTCGTGTGTGTCTTTTTCAATTTCCACCTGAGTGTGTTCTTCTTCCCCTGTCTCTTCCTGACTACTTTCCTGTCTTTTCAGTTCTGTTCTACTTCTGGTTTCAATGACATCATCAATTGTTTCAATTACTGGTATCCAGTCTTCCTGACTTGTACTTGGCTGTTCGTCATATGGTTGTCTTTCAGAATCTATTACTCTAGATTCTTCAATTTCACAGTTTACAACTCCTGACGCTTCAGCCTGTTCAGTCAGTAGTGGCTCTTGTTGTTCTGATGGGCTCGGGACTCTTCTGGTATGGCTGGCATGAATCCAATTGGGCAAACCTGCACACTTCACTGCTGTGGTAGTGACTAGTATGACTTGCCGCGGTCTGTCCCACCTTGGTGCTAGGTACGACTTTCTTGCGTGTTTCTTCACTAGCACCCAATCTCCAGGATTCAAATCATGTGCTTGGTCTGGCTGTCTTTCAACTGCGTCTTCTCCAACCTGGTGAGAGATAGAACGCATCATTTCAGCCAATCCTTTGCAATAGTCCAATACCAGATCATCAGTTATATTCATTAGTTTATTTCCAGGAATAAATGCCTGTCTCATGGCTCTTCCCATGAGAATCTCATGCAGGCTCATTCCTGTTTTTCTGTCTGGAATACTTCTGCGACCCATCAATACAAGAGGTAGTGCATCTGGCCATTTCAGCTTTGTGGATGCACACACCTTTCCCAATCTTGACTTGATTGTGCCATTCATTTGCTCAACAATTCCAGAAGCCTCTGGACGATAAGCACAGTGCAGTTTTTGTTCAATGTTAAATGCAGCACAGATTAATCGCATTATTTCATTATTAAAATGAGGGCCTCTATCTGATTCCAAAGTGACTAGAAAACCAAATTGCGGAACTAACTCCCTCAACAACAATTTTGCAACTGTAAGACTGTCATTTCTTCGAGTGGGATAGGCTTCCACCCATCTTGAGAAAAGGCATACTATGACAAGTATATATTTGAGTCCATTGCATGGGGGCAATTCGATAAAATCTAACTGTAATCTAGTGAAGGGTCCTTCTGCCTTTCCAATCTTTCCCCAGCTTACCACTGTCTTTCCACCTGGATTTTGCTGTTGACAGGTTAAACATCTTTGGCAAAGGCTCTCTGCGACTACCCTGAATTTCGGATTGTACCAACTCTGTCTGAATAGCCTGATCATTGAATCTCTCCCTATGTGTGTTGCTCCATGATACACTCTTGCCAATTTTGAAAGCAGACAATCTGGCATGACTGGTCTTCCATCTAAATACACCCATACCTCATCATGTGGTCTTTTTGTACAAGCTGCCTTTATCCAAATTTCCTTTTCCTTTTCCTCAACTTCTTCCTGCAATTGTCTAATCTCATCCCATGTTTCTGGTACTGAGAAATACATAAGTTGGCATCTGGTTTCACTCGTTTCAATTTTTCAGTTTATGGCCACTGTATTTTTAGCACAGTATTTAGCCACTTGGTCAGCATAGTTATTGCCAGCAGTCACATAGTCATTTCCTAACCGATGTGCAGCACGTTTTACAACTGCTATCTCTTTTGGCAATTGTAATGCTTCCAACAGATCCTTCACATTTTTGCTGTTTTGGATAGGAGATCCTGAAGAAGTCAGAAATCCCCTCTGCATCCAGAGCTGGCCGAAGTTATGCACAACCCCGAACCCATATTGATTGTCCGTAAATATGGTTACTCTCCAATTTTTCCCCTTTTTACATGCCATTGTTAAGGCAATCAATTCAGCTACTTGTGCAGACTTGACCCCAGGTAAACAGGATGCTTCAATTACCCCAGATATTTTACAAACAGCATATGCAGCACTTAATCCTCCTTCTTGTGTCCTAAGGCAGGAACCATCTACAAATAACTCATGGTCGGCCTCTTTCAAAGGTGACTCTTTTATGTCCGGCCAGGGCTTCGTGCATAACTCAGTCCCGTCCAAACAATCATGATCACTCTCATCTCTCACTTCTTCATCGCAGGGGTCTGGCAGTAGGATAGCTGGGTTCATGATTGTACACCTTATCACAGTCACGTTCTCAGGTCCCAAAATTACTCTTTTATACTTAGTCAAACGACTAGGGGTGAGATGCTGTGTTCTTGTTCTTGTCAAAAGAATCTCAACCGAGTGTGGAACAAAAACTTTTACCGGATGTCCCATCACTATCGACTCACTTTGCTCCAGACTCATACAAGTAGCAGCTATTGCTTTTAAGCAGCCAGGCAATGCTGAAGCCACTGGGTCCAATGTGGCTGAAAAATATGCCACTGGACGTTGACTCAATCCATGTCTCTGTGTTAAGACTGAAAGTGCACAATTTTCTCTCTCACAGCAAAACAGAGCAAAATCTTTTGAATAATCAGGCATGCCCAAAGCAGGAGCCTCCCACAAACAGTTTCTTAGTTTCACAAATGCCTCAATGCAGTCATCATTTCAATCAATCGGATCTTTTGCTCTTTTCCGGATCATCTGTATTAATGGTTTTGCTAACATCGAAAAACCATTAATCCATTGCCTACAGTATCCAACCACTCCTAGAAACATTCTCATTTCTCTTTGAGTCTATGGCAATTACATCTCTTTGATTATTTTTATTCTTTCCGGTGTCACTTTTCTAACTCCTCTTTCTATTTTATGCCCTAAATATCTAACTTCTCGCTGACAGAATTGTAACTTTTCCGGAGACACCTTGTGTCCTCCTTCAGCCAAATAATTCAGCAATGCAATTGTGTCTGTGACACAATCTTCTCGTGTTTTTGATGCCACTAGTAGGTCATCAATGTATTGGACCAAAACAGATTTTCCAGGCATAATCAATGACTCTAACCACTTTTTCAAAATCTGATTAAAAATTGAAGGACTCTCTGTGTACCCTTGAGGAACTCGACACCATGCGTAAATATGATCCTCAAACTTAAACGTAAAAAGATACTGGCTGTCTGGGTGCAAAGGAATAGAAAAGAACGCTTGGCATAAATCAATTACTGTAAACCAACCTGCATTCCAGGGTAGCTGATAAAGGATCACTGCTGGATTTGGCACTATTGGGCAATATGGCACCACAATTTTATTTATTTTCCGTAAATCTTGCACTATTCTGTACTTTCCGCTAGGCTTTTCCAGTCCCATTATTGGCGAATTGCAGGGACTACCCATCACTTCTTTTAAAATACCTTGTTTAACCATTCGTTCAATTTCTGGAATAATTCCTGTTTTTAATTCTGGACTCATTTTGTACTGTCGGGTATTTGGATACACTGCACCTTCTTTCACTGTCACTTTAACTGGGTCTATATTTGTCATCAGCCCAATGTATTTTCCTGTAAAATCCCACACTTCTGGATTAACTGTGGTTCTCAACTCTTCTGGCAATTCATTCTCAGTTGTTAGTGAAAACATTTCATCTACTTCTGTTCCTTGGTTGGCCAACATCATCTTGTATACCACGTCTTCATTAGGGGTTTGGAAAGCGACACCATCCGGTGTACAATAGATCGTGCAATTCATCTTGCACAAAAGATCTTTTCCCAATAGATTTACTGGACTGGAATCGCATACTACAAACCGATGCATTTCTTTGAAGTTTCCAATGTGCACCTTCATTGGTTTTGTGATTGGGGTTCTAATCTGTTGTTTAGACACGCCTACAACTTGGATTGATTCTCCCGAGAGGGGTAGGTTTGGAATGTCTGCTGTTCTCACAGTAGACCTGGTAGCTGTTCGGGGGAGAAATTTTATGTTCCTGGGGCACTGGACCAGGGCAGCTTAATTTGTGGGGGTGCTTCTATAAAATATGAGAAAATACACGTGTAAACGAAAGAAATTGAATCAGGTTTGTTTGCAGTTTATTATTACAAGAAAACCACTTCTAACATGAAGTGTAAAGACACACTTTAAATTCAATAATGAAATACAGTGTCTTAGCAAAGATAAAGGTGGAACATGATGACAAACATAGGACATGAGCATATAAAGAAACAATGCAATGCAATAATGGAAGAAGAATGACATTCTGTGAAATATGATCACTTTAAAGCGTAATGGGAGGGAAATATAGTTAGATATATTCAATACGAAAATCATACATTTAAATTATACGTGGAGAGGAATGCATTGAAACAAGTGCGAGGAAAAATAGTATCTAAATATACATTTGCAAATATTCAATATTTAAGATAAGAATTCTATAATGTGCACTGGCGATCGATCGGGGACAGCCCACGTGTGATTACGAGCACAGTAGGGCAAATCCAACGAGTGGACAGGGGTCAGAGGTTTTTATAGGGATTTAATGCAGAACAGTTAAACCGCAAGTTCATATTTTGACATTTCATATACGTCAATGGTACGCAAATCCTGTCTCTATTTAGACACTGTTTTTATCGAAATCGTTTAGCATCATTTCTCAGAATCCTTAAAAAAGCGGAATAAATGAAAAGATTGCAGGTGTTATTGATATGCCAAGTAGCTGTTGTAAGTTTCGATAAGGCAAGCTGGCTGATAAATTTGAGAAATTAGAAGATGTGAAAATGGCCTGTTGCCCCACGCTTTCCTCTTTCGTTATCAAGTTCCTATATTCTTGTGGTTTTAGTGGGTAAGCGCAGCGCAAGCTGGGCACATCGAGGGAGAGGGGGATTTTTGAGCAGCTGTTGACCAAGATGAACAGAGTCTGCTGGCACAACGACGGAGTGGGGGCATGGGGGAGCTGCGCCTCGCTGAGGAGATGTGTTGTGAGAGAGACACTTTGGGGCCTATCACAGAAAAGGAATAGCTGGGACAGTTTGGTCAAGTTAACAGATTGGCAGGTGGGGCCTATATGGTGGGTCTCATGTTTCTGATGTGGCAAGGTGGGCCTGTTGTATTCTATATGGTAATTCGGGACCCTACTTCATTTCCCTCCTCTTGTTCATTTTTGAACAAATTTCTAACAGCATATTTTGCTGGCATGTCATCTCGCTGTATGATCCAGGGGGTGTCATTAACATAGGGGCACTTGTAATCCCTATTTATCTGTGCTCTCAACTCAACGTATTCCCCATCCGATCTGACAACCAGAGCATTATAAGGAGCAATGGTGTTGTCTTTCCCTGCTAAAGGTCTACCTGGAGGAAGTGGGGGAGCAGTAGGAACTTGATAACCCATGTCTGCTGGTGTCTGCAGCAGGGGTGAACTGGGCGTTGTTATTTCTATTATTTTTAATTGTGTTTGCCCATCCCCATCCCCTGGTGCACGGTCCTCATGTATTGCCTCACTGTAAATCCCTACATTCGCATACTTCCTGTAAGTCCCTGTATTTGCATATTTCATTCCAACCATTTTAGTGCTAAACCTTTTTACACAGTGGCTCCCTATCTGAAAGACGCAACACAGAAGCAACATTATTCTCACTATTGGTATTATCAATTTCAGGATTGCTGTCAGCCATGAGGGCATCCAGCCAAGATCGAACCAGTCCGGAAAAATATCTGCAGGGGCACCTCCTTCCTCGGCCATCTTCTTTCCCAAGTTGGTCAACTCCTCAATGGCCTTTGTGATAGATCCATTCTCCTCGTCGTTTCCCGGTATGAACGTACAGCAGGATTTTCCTATCCTGTGGCATACTCCACCATCTTTTGCAGTCAACATGTCTAGAACATATCGGTGCTCAAGAACCATTAGTCTCAAGGGGCGTAACTCTTCTCTAATTGCATTTAGTCCATCCCTAGTGCTTTTGATGGCCTTCATTACCTCATAGCGTGTTACCTCGAGCCATCGGGCATTTGCTTTAGTCTGGAAAAGTGGAACGAGTCCTCCAAAAAAGAGCTGGGCATCGTTAAAGAGGGGGAATTCTTGAGGAATGTCATCATAGGGATCATTTGCAAAGTATTTGTCAGGGTTGTCAGTAGCACAAGAACATAAGCAACGCCACTAACCTTATACTTGTGACCAGCGGGGACGACGGCAGGTGATAGTTCCCCCAAATCCCTTGAACGCAATCCCAAGCAGAGGAAAAGAAAAACCTACTGCGTGAGATCGTGCCCAGGGGGAAAAAGGGAAAGGGTTAAGGTAACAAAACTTGCTGCAAGCCCTCTGGTCTCTTCAGGGTTTGGTAGGAAACTATATCGTATCGGTAATAAATGGACCCTGCAGGACAGGAGAAAGAAAAAGGCACAACAATGTATGGGAGTTTGTACTCTTCCTTTACAGAACCACTAATCAATATTTGAGACACTCAAAACATGGCCATTCAAACTACCTAAACGGTTCAAAATAAGCACGTCTCCTAAATAATGCCACATCTACAATTTCCAGTAAGGTCCCTTATGTCTTCTCTTGCAATTCTATATTGACATTGCAATCGTGAAGAAAGTACTTAACAATGAGCTCCACAAAATCAAGAGTAGATAGACACTGCACTCCTGTGCTGAAAAACGGTACTGCCAGTATGTCACCTTGAAACAAAAAATGTTCGAACAAAATGAAAGAACTAAGCAAAGTAAATATTCTGTAATAGCGTACAGTAATCCTGTTCGGCCTTCGTAAATGAACCCAGAAAATGAACGGAAGACAGTTACACTCAAGACATTTCAATTTCCAATGTCGAGGTGCTATAAGGCATATATCGGCGTTATCCAAATAGGCTGGCAAGGTGTAGAATTGAACTGGCCAAAGTCACGATAAAAAGAAAAAGAAATGCTCCGACACAATTTCTTTCGAGAGCGCTGCAATAAGTGACAAACAAAACCTAAACACAGTGTAGGTAGGAAGCACGCCGGCTTCCGCTTGAAATACCTGTACCGCCGAATTAGGACTAATCCAGGCTGAAAATCCACTGGCAAATGGGAACAGCAACTAAAGGGAGAAAAACGATCCACTGGTACAAATCAGGCCGACCTCAGGAACGAAGCTGAAAAGGCTTCACGCTGGAATCCGGCAGGGAACACCATCCGCCATCTTGATCCTATCCATGAGAATTGTCAAGCACCCTCCGTATGCAGGGGAGGTGCTTATATATGGTCTGCCCTCTAACTCGCCCCACTGCCTGCTGGGAACTGTAGTTCATGGGGCCTTTTTTGTTCAAGTTGTGGTACACTGCCTGTTTGCTTTTTCTCCGATGGGTGATCGCTACAGTATTAAGCTGATCGCCGGTGGCGGTGGAGGAAGGTGACGTCCCCAGTCATTGGGTGCGAATTGATATGGGAGGCATTGGTGGCTGGGACGACCAGGTGCACTTCATGCAGAGTTACCAAGGAGCAGAGGCCATTCCATTGAGGAGGTAGTTGGAGATAGAGGCGTTCTCCGCAAGCCCAGTAGTAGTCCATCAGAGCCGAGGTGCCGAACTGCATATCAAAATTAAAGATAGTGTCGTTGCAATCTGTGTTACGCCCGACAGGTACAGAGCCATTACCTAGGAAACAAAGGAGAGGATTTTTAATTTAAAAGCTTTTTCCCATTTGGAGGTTGTGTCTTTACCAAAGGTATACCTTCTAGTTTCTTGTGCCCAAACCTTTTTCCACTCATTCTCAATGTCCCAATCTACATCCTGTTCATACTCTGTCACTACAAAGGGTCTTCCTAAGGAAGCTGTCTTGCACGTCAGGTTGTGTGGACCGTGCCACTTGTTATTGAAATAAATATGGGCCTGCAAAAGTAGCACAGTCCTGTACTGACATGGGCATTGGGCCTTGTGTGAAGTGTGAACTGTTGTTGTGGAATTGCCTGTCCAGTTTTGCTTGGCATGCTGCCGAGGGTGATGTAAAGAGGAAATACCAAAGTTTCTGAAAACTACCCTCATAGTTCTGTGTTAGGACTATAGGTGTTTCCCACCTATACAGATTCTCCATCTCCCTTTCAAACTCTGTTGGGTCAGTCACAACCCTGTGTGTGAGATAATTATAATCCCATTCTGTGGTGTTTACAAACACATTGTCAATTTCTGCTGACAGAAGCTGGATCTGTCCATGTATACGGCAAAGAAACAGGTGGAGGAGACATTTGGCAGTTAGTGGTGGGACTTCTTTAGGAAAGATCAGTCTATCTGCGCCTACTGCGTGGGGGATGTAAGAGCACACGTAGCAGGAGTCATTTGTTACCCTTTTTCCCACTGCTGTCATATCTTTATACCACAAATTGTCTAATAGGGAGGAGTGGACCCAATGATCTGTTATTGACTGCTCTGGACCTAGAATGGGCCCTAGACCCTCCTGTATTTCTACGAGATGTTGGAATGTCTTATGCCCGGTCTTCTGCCACAAGGGTTTGTGGGGGACGAGGGGCTTTGTTCTGCGGGGAGCAATAGCGAATCGACGGACTCTGCGGTGGTGGGAAGGGCATTGGCGGAGTGCTAGTGGGGTGGCTATGGTGATATTAATGGTACCATCCCATCCTGTATTGTTGTCAATGGGTGAGGGTGGTGGAGAGATGATGGACATATTGATACTGGCAGTACTGCGAGGAAAAGCAAGACCCCTTATGCTTGCGGGGGCGCTAGTCTGAGAATATGTGACACGGGATCTGTTGCAGGGCAAGGGAGAAAGCAACTTGGGGCACACAGTGGTATTTACATGCGCTAGCTTTTTAGTAACAGAGGTGTTCTTGGGGCATTGATAGGACCGCATTGCAAGCAGGTTGATAGTTGCCATTATCCCTCCCAACAAAAGGAACAATATTAATATACAGGTACATAACTTAGCATGATCTATTTGTGTGCGGCGTGTTCCTCTGTGGCGGCTGAAGCCATAAACGACCATGTGATCATCATCTTCTTCCGCTGTGATAGTCAATGGAAACATGGTGCCTTTCTGTATTTGGTCATCGATCAGTCCTGGGATGGCGCCGGGTTGAGTCTCACATCGGTCCTGTGTATCCATGCCTTCCGCTCTGCAATACGGACAGCTGTGGGTGAAGAGTCTACAACGTAAAAGGGACCCTCGTATTTGGGGTCTTTCCACTTTCTAACAGCTTTCTTGACAAAGATTTGCGTGCCAGGGCGGATGGGCGGGAGTGCAGGAGAGATGGGGCCCTTGTTCTTTCTGTTTGATACCTGGGTAGAGAGGAACTGTACAGCACGTGTTAGTGCACACAAATATTCGTACAATTCTGCTTTAACAAGCTCAGAAGAAGTCTCAGAGTCAATTTTGGGTCTTGTTGAGGGAAGTGTCACATTTATTGAACGACCAGTAACAAGCTGGTGGAGTGTGAGATGGTGATCGGAGCTTGGAGAATTTCTGAGTGCAAATAAGGCAATTGGTAAACAATAGAGCCATTTATTTCCAATTGTTGCACTTATCTTGCTTATTAAACCTTTAAGCAGGCCGTTAAGGCGCTCACAAATGCCATTACTTTGTGGGTGATATGCTGAGGTCAATTTATGTTTGATCCCTAACATGGATGTGAGTAGGGCAAAGATTTCATTTGAAAAATGGCTGCCATTGTCAGAGCGAATCGCGGCGGGCAAACCCCAGCGCGAGATGACCTCACTTAGCAGGAAATTAGCTGCCGCTTTGGCATCGCAGTGGACACATGGTCCAGCTTCGATCCATCGTGAGAATGGGCATACTACCACAATGAGATATTGATAGTTTTGGCATCGATCAATCATGTCAACATAATCAATGTGTAGTTCTTTGAAAGGGCCATCAGGTTTTGGTATTGTTGATGCAACTGTTTTCATGGAGGGATGTGGTGAGTATTGCTGGCAAATGAGACACTTGTTAATGAAAAGCTGTATTAGTTCATGGGCATTGGGGATGAACCTGTCTGTTTGTAGAGTGGTGGTCATATTGTCTCGGGAAACATGTGTGGGAAGGTGTAACTGGTCTAGCGCTACTTGTAAGAGGGCTTGTGGCATGACTGGTTTACCTGTCATTACTTGTTTATAAATAAAATATGAGGCATCCTGTTGTACTCCCCTTTTCTTCCACAGTTCTTTTTCTTGTGATGGGGCACTTTGCTGTATCTCTCTGAGATGTAACTGTGCAATGTGATCATATTGCTCTGTACTGTCAATGACATATGGGGGCGTAATTTGAGGAGTGTCAGTATTTGCATCGTCTTTGTCCTGCTGTGGTACTGGTGGTACGTGTTGTGCAAGTAAAATGGGAGCGTGCTGTCCTTCAGGGGGGCACAGAGGGGGTGGTACATCAGGTGGTGGTGGTGCAGGTTTGGGGATCCTGGCTGCTGCTTTAGCTGCCCAGTCTGCCAGAGCGTTACCTCTGGAGACAAAGTCTTGGCCATTGGTGTGTGCAGCACATTTCACAACAGCCACCTCAGTTGGCAGTGTCGAGGCATCTATCAGTTCTTCAAGCAACTGTCTGTGCATTACAGGTGTGCCATCTGATTTAAGAAAGCCTCGCCTTTTCCATCGTAAAATACTGGAATGTGTTGTTGTGGTAACATAAGCAGAATCTGAATATACAGTGATGCGGGAATCTGCGCCCTCTTTTAAGGCCGCGATCAATGCGACAAGTTCTGCCGCTTGAGCTGAGTAATGTGAAGGGAGAGATATTTGCTGTACAATGTCGAGGGAATCAGAGGAGTCTTTTTGTTGTGCTCGAACCACTGCAGCTCCTGTATGCCGGATCCCTGTTTCCTGATCGATGGTGGACGAACCATCAACAAAGTATACTGTACTGTCTGGCAATGGATCTTCCTTTGCTGTCCCTGACTCATCTGGACAGTATGTGGCACAGTCATGGTGATCATCATCTGTGTTGGCAATGGGGTGGGCAAAGAACGTGGCAGGATTTACTGTGTGACATTTAACAACTTTCAGAGAGGGTAATGACAAGATGACTTCGTAGCCTGATACTCTTTGTGTCGTTAGAGTTGTTTTGGCCTTCTGTATTATTGCAAAAACAGCGTGCTCTGTGTACAGTGTTAACGGGGAACCCATGACTATGGGGGTGCTTTTTTCAACGGCAAATGCAGCAGCAGCCAATGCTTGCTCACATGGATAATGCCCTTTCATTACTGAATCTAACATGCCGCTGAAGTAGGCGATGGGCTTGTGGCCCATGGGGAATTTCTGAGTAAGGACAGCTGTCATAGCTTGACCATCACAGTGGGTGAAAAGGTAGAATTCTTTTGTGTAGTTGGTGGATCCTAACACTGGTGCATTTGTAATTTCATCTTTCAAGTGCGTGAAGGCTAAGGTCATTTCAGGTGTCCAATCTATTTTGTTATGTCTGTCTTTGGCCATTTTAACAGCTTTTAACAGGGGGGCAGTGATGGTGGAAAAATCAAAGACCCATTGTCGGACATAATTCACTAAGCCTAGGAATTTCTGCATGTCTTTGACTGTCAGAGGTTGGGCTGTACCCTGTATTGCTTGTATTCTGTCTTGGGTGACTCTTCTTCCTGACGCTGAGAGCAACTGTCCAAGGTATTGTACTTCTTTCTGACAGTATTGAAGCTTCTTTTTGTCTACCTTATAGCCTCTTTGTGCTAGTGTTGTGATTAGCTCAATTGTATCCTGCCGGCACTGTTGCTCCGTTGGGCTACAGAGCAGTATGTCATCGACATATTGCAGCAAGGTACTGGCACATTGGAAATTCGATAGATCATCTTTGATAACTCTGTTGAAGACACTGGGGGACTCGCAATAGCCTTGAGACAGTCTTCAGTATGTTAGCTGCATATTTTTGAATGAGAATGCGAAGAGATACTGGCTTTCGGGGTGCAATGGGACACTAAAAAAGGCGTTTTTGAGGTCTATGACAGAGAAATACTGGGCATCTTGGGGAATGTTGGTAAGTATCACTGAGGGGTCTGGGACAATGGGAAACTCCGGAATTACAATGTTGTTATTGGAGCGAAGATCATGTACTAAACGCCATTCATTCCTATTGGCTTTGCGAACAGGGAAAAGGCACGTGTTACAACATGATGTGCAGGGATAGATGACCCCCTGATCGTGCAGTGCTTGAATGGTAGGGGCATTTCCCTCCTCTGCTTCCTTGGTCAGTGGGTATTGGCGCATTCTTGGCAGTATGGCGCCTGGTTTTAGTGTCACCCTGAATGGTGCAGCTGATTGAATGAGGCCTACGTCATTTGGACCTCTTGTCCACAGATTGTCTGGTACCTGAGCTAAGTCTAAATCACATATGTTGTCAACCTGTGCGGGTGGAGTTGGCGTCCTTATTTCCAGTGCTACTGAGAGGGGGACTTCATTTAAGTAGACAGTTTCTGTTTTCAAATACTCTTCAGGATCGCCAAAGAGTTGATCATCTGAAATGTTTCTCACCAATTGTCCAGGTTCAATGAAAATGACACAGGCCCAGGCGTGGGCATAGTCGTCAATTGCTAGGAATGCCCCGTATGTGGATGTAATTTCAAGAGCATGTATATCTAAGATCATATTTCTGCCTGGGACTGTGGGAGAAAGAGAAACTCTTTTGGGAGCTGGACAGTGCGACCGTGCAGTTCTGGTGTGTTGGCAACAACGATATGCACCGCAGTGGAGAATGCTTGTTCATCCACTGGGCGGGCTCTTATTTGATCTTTCAAGGAGGAGTCCACAGTTAGTGCCATCATCCTTGCCAAAGGTGTACCGGGGATGGAGCAAATCATTGTTCCTTTCTCATCAAAATGGATGGTCATATTTAATTTAGCCATAAGATCACGGCCCAAGAGATTCACTGGGGACCGTGGAGAGTAGAGCAGACGCTGCTCCACGCATCTACCTCCTATTTGTACTGGTACTGGCTTGGTGAAGGGGACCCTTTCTATTGCCCCAGAAAATCCTTGTGTGTCCGCTATCTGATTTGAAATGGGCAGTGCTCCACCTGGGATACAGGAGTAAGTCGCACCAGTATCAATCAGAAAACTGTAGTACTTGTTATTGATCGTGACAAACACAATTGGATCCTCCCTGACATTAGTTAAGCACGACAAGACGGGACACACAAGAGTTGTCTGTGGGCTGTCCTAACCGGAATGCCCTCCAGCCTGGTACTGCTGGATGGCGCCCTGCGTAAATGTATTGGTAGGGGTCAGTACCGTGCCTCCCTGAGGCGTGAATTCTGATGTTGGGGGCATCATTTGGTACACAGGTGTCTGTGGCTGTTGTACCTGCTGTTGAACCTGTGGGGTCGGTATTTGTACTTGTGTCATGGTAGGGGCTTGCAGTTGCAACTGTTGCTGCATGGGCTGTGGCTGTGCAGGTGGGAGGTAAGAGTATATCACTTGGGGCTGAGCCACCTGTGGCTGTACTTGCTGCTGTTGTAGGTACTGGATGCACTGTATCTGCTGGGGTCCCCTAACTGGCGCCATATTGTGATCCTGCATTCTTTTCTGGCATTTTCTTGCAAAATGCCCTGTTTGGTGACAGTAAAAACATACCCGTGGGTCTGTCTGTTGTGTGTATCTTTGTTGTCCCATTCCTCTACCTCTACCTCTGCCTTGCATGCCTGTATTTCTAGGCCTCATCTGTTGGTTGCCATAATATTGTTGCTGCTGTGTATTGCCATATGACTGTTGTTGTACATAGTCATAGGGAGGTTGTAGGGGCTGTGATTGTATGGGTGGTGCTGCTGTCTGTGTATTACCTGATAATGTATTTAGGACATTTTGTGGAAAATTGGTGATGGCCGTCATTTGGTTGACTGGTGAGGCGAGCATGACTGTGTCTGGGGAGTCTTTTTTCTTATTAAGCTTCTGCTGCACTAACTTTGCTGCCGCGTTTTCAATAGCTAATTGTCTATTCCTGTCCTTTTCCTGTTTCTTCTTGCAGAAATGGATAATGTGGTCCTGTATCTCAGGCCATGGTTTCGCTTCCATTGCTACGATCCCATCTAACTTGTCCTGAATGTCAGTTGGTAGCCCTCTCTTCACCACATGGTAGAAAAGCCTACTGTTTCCTCCTGCCGCATTCCATTTATCACCTATCTCCTGATGCCATTTTTCCTTCAGTTTTGAGATGTAATCGGCAGGGTCCTCATTTGGTTGCAGTGTCTGTGACATAAGTGACCCAATGTCCGGGATATCCGGGAACTTTCTACGCAATTGGGTCCAGACGTGTGCTCTTATTTTGTTAAACGTCTCCCCATCGTATTGCGTTTCTGTTATAGTTATTTTGTCATTGCTGACACTTTTGAATATGTCCTCTGCTTCCTCTCCCATGATGGAGATGAGCAGACTCTTCATATCTCCTATTCCTAAATTACTACCTGCAGTGTTCTTTTCCAAGGCCGCTATCCATTTGCCAGCGCCCTCTGTCAAGGGGGGGAGCTGTTCTTCAAATTGTCTTTGTCCATTTGGCTCCATGGAACATAGACAGGCGGGGCATTGGCGCGTTTGAACAATAGAGGCATTTGACATGTTACCCTAGTGGCTGGTACGTCCAGGGATGTATACAAGGTGGGGTCATATTCACGTGCGTATTTCTGCCACACCTTGAGACTGGCGGCCATTTAGGCATAGTTCCAATTTTCTTCTTCCTCTCTATGTATGATGTAGTCTTGGGCTGTGGCCAAATGTTGAGGGTGGAAGGACCCTCCTCTTGGCCATGGAAACGTCTCGTAGCTAGTGCAGTATGCCAAATTATCAGAAAAGGGTGTGACATAAAAGTCAGAATCCTCTCTAAGTGTCACCATTTCATTAGGTGTTAATTCGGTATACGGTGATGGCATGTCTTTGCTGAGCAACATCCAATTGCGTTTGTTTCTCTGTCTGATAGAGAGTAATGACGCCGTACTTGTGACATCATATAGTGTGTCATCCGGCCTACAATGCATCCCTAAAACTTCCAATTGTTCTATCTCTGTCTTTTTCCTCCTTTTAGGTTTAGCTCCCTCTCTGTCATGGGGCAGTGTTTTTTCGTTGGTTATTAGATCGTGAAAGGGGTTCGTATTAATAGTTGGGGCAGGCGTCTGGGAAATATTTGAAATGCGCTCTTCAGTCCTGTGTGTTCCAGTCGCACCCTGTGTCATTTCATAATTGTCTCCGTGCAGTGCACGCTGCGACTGTGTGTCTGGCCCTGCACCATCCTGAGACCGGGGAGCTGTGATGGACACATCGTTCACTAGCTGTGTAAGGTTAGAAATCTGGTGACATGCTCGTTCCAGTTTCATTGACATGCGCCTTATGGCGTCACCGTTACCAGGGAGGCTAGGCGACTGGCTCTCTGGTATCACAACAGTGCTTTGATCATCAAATGAGATGCCATTGGTACTTGCATTCATATCTAGGTCACCTCTCCATTTATTGTAAGGTGCCTGAGAAAATAAATCATCAGGTATGCCCTGTCCGTCATCCCTAGAATGCATGTTAGTAGTTGGATGATCCAACAGTAGGGACCTGTCCTCACATTGGAAAAAGGCAGCTGAGGGTGGTTTCTTATTCAGTTGACATTGTGGGCTTGGGTGGTGCTGGTCTTTAATAAGGGGCAAGGTGTGGGGGTGAGGGGGAGTCGCTGCCTTCGGAACGGGGCAAGGGTTATGCACAGAGGGCTGCTGTGATTCGTTCATCCATTGGGCTATTTCTGATTCTGTAACTATTTGGTGTTGGTCCTGCCTATCAGTCCCATGTTCCTTGTGAAGGACTGGCTGTTGGTCATTAGGTGGGAAAAGTTGCTGCTCGCCACTGAGGGATATGTGAGAACCAGGGTGTGAGGTGTGCGAGGTGGAATGCGAAGCATTGGATATTCTGTCGCAGACTTCATCCTCATCTAATTGCTGTGCTAGACTGTTGTTCGCTGGTGTCATTTTGAAAATAAATTGTGCGTCAATCTGACCTGGCAATCCTGTTAAGTTCTGGGCGGTGAGGGACAGTGGTGTTAAGGTGCGATCCATTGACTGATCGCTTTGTGAAGGGAGCGTGTCCACTGGACATATGGCAGAGTGGCCCACTGCTGTTTTGTCATTGGATGTGGGCTCTAAATCTGCATTGCTGGTTGTTTCAGTATACATCCCCACTGGAGCTTTGGTATTTAATGGTGGCCCTATGTCTAAATCTACGGAAAGGGCAGGGTACATTCCTCCTACATGATACGCTGGTGGAGGGGCGGTGGGCATTAAAGTGGGTTCAGATGTTTCTTTGAAAATGCGAAATAATGCTAAGGTTTTTTTAAGTTTCTTGAGTTTGGACCCTGAATATTTCGCTTCCAGGAATGTCGTGGCGTGTTCTAGGGTTATACGGTCAAAGGTACCTTCGAGCGGCCAAGGGTGAGTCAAATTTTTCGTGTATTTGTGGAGTTCTTTACAGTGTTTAATTATGTGTTGTTCTTGATCTGCAAAATTTTGCAATACGTATTGTAAGGGAGTAGCCATAGTAATGTATTTAGTATTTAGTGTATCCCTGTAGAACAGTCTTCAATGGAGACAGGTGTATTACTGTGGGGACACGCACCCTAATTATGCTCTGCCCTTCAACTGCTTTGATCAAGGTCCCTAACAAGTTCTTCTCCTACTGCCTGAAGGACGGTAAGGTATATGCTTTCTTTTAATTCCTGAGAGAAACCAGGAAAGTGAAGCTGGTTGCTAAAACAGGCAGCAGCTATCTTGCTTTGGAGTGGGTTTCTTGGCCACGAACTTGATAATACTGCCGGTATCTCCAAGCCTGGAGCTACTAAGACAATATATACCTTTATTCTATCCAGTGTTTGGTACACTGTACAACTCACAATTCTGTTCATGTGTCTGCTAGTGTGGAACCTCCAATTGCAGGACGACAATGAGGGTGCACTACGGGCGGGCTGTTTGCAGAGTGAAGTGCGTGTTTATTTATTATACTTGTACCACCGGAATGTCCCCGTATCGTAGTTTGTACTGTGTTCAATGAGTGGTTGTAGGGTGTACCTGCGTAATATAATTGGGAATTACTGTGAGCCTGACTTGTCGTCCGTGGGTGACGTCAATGCCCAGGACGTCAAATACTGTTAAGGGGACAGCACTCGTTAGGGGTGTAACTGGAATGAAGGTGGCAGGATAACCCCTTGATAGCCCTATAATGTATCTGTTTATTAAATATACACTGATGTGCGGTATTGCAGGGCCTATTGGTGTTATGCTGGAGTTCTGTGTTGCACTACTCATTACCTAGAATGGGGCAGAGTTGGACTCTGGGTCTCTTGGCGGGCTCCTTCAGAGAGCATGAAATAGCGGTGAGTGTGTGTCTCAAGAGTCTTCTTGGGCTGATATGGTGGCAGAGCTAGATGTGGGTGTCTCTGAGCGTACTATATCGGGGCTTTGAGCGTCCTCGGTGGGCTCTATTTAATAAGAGGAGTAGGCTGATTCAGAGGAAGACTCCCAATCGCTAATTACCACTGGGGAGGATGGTGGCAAAAAAGGTGTATAGCGCGTGGCTTCAGGGAGATGAGGCAGGTCAGGACGTGTGGTATCTGGAACCTGTGGGCTGGGATGAGGGTTAGCGTGAGCTCTGCAAACAATGGGCAATTGAGTTAAATCAATTGTGGACAGCCTTACTTCTACTGTGAGTGTGGGATGTACTCCCAATATTGAAATAAGGTCACTGTGATTTTGGCTTATAGGGGACACTGTATCTGTGATGCTGTTGAAAATGGACAAGGGGCGGTCATTCAAAGTGTGCAATACAATTTCAACAATTTGAGGTGGGTTATTGTTCATAACGTGGCCAATTACCTGGAGGTGACGTGTATTAGTTAAAAGTGGTGCTGCGCCACTATGTGTCAGCGGTCAAAGAGTTGGGGTGGTCAAGCACAAGCTCATCTCCTAGTGCCTCCTTAATGACAAGATAGAATGCCTCCTTAATTTCCTGTTTGTCTGAACCGGTGTAGACACCTTCTGGAGAAAAGTCAGGGAATTGGAGGTGATCGCCTAAACAAGCAATGAGGACTTCGCTATGCAGGGGATTTCGGGGCCAAGAACTTGTTACAACCGTGGGTATTTCTAATCCCGGGACTACCATAGAAATGTGTACATATATGGTGTCTGCAGTTTTATAAGTTGTATAACCACGTATTCTATTCATTTGATTTACAGAATTGTGGCACTCAAATCTCCCGGTTGTAGAATCTCAAAAGCATACATTCACAAGGTGTGCAAATGACAAAGGAGGAAGGCGTAGCGACCTAGCGGGATTGCACGGCAAGGTAATAGAAGGTGTGTAATGGTGCAACCCAGTCAACAGTTAACTAGCGGCCCCCACACTCGGCTAGTGAGTGTGGAAATGTGGGAGCAGCAACTGGAGGGAGAGGAAGGACACTAAAATGTATCTCTTTAATATATGCAGTGAAAAAGAAATAATACATTCACATTACACATGGAGAAAAATGCATGAGAGTTTCTCACCAGTAGTCACTGGAGCTGGCAAATCAATATTCCAATATTCATGGAAACAAAAATTCCTTAGTTATTGAATCTCACTAATAAATCAACCTTGTTGGCCTGTGCACCAGGCATAGATACATGAAAAATGAACCATAATGCATACAAAAAAATGCACACAAAAAGGATGAGACCACAAAATAATCGCACCTTAACTACACTAAGCAAGATGTAAAGCCTAATATATATACGTTGACTTTTTTAACATGACAGAAAAATAATGTCGTTTAAAATAACATTGCTAACCTAAAAATAAACACCCTCACGTTTAACTTGAACACAGGAAACCAAACACTTCCTTTTACTGGTAGCTAAGCAGAATGGAAGGCGTCCCTTGTTCTTTAAAAATGTTAGTTTTCACAAGCTATCATCCACACAGTAAGCTTGTGGCCATTATACACACAGTAGGCCCACCACTCAGGCGTAAAACTAAATCTTCGTAACCACACAAACTAACCGTGATATGAAGCAATGTATAAACAGCGAATAATACCTGGACCTGACTCAACGACTGTGTACACGTGTTAAGGTTGAGAAGTTCTTTTATGTAGCAAGAGATCAGCGGAAAGCAAGGAGCTGTTACTAGGGGTCAGAGGGCACCCAGAGAGACAGAATCCGCTAAGACAGACGAACAGCACTCCCTGGGACAAGACCAAAAGTACAAGAGAGAGATATACTCTTAACTTAGGCTTACCCGAGAGTGTTGTGTCTGCTCAGTCAGGAAACAGGGTCTCGGAAGGTAGTCACTCCGCCCGTTGTCACAGGATGCAGCTGGGAATCTAGTATGTCCCTTCATGGTCGCCAGCTGTTCGGGGGAGAAATGTTATGGTCCTGGGGCACTGGACCAGGGCAGCTTAATTTGTGGGGGTGCTTCTACAAAATATGAGAAAATACACGTGTAAACGATAGAAATTGAATCAGGTTTGTTTGCAGTTTATTATTATAAGAAAACCACTTCTAACATGAAGTGTAAAGACACACTTTAAATGCAATAATGAAATACAGTGTCTTAGCAAAGACAAAGGTGGAACATGATGCGCGCTAAACATAGGACATGAGCATATAATGAAACAATGCAATGCAATAATGGAAGAAGAATGACATTCTGTGAAATATGATCACTTTAAAGCGTAATGGGAGGGATATATAGTTAGATATATGCAATACGAAAATCATACATTTAAATTATACGTGGAGAGGAATGCATTGAAACAAGTGCAAGGAAAAATAGTATCTAAATATACATTTGCAAATATTCAATATTTAAGATAAGAATTCTATAATGTGCACTGGCGATCGATCGGGGACAGCCCACGTGTGACTCACGAGCACAGTAGGGCAAATCCAACGAGTGGACAGGGGTCAGAGGTTTTTATAGGGATTTAATGCAGAACAGTTAAACCGCAAGTTCATATTTTGACATTTTGTATACGTCAATGGTACGCAAATCCTGTCTCTATTTAGTCACTGTTTTTATCGAAATCGTTTAGCATCATTTCTCAGAATCATTAAAAAAGCGGAATAAATGAAAAGATTGCAGGTGTTATTGATATGCCAAGTAGCTGTCGTAAGTTTCGATAAGGCAAGCTGGCGAAACTAGTTCTGATAAATTAGAAGATGTGAAAATGGCCTGTTGCCCCACGCTTTCCTCTTTTGTTATCAAGTTACTATGTTCTTGTGGTTTTAGTGGGTAAGCGCAGCGCAAGCTGGGCACATCGAGGGAGAGGGGGATTTTTGGGCAGCTGTTGACCAAGATGAACAGAGTCTGCTGGCACAACGAGGGAGTGGGGGCATGGGGGAGCTGCGCCTCGCTGAGGAGATGTGTTGTGAGAGAGACACTTTGGGGCCTATCACAGAAAAGGAATAGCTGGGACAGTTTGGTCAAGTTAACAGATTGGCAGGTGGGGCCTATATGGGGGGTCTCATGTTTCTGATGTGGCAAGGTGGGCCTGTTGTGTTCTATATGGTAATTCGGGACCCTACTTATAGCACCAGTATCCAATAGGAAAGTAATGTCTTTACCTTCTACTCTCCCATCAACAAATGGACCTGACTGATCTACCGGCAAGGATGCGCCAAGCACGCACTCCTCTTCCTCCCCCCTCAGGCACCATCATTATGCGGCATCTGAATGTTCTTCATCATTCTGTAAAAAATATTGTGCAATTCTTCTATTATTCTTTCCACTTTCTCCTTGAAATCTGGTGTTCGCACTGAAACTTTGATGGTTCACAAAATTTGGCATTGGAGCTGGTGGCACCTGATATTGTGGAGTAACTACCTGCTGCTGCTGATTCATAAGTACTTCATTCTGCATCTGTGGGATTAAATTTTGATTTGGCCCATTATTACTCTTATTATTCTGAGTACTCTTACACTCGCTCTTCCAATGTCCAAGCTTTCCGCACGCATGACAAGGAAACTTCTTTTTCGCTTCTTCTCTGTCCATTCATCCCTTATATTTATTACCATTCGCTCCTTCATTATTCTGACTCTGTTCTTTCACCTGATTATTATTTTGGTCATTTGTTTTCTCTTCTTGCTGTTCTGCCAATTTAACTTGTGCCCACATAATTTTCTCCTTTAGCTTCCTACGCCTGGCCTCAATGTCATCTCTGCAATATTGTGCGTACTTTAAAATCTCATCCACTGTCTTGCTTTGCCAACACATCATATGCTGCTGTATCATCTGACTGATTTCTGGTTTCAAACCATACACAAACCGATACACAAAATGTCCCATATCCTTGTCACCAATATTCTCAAAACCACTATACTGTTTAAACACCTGCAATAACCTTTCATAGTACGCATGTACAGATTCATTTGGTTCTTGTGTTCTTCTATCTATTTTTACCCAATCTGTTTCTTTAGGAGGAATTTTCCCTTTCAAATACGTAATCACTTGGTGATACTTTTTCATCACCTCCTCCGAGGGTGCTCCTGTCTTTGCATCTCTAGCATACTCCTCATTAGGCCAATCAATTGTAATCTTACATTCTGTCCATAAATCAGCAGGTACCACTATATCAAATAGACCATCCAAGTCTTTCAATAAAACCTTTGAAACCTTCAGAAATCTCTCTACCTGCTTGTACCACTCAACTGGTTTTTCTCTCAGCTTTGGAAAATCATTCGTAAAAGACAAAATATCTCGTCTACTCCAAGGAACATGAACATATCCACCCCCAGGAAACTCTCTCATTGGACACAATTTTTCCACTTTGCTTGATTCTCTTACTGGAAATGCAGCTGCTGCTTCTCTTGCTTGTACTTCCTCTTTCTTTCTTATCCATCTAATTCTCCATTTATCAATGTCTCCCCATTTCCGCAGGATGTTCATTAATTCTTTTATCTGTAGTCTCTTTCCAGAAGCATTTACACTTTCTAAATCTTTATCAGTAAAGTCCACCCGATATGGATTCTGTAACAACTTTGATTTCCCTATGTCTATTCCAATCTCTGAAGCAACTTCAGTCAATCTCTCATGAAATACTCTTGCCCTTCTGGTTATACTCTTACATAAAAATAATAACTCCTCATCATTGTAAACGTTTAATCTTTCTGTGCCCACACATCCTGTCATCATTTCTTCCAATTCCACTTTCAATCTGCTGATATCTAAAATCTTTGATGTTGGGTTATGATTATCTCTTTCCTGAGCCCACCTTTCTATTTCTTCAGAGGTGACTACTGTTGCGCCTCCGGTTCCAGCAGGAACCAAAGGTCTTCTTTCTCTCTAATTCATAGGCGCAACTCTCTGTGGAGTTTCGTCAGAGGTTCCACATTAGGTAAATCCATTAATGAAATAATTGACTCACTTTCGCTAACCTGATCATCTGTAATTATTATTTCTTTTCTAGGACTATTTAATGGAACTGTCACAAGTTGTGGTTTCTGGCAAATCTTATTATCTCCATACAATGGGATTACCGGACCAATGGTCACTGGTACTGTCAAAGCTTCAGTATTCAAATTTAACTGACTTATCTTTTGAACTAGTTCTTCTCTAGTTTTATTCAAAGCTTCTCTTTCATTATCCTGCAACACTCTGTTATATGACGTTTCATGTAAAATCTGTGGGGTTAATGGCATTCCCATTACTGGTGCACTTGGGGTAACCTTACTAGCTGCTTCTTGATACGGTGGTGGATTTTTAATTAAAATGTCCTCTAACAACTCGTCATCTGATTCACCATATCCTGCTGAGTTCATGTGTTTCATTTTCTCCTTACACTTTCCTCCAGACTGTTCCTCAGCCATTAACACTGGATATAAACCTTCTGATACCATAGCTCTCCTCCATTGTTTCATCTGCGCTTTGCGTGACTCATGCAAGTGTCTCGGAATAAATCCTCTATACCTTCCACCTCTGCATTTCTCTCGTTCATATGACTCAGTCTCCCATTCTTCCAAAGCCTCATATTGAGTTAACCTAGGTCTAGGTTCCAAATCATTCATTTTCAATCTCAAAATCTGAAGAATCCTCCCATTAAACGTACCATCCTTAGGAAACGCTAACACACCATCATCCTTCGTATATTCTATCCAGTTTTCCAACCACACACAAGTATGATATCCATCATCATAAAGGATGCTGGTGTCTTCGGTGGCGGAATAGGGATTCCCTCTCTAGTCAACACAGGCTTATCTTTTACAAAGAAATTCTTAATTTTCTTTAAAAATGACATCTTTCTTTTCTCTCCATACATCCTTGAAGAACAACGTAGGAAATTGTATTCTGCAAACCCTTGAAATCTTCTACCTGTACGTCTTGCACTAACAGTCAAATCAAAATCCCGCATACAATCTCTCTCTCTACCAATCCCAGCGTGGCTTCTAACCAGCTATCCAATCAAATCAGGCTCACGCTCGTGATCTGACCAATGCCAGCGCGGCCTTTTCCTGAAGTCAGTTCTACTCCTTACTACTGACCCCTCCTTTACAAAGCTGCTCCTGTCACACGCCCGCTGTTTCTACCAATACCAGTGCGGCTCACTGTGACGTCAGTACCACTCGGGCAACTGACCCTCCCTTCACAAGGTAATGTGAAAAGTTTATTTCTCAATATTTTCTTTAAAATTCTTTGTTATTAACGACATAAAAACATTCGCTACTCTGTCTGTTCCGCTAAATCAAAGGATAGTTTATTTATTTCTACTGCGAGTAAAACCTTCCGCTTACTCTTCACATAAGCTCCAGAGAACCTGCTACTCCTCCGGTGTCACCCGTTTGGGAAATTTGAGACCAAAGTTTCACCAGCGAACTCCTTTTGCTGTCAATCTAGCTTAGAAGAACCTGCTACTCCTTCAGGGTTACCCTTTCTAGGTGATATAACGCCTAACGTTTCACTAGCGAACTCTTTGCTATTAATCACTCTCACTTTTACACAGAAAATAGTCCCTACTTTAACACTGCCAGCCCTACCTAGCTTCTCAGTGTTATTCCAACAGACGAGTAACCTCACTGCAGTGTGGTTTCTATCGCCACCCCGGGAATTTTCCAGACGACATAAAACAAAGACGCTAACTCTTTTTGTTAAACATAAATCAAAAATCAATAATCTATACTTATCACCAAACTAGTCAATAATAACCATAGCTCTGCTACCAGAAAACTGATCCAGCGGTGTACTAACAACAGATACTCCACTACCATATACACACCTGGGCCCATATAACTACTTCCACAAAAACAACAAGTAGACCGCTGGAAAAACTTAGGGGCATATTAGCAAGGGCCATTATCTCCGCTTTTTTGGCTTTAAGAGCCAAAAAAGCGGAGATAATATTACCGCCCTATTACCAAGGCGGGTGCTAACATGCATTAACGCATGTTAGCACCCGTTTTCCCCACGCCTCGCTCTGCATCTCTAATGAGATGCAAAGTGGGCGTTCCTTCCCAGGATAACAGGAGAAATGTCGCTAACCGACATTTCTCCTATTATCAAGCTGCAGGCGAACATGCAGAGCGATTAGAAAAGTAGCGCTAACCGGGGTTAGCGCTACTTTTCTAACGCCTGCTCTCAGTATGACTTAGCCATGATATCCAATGGAAGGTGGATATCATGGCTGAGTCTGTCCTACCCTATCAGCAAGCTATCGCCAAAGGTTGTGTGATTATCGCTGAATTTCCAGCGATAATCGCACATTTGGCAATTAGAGCTTGCAATTTTATCACTGTTGAGATGAGCGTTGCTGTTAGCACGCTATCCCAGTGATAAAATTCAGCGTTAGTCAGGCGATAATTATCCTCGCGCTAAGCGCGCTGAGCGATAATTATCGCCGGACCTTAGTAATATGCCCCTGAGTTAATGATTTTCATGCTTCAAGATCTAGTTATTTCTTTCCCTAACTAAACCTCTTCACTGATCAAACAGTTCTTTCCTCGGGTCAATGGACCATTAGTTGGAACTAGTTGATGGTGATAATTAACATAACTTATTAAACATTTCTTGATTAAATGAAATAATCACAGACTCGGGAAGTTTTAAAATCTTTATCTAAATTAATTGTTTGTGAACCATCTCAAACGTTTCAGTGCAAACACCCTCATTCGCAAGAGTGTCAATTCAATCAAGTTTCAAATAGGCATTTAGCAATTCAGATCCATACAATAACTATGTTCAGAAAGAAGAGGACAGAGAGAGAAGAACATCTATCAATACAATGAATTTTATATTTACCAAGTATGGTGTGAAGACCAACCCCCTGGCCAAAGGGCTGGTAAGGGTCCCCCGGGATAGATCAGGAGACAAAGACTTCAGGACAGAAATCAGGACAGGATACTTCACCTCTCTAGATACCGACGACTGCGTTGCACCCCTCTCTGACACTCTCTTCCTCCTCGTGGTTCTTCCGCAATCTTCTTTCTAACCCAATTAAATTAAGTAGATGGTTCTGCATTCGATTTTCTTCATCGGCGTCTCACTGCATCAGCACCACCCCCCAGCACCGACAGCATCCCGAGCTCTGCAATGCTCTGCCAAAAGTATCTCCCAGCTTCGCGCTAACTAACTAACTAAACTACCTCAATTATACCTTTCTATAGTCATGTACCACCCATTAATGTTTCAATTTTACAGAATACTAACTCTGATTGGACAGGCGAGGGGGGATGATCGTCACACCATGCTTACATTTCACTTAATTCTTTAAACCATTGTTTCAAAACTCCTCCCCTCAAGCTTTATTAAATCATTTCCTTTCCCATACATCTCCAAACTTTATTAATACAAAATGTTGCGATGTTATGAATAAAGCTCCTTCATATGAACTCTTCACCCTCATGTTCCCAGGGCACATCTTCGCTGGCCTTGGACACGTGACAAGTCCTTAGTCATCTTTCGTATTTTCTCACCAGTACGCATGCGTAGGGTCAAGACAGTCAGCTTGATTCAGACAAGTATAGAGGGCCCAAATGTGCACTAATAATAAAGTCAAAAGAAGAATTCAAAAATAAATGGTTTCACTGTACACCACCAACCTCTACTCTAACCCACTTCATTTATTATTACCCTTTCTGCATTTGCGTTAGTATAAAACTTATATTCTATTTCAGCTAAGCAGGTGCCATGCATGTGAGCTTTCAAGCGGACATTTTATCGTTTATTGCGCAGGCGCAAGATTTTCCCTCCAAGCATTAGTACGTCATACTACGTAGATGTAGCTAGGGGTGGGCGGAATTTGCGGAGTTGCGTTCTGCAAAATTCCGCGAAACGGCAAGAAATCTCAGCGAGCACGCGGAATTTCGCGTGCTCGCGGAGATTTTGCTGCGCCCGTTGAATCCTGCCCTGCATATTTATCCACGAAGATGCCACAGTTTTGTGCAATACCTCTACTCAACTGGAGTACTTTCTACTGGCTAATCGGTAAGTGCTACCTCGTTGGGTAAATGTATAGTGCCTTTCCTACACTACAGCTGCGTAAAGGTCCAGAAGAATTGACCCCAGTGACCTGTGTGTCTGTAACTTTGCCACCGCGCCGAAAGCGCCGGGGTCCTTTGATTAAGCTGTCCATCATTCTGGGGAAAGGGCGGGAAGACGGTGCATACCACTAGTGTATGTGGGGCGGGGGCAAACGGGCGGGCTTCTAGGCCTGTTCACATGCCTCTTGTTTATAAAGTGTCAGAGCAGGATCTGAGCAGCAGATGAGGAGGAAGAACCTCCTGGTCACTGGACCTACACGGGGATTGCGCTCGAGAAAATCAAGGATGCAAAGACCTCCATCGGGGATTACAGCTAACTTTTCAGGGTGGAAACAGGAAGAAGGCACATCTGCTTAACAACGCTCACGAATTCTACACGAGGATTGCGCTCGAGAAAAGCAAGGATGCAAAGACCTCCATCGGGGATTACAGCTAACTTTTCACGTTGGAAATGGAGAGAAGGCACATCTGCTTAACCACGCTCACGAATTCTGCACACCTGCCCTGCATATTTATCCACGAAGATGCCTCCGTTTTGTGCAATACCTCTACTCAACTGGAGTACTTTCTACTGGCTAATCGGTAAGTGCTACCTCGTTGGGTAAATGTATAGTGCCTTTCCTACACTACAGCTGCGTAAAGGTCCAGAAGAATTGACCCCAGTGACCTGTGTGTCTGTAACTTTGCCACCGCGCCGAAAGCGCCGGGGTCCTTTGATTAAGCTGTCCATCATTCTGGGGAAAGGGCGGGAAGACGGTGCATACCACTAGTGTATGTGGGGCGGGGGCAAACGGGCGGGGCTTCTAGGCCTGTTCACATGCCTCTTGTTTATAAAGGGTCAGAGCAGGATCTGAGCAGCAGATGAGGAGGAAGAACCTCCTGGTCACTGGACCTACACGGGGATTGCGCTCGGGAAAATCAAGGATGCAAAGACCTCCATCGGGGATTACAGCTAATGTTTGACGGTAGATATGGGCAGAAAGCACTCCTGCTTAGCCTCGACCTTGCTCACAAATTTTTTGTGCTGATTAATGCGTTACAGAATTTGAGCTTCAACTCGGGCACCTGCTTCAGTGCTTTCTTGCACCCGAATTCCGTTCCACCGCGGATCGCTGAAGTTTCGACATTTCCGCGTTCCGCGCGGAACGCGGAAATGCCGAAATTTCGCAAGTTCCGCGAGCGTAACGGAATTTGCCGCCCACCCTTAGTAGACGCATGCGCAGTAAAGATCCCTTGTTAAAGTGCGTTTTTAGTCCTTTCTTCATGTTATTGCCGTTAGTAAACACATAGGCAAGCTTCCTTGTCCCACGTGTCTTGTTCTAAATGCAATTATTAATAACAAACACGTCGTTAGTAATTCGTTACTGAGTTAAAACGAAAGGATTGCTTCCGAGCAAGTCTCATTTACGAGTCCTTGTTCCGTCACTATCCCACGTGCATGGCAGCATCACTTTTTTCTCAAATATCTGCCACTACTTCTTACAAGGAATGTTCAAAGTCTGCAGTGTTTGGCTGTTGACATGCTATCAATACTAACTTGTTATAAACTGGAGCTGATGTATCAAAAGGTTTTATCCATTCTGTGTCTGTGGGTAAATGAGATAGTATATTTTGTTCAAGAGTATTATGAGCAAGTCATTTCACCAATCAGTGAAAGAATAAAGCACTAAAAAAGATCAAATGTGATTTTCATATTCCTAGATTCTCTAAGTATATAAAATAATAAGATCAAACTTAAGCATGCTTCTAATCCCTGCACTTTTAATCCAAGCACACGAAACTGGAAGAAACCACAGGAAGAGAAACAATTATTTAGTGGCATTCATCAACAACAAAACTCAAGCAGAATAATTCTCGACCAGTCTTTCTTGCAGCTACTTTATCTGACAAAATTACATTGTGCTTGCCCCTACAGGAAGAAATAAAAATGATACCTTCTCTCTCACCTTCCTTTCTTTGAATGGCATTTTGTTTTGTGGTTGTGAAGGTGTTTATCAGTGTTTATACATTTACACTGATGAAGGCTGTTTCCTTTTTTGGTGGGGTTTTAGCATTTATTATACGTTTAAACCTAAAACAGGATAGCCTAACAATCATCCAGCCCAAAGAGTCAAACAAAAATAACCAATTCAAAGAACCTTTAATACCTCCCTCAATTTCTTCTAACAGCAAAAGGGAAGAACAGACTTTATGTAAAGAAAAAGAGGCTCTGATTATGTGCATATTTATTTAATGTACCTGCTTAAAAGCAGCAACAAATAAGGTGATACGTGGAATGCTTGACTGCTCACATTATGTTCATCATATGACAATGGCTCATGCTGCTTTCCAGTCCATCATTTTGCATCCACCATGCCACACTAGACAGAGGACCACCTTATGCAAATCGGTACTGACCCTGCTCATCTTACAAGCAGTTCATCCAAAACCCCCAGACAGGATCCCTTCAGAAGAAAAGAGAAGACAACCATCCCCAGACTGGCAGCCCCTCCTGAACTCCCTGACAAAACCCCTTGGGAAGGGAACACAAGCAACACCAAACTGGTTTTGGACTATTTAGGCCTCATTCGTGGGATGTAGCTCGAATGTTGTGGCGCAGTGAGCACGGACCAACATCTGGGCATAACCAACACACTTAGGGTTTCAACTGTGACTGCACGCTGATAGATGGAATGAATAAAATAATCTCAGTCATTCGCAATTGCTCGGGCCTCATTCTAGTTCATATTATTTACCCGCAATGCTGCTTTTGATAGAGGCCCACACTATGCAATCAGAATTGACCATGCTCCTCATGGGAGCAGTCCATCACAGACTGCCAGGTGAGCCCCCTACCTTCCTATTCAGGCTTTGTCAGTAGGGTGAAGCTCTTTTATTATAGCAACAGAACTGAATCGGAAACAGTATATGTATCTCCCTGAACTACAGCTTCTTAAGTGCTGCTTCTAAGAAGATATTATTTTTATATGTTTTTTTTTTTAAAAGCCCCTTATTACTTTTGTTTCAAGGAGGTAATAATGTAATTTTGTGTGTTTGGCTTTCAGTAAGTAAAACAGGGTAAGTGTGGTTAAGACTGAGCTGAGTTCCCTTCTGTCCCCAGTATATACTGGGTTCAAAATGTGTGTTTTGGTAATACTCAAAGATGATTTACAATTTTGCAAGAAAGGAATGAGGGAGCAGTCATTTTGATGTTATTTATTATGTTTTTTCTTGATCAGATAGAATTATTGAAAGGCAAAGTTTAGTCACAAACAAAGCTTTTAAGATGGTGCCAATGAAGTAATTTGATGGCTCCCTGGTGCCTGTGGCTCGAGGGCAGCACACTTTCTCTTTTTTAGGTGCTTGATGCAGGAATTGTGAGGAAGGCTCACATTTGAGTCTTCCTTACCACATCGGTTTTCTAGTTAACCTCACAACCGATTCTTGCCTGTGTTCCATCAGGAAGTGAAGGAGAAGGTACCCTGTTTTCCCTTCTTTGTAGAATCCAGTGTCAGACAGTTGTGGAAAGTTTAGAGGAGGGAGAGGACAAGTCTCCACTTGGGGGTGTGGACTCACAGCAAGATGGTGTGTCATCTGAAGTTACACCAACATGATGGCAATATTGAATTAGACCTTAGAAGCTTAAGAAAAGCACAAGGGTGTCATGGTCAGGATTTTGCTATCCTACCACTAGATGTCACTCACAAGGGCCCTTTACAAACCTGTCTTTACATCAGTATAGGTCAATATACACATCAATACTTACGGTACATAGTTTTGCTTCACCTTTTAGTCCAGGTTTCCATTCCATGTCCCTGATGCATTATGGTCCTTGATGTTTCCTCTGTCTGCAGACCCTTCCTAGAACACGTCCTTGTGGTTGTTTCCTATTCACTGGATTTGTTCCTGGATCCTAATGTTATTCTGACCACTTTTATTTGCATTCCAGTCCCTTCTCTATGTTTGTGCCGATCCATACTCCGTTCCGGGTATTCCTGTTCTCTTTCTTGTGTCTTCTGGTTTCCCTGATCTTCCCTTCTCCAGAACCCAGTTCAGCCATCCCTTTATTTTTCTTTCCCAGATTTCCTGCACCTGGTTAAATCCTTGCACCTGGCTTTCTCCCTGCACCTGTGCTCCTCCCTTGAGCCCCCAGCTATTTCAGCCCTGTGACCACAGAGTGCGGTGGCTTGCAGCTGACTTCTGTTTAGTTTCCTTGTGCTAGGTTGTCTTCCTGCTGCTGTTATTACAGGCTTGTTTCTTGATTTCATTTCCTTTTCTCCATGTACCCATTTTCCTGTTTTTGGCTATTTAAAGTATCTGTTTCAGTCCCTTGTTGTCCTGCATCTCTGTTCCTATGTAAACCAACGTTCATAGTCTACTTTCTGCACTCTTCTTGATCTGCCCTGTTATACACAGACTCCTTGCCTTATGTTCTGTTTCTGTTTGTCTGCATATTTCTGTCTTCCCTAGTTTGAGTTCAGAACTTTCCTAACCTTGTTTTCAGTATTTAAGCTCTGTGTAGTCCTGCTTTTCCCCGAGCCCAGATTCTGTTTTGGTGTTCCTTGTTCTGTTCCCTGTTGTTCTGTCTTGTGGTTATATTATAATTCTGATTGTCTTAACGCCAGTTAGACTCTGAGGCTTGTGCCTTTGGCACAGAGGACCGCCCTGCACTCCTTCTCCATAGGAGCTGCTGGGTCTTTCCCAGAACGCTGTGAGATTAATCTGCTCCTTGTTTTCGTATGAGATCTTTTCTCCTCATAGAGAGATCATTTCTCATTTCTAAGGAGCAAACAAGTTATCATCTATGATAGTTTGTCTATCATTTCCTTGCTTTACATTACTGTTGTGTGTACTTGTGTTTTCCCTGCAGACTTCCAGTGTCCTACTCAAAACCTGTTCACAACTGCTTCAGTCCTCAGCTTCTGTCCCACTTCCCTTTTAGCCTTCAGGGACTCTCTTGTTTGTATTGCCTTCAGAGACCACACACATTCCTAGTTATCCAGTCCTGTCCAAGTCTCACCCAGCTAGGTCCCTGACAGACTATCCTGCTAGTTCCCTGCTAGTCTCCCGACAGTCATTTTAGATTGGGATATCAAACAAAGAAGAAGAATTTTGAAAAAGAGCAGACAAAGTTCTTCAATGTGACTGAGACAGGGCCATCAACAATTGACCAGGGGGGAGATTAGTTCTTTGATAGCCCAGCACATGGAAAAATTCTAAAAGCTACAGTTAAAAAAGCACTGCAAAGCAGACAAGGAAAAAGGGGGAAAGAAAGTAGCACAGGGAAAAAAAGAGTTTCTATTGAGGGTGATGATATTTTGTTTCATTAACAGATTTAGGGATCGAGCACACAGTTAAAAAGGGAATGAGTTGAAAAAAGTAAAAGTGGTACTGAAATAAATATTGTATTATATTGAAGTCCTTCCTTGAAGGCTTTGGGGAAGAAATATGTACTTCTGAGGAAGAAACAAAAATCGAAGTCTGTAAAAAGCCTTTTTTGGAGCAAAAACATTAAAAATGAAGAAAATAAAACTAAGTATGTTCGGTCAAATTCCCAGAGTTAGGAACTAGATCTGTACAGCCACATGCTGGAAAGTGATGTTCATGCAAAAATGAATGACTGTGCCAGACGTGCCATGACAGATCCTCCGGCAAAAAGATGTTGGGGCATACAAGGTCAAAGAGAATGTGCCATCTTGAACATGTTTCTCAATATATTCATGCAAAATTGAGAAGACTTTGGAGCCAGAGGAGCAGAATTTATTAAGATTAAAGTATTCTAGACATTTAGTACCAGATAAAGTGTGTCAAATCGCTGAACTGCCCCAGGAAGCCATGTCTATGATCAAAATGGGCAAATACCCAAAGAAGGGTTTGCAGAAATCTGTAAACTCTTCTCAAGATATGTTACTGAATATCATGGGACTGGTAGCGAGGCTCCTACATATGAAAGAGGAAGCATTTAGAAGGAGTACTGCATTACATGGTATGTTTGAGAGAGTGGATACAACAGACAAATTTGTCAGATCAGTAATGTGAATGCAGCTTTATATGCGGAGGGAAGGAAAGCCATTTTGAAGTGTATTGACCCAAAATTGGTTGATATGGTGTATAAAGGATATGGCCCAAAAGCTGAGGGACTGCTCTTTGGAGAAAGTTTCATGAAAGAATTGGGAAACTACATGGCGACCTTTACAAACCTGAACAGAGTTCCTACCCTGTTTGTGAGACTGAGAGGTCAGGCTGAGGGCAGTTCAGACTTCCAGGCTTTTACAGTGTCAAAAGTAGTAAATAGGAGGAGATATTGGAACCTTCCAACTATTAACAGATTTCTTCAGGCAGGAGGGAGAAGGGAGGAACAAAAATGCTCGAGGCAGAGATCAGACCTCAGAGATCAGTCTTCGAATATTTGGAGTGGTTGGAAAAGGTTCTTCTTCAAAGAATGGAGGAATTTAACAGATTATCTTTGGGTCTTAAAGACTGAGGTAGGATACAAAATAGAGTTTGTGGAAGTGTCAAACCAAGTGGATTTTCTCAGAAGATGGAAGTCAATTAGTAAGGAAGGAAGTGCAGGAAATGTTCAGGGAAGCAACAATGAAGTAGGGGCTGTAGAGGGGAGGATGGCTTCCAAAGCAATTTGTTTCTGGTAAGGCAGAAGAGGAAAGGAATGCAGGAGTCAGGAATGAGGCCTGTGATAAATGTGGGAGACTTTAATCACCGGGTGATGCAGTCGATGTCCTGGCAGTTAACTTGTCTACCCTTTGGTTTATCTTCAAAGCCATAGTGTTTTATGAAACTGCTAAAACCTGTGGTTGGATATTTTTGGCAAAGAGGTGTTTGTTTAATAGTTTACTTAGACTTTATTTAGCTAATGGCACAGAAAAGGACTAACTTATTGCAGAATTTGAAGATGCCTCTGGCATTATTAGAGAGCGTAGGTTACCTGCTGAACAGGGAGAAATCAGAAATGTTTTCAGCGACGAAGATGCATTTTTTAGGTTTGAGATACAGAAAGAGTTGCCCTCCGTTAGAAAAGATGACATAATTTAGAAGGGAATTAAAACATTCATTTGGCAGGAAGTCTTTTTCTTTGTGAACTTTGGCAGGTACAATAGGATTATTGACATCTACAATTCATCTATATTTACAGGTCTTTTGCTTTATCGTGCATTACAGAGGTTGAAGGGAAGGTATCTCAAGGAAGGGTTTTGGTATCAATATCAGGTTCATTTGAACCTTGAGGTGAGAGAGGAATTTCTGTGGCGGTTAAGGAATATGGAAGCCTGGAATAGGACAGCAAATTTTGGACAAAGGCAGAAGTGGTTGTAGTATCAGATGCCAGTCTTTTAGGATAGGGTGCAAATCATGGTGCTGTTGTGACGGGAAAGCGGATGACGCAGAAGATGTCCTTACATATTAATTGTCTGGAGCTGTTAATAGGTTCTTTCATAAAGAGAAGCTTAGTGATTGATGGACCAGCAGTGTTGTTGAGGATGGACAGTGTTTCTGAGTTCAGTTATATCTATCACATGGGAGGCACTTGATCATTGGCAGAGTTAGCAAAGGTGCTTGACATTTATGTTTAGCTCAACAAGTTTTGGTCAGGGAAGAGCATGCTCCAAGCTGGCTGAATGTCATTGCAGATGGGAACTCAAGATATCTGAGAGATTTGAATGGATGGATGTTAGACAAGTGTTTTGTCCACTTCGGGAGAGACGAGGGCCTTTAGTGGTGGATCTATTTGTCATAAGGAGACAAAACAGTTAGCGAGGTTTTACAGATGTAGCCAAATCCAGAGGTGAAGGCTGTAGACTCTTCTCTTCAGTGATGGTAAGAGACAGGAGCCTATGGTCTGTCGCCTTTTTTTCTGTTATGTGCCTGGGTTAGGCCCAAGTAAGGAAGCTGCACATTTTTCTTACATTGTCCTAATTTTGCACAATAACATTTCTTCTATGACCTTTTGAACATATTCGCATGCCTGACAATGTTGAATTAGTTTCTCTGAAACTACTTCTGTTTACACATCTAGCTTCGCATAACATTATCACGATGCCTCGAACACCATGTACAATACCTTTTTACGCACAATGTACAAATGTCGTTCTATCTTCTTCCACGGGGCAACAGGGCTATCTACATATACATAACTTTCCAAATCTATACGTACATCACAAGGTTGCTTTCTATTATAAATAATGAGCTTCTCAAAAGATTAGCAGAGGAGGCACTTCAGCTGACACTGAGAGTCCCTGCATGCTGAGACTTCACCATGCAACAGTCTGAAATCTTGTGAGGGGTATCTAGTTCATGACCAAGACAGGGTCCTACATTCTCTCCCACCAGGTAATGGGGTTGCATCGTGCTGTGGGGGGATTCTTGGCTTTACACCTATACACACTCTAGGTACACACAGAGTAGGGTTTGCATAGTAGGAGTATACCTGATTACTGCCTTGTATCATATGCCTGAAACCATTCGCACCCTGGTAGGGTTAGGGGGGCTTATGGTGGCACTGTGATCTAGCTGGTGTCTAGGCCAACATATCCTACAGGGCTGCTTGGAATCAGTCTAGGCACCTCACCCAAAGTTTAAGTTGTCCAACAAATGTGCAGATCCTACGGATTAGTGAGAACTACATGACATGGTGTCGCTAATGTTGGTTGAGTTTTTATTTAATGGTCTATCTCAGTAGTTCAGTTGTGCTTTTCTCAGAGACCCCTACTAACTTCCAAACCAAAGACGTCTGAGGTCGTAGGGAAATCCGCCTCAGCTGAGTAGATACACCCTATGTATTGGCTGTAGGTTATTCAAGCTTGTAGGATAACGTTTTCCTACATTGTGCATACACTATCTCCATAAATTTATTTAATTAATTCACTTTTTCTTTTAACAATAACTGAACAAGGTGAGGACATTGGAGAACGAGTAATTACTCTAAATATTACAGAAAACTGCAGACATGCAGTTACTATGAAGTTTTTACAACATGGTCTCCCGGCAACGGGTGGAGACGTTACCTTTGTGGTTGAGGCACACAAAGCATTTAGAACAGAGGTATTCTATTCTTGGCTTACAATCCCAGCTGTGGATGCTCGCTCAAATTATTTCACACATACCTTGAAGATGAAACACCAGAGAAATACTTTCCATACGTGGACATAGAAATTCCATTAACTTACCAAGAACACATAAATTTGTTTAAAGGCGCCCTCCCACACACCATAGAAAACATGAGACTAGATGCGCTCAGTAAAGAAGGAGCAACTTGGCTGGTCATAGCTGCTTATATACCGCATCCTAATATTGCGAATTTAGGTGCAGCAGAATTAACAACACTGTACAAAGACCTAGTAAAGATATACAGAAATCTTACACAGTTTATAATGCAAACACTTACAATTAACCCTGCTCAGAGTGCTCAGGCTGCACAACCACAATTGGCTACTACGAGTATCAGCCCACAAATGCTGAATGCCGTAATGGGAAAGATTCCCACTGGTCGGGAGCAAATTTCGTTTGAAGCAGTTTTTACCCATACGTGCCAGCAGGAAAAACACAGAATATTGACTATTTGCTTGCCAATGTGGATGGCTCCCTGGGTGGAAGATTGTGCCACTTGGGGTACAGTCTTCTCTGCCATTTATACCAGTACTCATGGTACCCCTTCACTGGCTGTCTTACTTGATGTATTGAAACAGCTTATGAATGAGTACGGGGCAGCACCTACCTTGGACTTAGAGATCAAACTGATGGGCAATTTTGCTGCAGTATCCACCATTATTTTGAGTAACATAAAAGGGGAGGCAGCTGCGTTAGCTATATTCCAACGCCTGAGGGTGTTCACTCCTGCACAACACGAGTGGGAATTGCCTAAAATTATTGAAGAAACCTATGCTACGCTAGGTAGAGATAATTTGGGAGCCAAACCTGGGAAACCACAGGTTAAGAGTAATTCTCAAAAGGATACCTCTCAGCAAGCACCCGATTTTTCAAAGAAGAAATGGGACAATAAACAAAAAACTAAACAAATCAAGACACAATAACGGGCTGGGTCTCCTCAACAGGAAACCACGGATAAGAAATATAATCTGAGAAACCTTGATAATATTAGAAAGTATGACAGGTATCAGGGTACTGATACACATTTCTCTTGTTCCTTTCAGGGTTCACCATCCGATACATGTTCGGAGAAAGGTGGATGGTCAGAGAGCAGATCGGAAGAGTGTGTAAAGATGAAAAGAGAAACACATCGCACTTCAGACTACTTCCTTAAAAAAGAGGACAAACAAAAAACTCCTAAACCTCAATTCAAAAAGAAAAAGGCAGCTGGGATTAAAATAAGACATGCCCAGGTTACTGAGGACTCTGCTTCTGAATGGGGAATGGGCAGTGATGATGCTGGACAGCGTGGCAGAAGTCACGATAGCTCGCCGGAACCTGATGGAGTATCTGGCGGTAGTAGCACTGAGTGAGCATATCACGGTGGAAACACCTGATACAAGGGTAAGAGTCCCACATTGTTTATACAAAATAACACTCCAATTGGCAGGGGACATACCCAGGAACATCAAGGCTCTCTTTTGGGAGAACCTGATATATGGTTACGATATTTCTTTGGCTGAAAAGGATTGGCCACCTGAGTTTGTAATGGAGTGCCCAATGGGTGAAACGGTAATTTTACCTGTTTTCTCTGACCTTGTTCCAGAATCAATTAAACATTCATACCACAAGGAGTAGGTGTTAGCGCTAGCTCCTGCACTATACTGCAATCATGTTGGGTGGGATGATGAGTCACCTCATCATGAAATCCCATTAAAATTAGTTCCTCAACCCAAGAGACAGTACCCAATTAAACATGAAGCTAAAAAACAAGTTAGAGACATCCTAGAACAGCTTGAATACCAAGGTATAATTGGACAGAGTAGACATTATAATTCTAGGGTTTGCTCACCTGGGCTACAAATGTAATCTCAAAACATCAAAAATTGCCCAACTCAATGTCCTGTTTCTGGGATACGAGTTGTCAAGTGAAGGCAAAAGCCTGGCAGCACATGGTTTAGAAAAATTGGCATTGCTCCAACGAGTGAAACCATTCTATGATTTATTTAGACCTGATTTTTCAATCACACATTGGACACAGGAACATACTAACATTTTACGTTCTGTACAAGCTGACATGATAGCTTCCAAACATTTACACACACGTGTAAACACAACCAACCTGGTAATACGCGTAGTCGCTGGACCAACCGTGTACACCTATATCACGTTCTATGAAGGTGATACAGTACCAATTGCACCCACTGAGAAAATTCTCACAGTGGTACAGACTGCTGTAGTGAGAGAGAGAGAGAGCACTACCTCAGGGAAAACGCATAATTGTCTTTACCCCGGTACTGACCTTGGAGGCCGTCTCCAAAGCTAGCTTTCCAAAAGCCAAAGCATTACATCCACGATGGATACAATGGGCTAACTCTCTCACTGCAACAGATGTAGACTACAGATTTGATTCTACATTACAAACACAAGCATTTTTGCAGTACGAACAAGAATGTCCCCACCGAAATGAAATAATGCCTCTAGATAGATACGATTACATACTTTACACTGATGGATTTGCTCAGCCTGCCGTAGGGACAAAACACCAATGTTCCACAGCATGAGCAATCGTAAAGGGGAGCATGCATGACAGAAAGTTCCATACTCAAAAAACACAAACACATTCTCTAGGGGATTGTACAGCGCAGCTGACAGAGCTCAAAACCCTAATACTGGCACTACAAAATACGTATCACAGATTCCTCACACTTAAAGTGTATGATTCGCATTGCTGTGTCCAGTCCTATAGTGAATACCTTCACTACTGGGGCCATAATGGATTTCGAGATTCCAAGGGTTGCGCAATCAAGCACAAGATGCTTTGGGAACAGGTGGCAAAGCTGAAAGAATGCTTGCCACTGGCTCATGTAATCCACACATTCAGTCATCAACGTGTTTGCGTTCACATTACATGGAACTCCATGGCTGATGAAGACGCTAAGGCAACAGTTCGCACTGCTGCCGTTGCTGTTATCTCTCATTCTAGCACAAAATTAGACAGAGACTTCGTGGTGGCCGTCAATGCTGCACACAATGACACACACCTGCCAAAAGATGCTCCACTCAAGTACTCCTACAAGTTAGATGCACAAAACATTCCGTATGGTCAGATTCCAGGATTGGGGAACAGATTTATACCAAACACTGATCGCAGATTGGGATTAATACTAGCTGCACAAGAGGGTCTATGGTCAGCACACACAGGAGTTACTGCTACAATTTCATTATTGAAGTAGAGCAATTGGTGATCTAGTCTTACAAAACAGACCAAGGAATTTTTCCTTAAATGTGACATCTGCCAGCAGATGAAAAGTTTCACCATAGCACGTCATCAACAGACACCTCTATTGATCTCAGACAAGCCTCTGGCTTGTGTTTATTTGGATCACTGTGGCCCTTTACACTCAGAGGGGGCTTACAAGTACATCTTGGTGTCAGTGGATTCACGCTCCAGATTCCTGTGCTCGAACTGCTACAAAGGATTTGCGAGTCTACATTGGGACATACACAATTGGCACACTACATTCCAACCAGGTCCCGGCGTTTAGCTCTTGGGCTTACAAAGAAGCCATGGAAAGTTTGGGTGTGGCCTTGAGGTACTCCACCCCCTATCATCCCGAGGGAAATTCGATAGTTGAGAGGAAAAACCGTACCTTAAAGCAGTCCTTCACAGCAAGGGTATTAGGCTTGGGGTGCAGTTGGACCAATCACCTATATGGGGTCCAGAGGGCACTCAATAACATGTAAAGAAGATCACTGGGGGGTCATTCTCCATATGAAATCCTGTTTGGTGTGGGAATGTGGGTACTAGACCTCGATAATGTCAGCACAGTGGCAGCGGAAACAGCGTTTGACATCAATGAACGTGTTGTAACCTGTATTATATTCATCTGGTTACTTTCTGTTACTTTCTCTCTAGCTGCTCAGCCAGTGTGAATGTGAAGCTTGGAATGTTGGTGTGATGGTCTTGAATGGAATGTTTGGTTGCCTGGACGCTTGAGTATGACAGTTGGAGTATGGGCTGAGCAGCAGGCAGATTGCTCCTGGTGGGGCTGCATCACAAGAACTCAACAACTTGTAACTGTAACTAATAAATCTACATGAAACTACATCCTCGTTACGGACTTCATTTCTACAGATTTTTGGCGACGATTCATGAAACAAAACGCTGCGTGCTTTAAAAAAGACCCTGAAATAATAAATCTCTTAAGGAAACCTACACAACCAAGAAAAAGAGTCAACTCTGAAGTACCAGGCCTGCCAGCCCCACCAGGGTCCCTATCAACGGACAGCCCTGGCTTGGACATTGTACATCGATACAAGTGGGTAAGTGGTGTGAGCCTCACTACTTCCAAATATTTTCTTTGGTAGATTCTTTGAACTACAAGTTTGGACTCAACTGGTGGTTGCAAGTCTTCAAGTTAAGACCACTGTACTCTCTACAAGCTCCCAGTCAAAGTAATGTGTGCGCCAGATGGGAGATTCCTGCACACTGTGCCTACAGGCCTTTCATATTGACTCTTACAGCGTAGGATCAAAGGTACGTGTTACTTGCAAAGATTATCTCTTGCACAGTATGCACTGTGTTTTCTATGGAACCTGTTCGCGGTGCCTGCACTTCTTTTCCTGTGAACATTACATCTGGCATACAGCCAAGTTACCAGTGGATTTTACAGAACATTAAGTGAGTCTATTTTTCAAGCTGCTGTTGTGGACTTTTGAGGTGAGCCTATTCTTGTTTTTCCTTTTTGTCTGGTCACTGGAAGCCCCCTTGGTTATATGGCAGTTTAACCGCAGTGGTGCGGTTTGAAAAAGAGGCGCGTGTCACTTATAATGCGCGCACTCTTACCTTCTCGCTGATTTTCTTCATCTTCATTCACGTCATGGTCGCTATGCAGCTCCTTGAGCTGCCAAGGGACGCTCTCCAGCTCGGATGCACCAAGAGCCATCCGGCACAGCGTTGTGTACGTGCCGCCATCTTCGATTTCTAAATTCCATCTGTGCAACCAACAGCGGTGTTGGAGTGTGCCTAGAAGTTTGCCAGTGTTGTCAGAGTTATGCGGCCAGCTTAAATCTCACTAAAAGACTTTAGGCAACTGCCGGTAAGCTGTGGTTTATGTCACACCTCTTTTTGCGTGCCGCTCTATTAGTTGTGGCACCAGCTGCCTAGTTTGTTGCTCCACGTTTTGTAGCTGCACATCCTGCTCTACCCGGCCAGCCCGCATGCGACATCTGTTGAGGAACTTTTCTCATGATCTCACACTGACTGTTCTAGTGCCCCGAAGTGCTATGGTTCAAATAATCAGTGGTTTGGGATATCAACGTTGTTCACACATAGAATCTTCTACCAGAGATCCTGTTTCCAGCTGTGGTATAGCTGTGTCTGATGTTCGCATGTCTTGCATCTCAACGAACAAGTGCAGTCTCCATTGCTTAGGAAGTTCATCATGTAGCATAATACTCTACATTTCCATTTTGGCCTGCGTTTAAAGCACATTTCTATTAATTGATTTGTTTCTGTACAATGTTAATTTTCTGCAATGCTGTGTTTTTTTCTTTCATGTCAGTGAGAATGTTTTGCCATCGTGATGCAATTGTCATACTGTTGTTATGCATTTATGTGCGTACGTAAACAGATTTTTGTGTTTTACATTTCAGGTTGGGTGTAAGTTGCTCACCATTGTTCATCATGGGTACTAGTCCCATGTGTACAGATCTTGTCGTATACCCTTTCTTAAGGGATGTTAATGGTTTTCACAGTTGATGGGTTTCAGTCCCATTCAAAACAGCTTTCATTCTCACAGTTGATGGGTTTTTGGATTTTAGTCCCATTTAACGTTGTTGTCGCTGTCTCTGGGTTTTAGTCCCATGTTTTCTATGTCTAATGGGTATTAGTCCCATATTTGCAAATTGTTTTGTGCACACTACCAGCCTCTGCGCAGGTGGTATAATGGGTATTAGTCCCATGTATGTACATTGTGTGTCCACTCTACCACTACCAACCTCTGCACAGGGGTGTCTTATGGGTACCAGTGCCATACTATTGTTTTCCTGACGCTTCTAACCTCCATATTGTGATTCTAATGGGTGTCCCATGTGTTCTATTGTTCTGTTAACGTTTCTAACCTTCACATAGAGGTTCTGATGGGTATGAGTCCCATGTGTTCTGCTGTTCTGTTCATGCTACTAACCTCTAAGTAGGGGTTCTAATGGGTACCAGTCCAATGTGTTCTATTGTTCTGTTAACATTTCTAACCTTCACATAGAGGTTCTAATGGGTATGAGTCCCATGTGTTCTGCTGTTCTGTTCATGCTACTAACCTCTAAGTAGGGGTTCCAATGGGTACAAGTCCCATGTGTATCATTGATTGTGCTCTACTGTGCACATTTGTGGTTGTCTGCCCTTAGGCTTTTTGGCTGCTTGATCAGCAGTCAACCTTGTTTTCTTTCTTTCCCTTCTATTTTCTTTGGTTTATGTTGGCTGTAGATGTTCCTTGTTGTTTCTGGTCCATTTATTCACCTGTATTTTGGGGAAAGTCAGTTTGGGTGTCCGTTACTCATTTCTAATGGTTTTTTTAAAACATTTAAGAGGATAATGGGTGGGTAATATATATTTTATGTATATTTATCTTTGCATCTTCTCTACATTGTTTATTTTTCTTACATGTACTTCTTGTACATCTCTTGTATAATTTCTCTGAATTTTCTTTTCATTTCTCTTGTACTTCTGTCTTAACCTTTCATTTCATTTTCTCTTGTACTTACTCTTGCATATCTCCAGTGTATTTTCTTCTTTGCTCACACTTTATTTTTCTTGGTATCTTTGCTATGCTCCTTTCACATTTGGGTTCACTTTCTTCTTGCTTTCTCTTTGCTTGAACCTTATTCTTCTTTGTGGACACTATCTCCCAGAACTCTCTACTTTCGCTGGTACTTTCTCTGATGGTTGGGGCATTGAAACTGTGCACAATTTGCTGATGTTACATCTAATTTTGGTGACATGTTTTGCTATCAACATTATGGTCTCCACTTCTTACATAAAGTTAGTATCCCACGTGCTGCCTATAATTACACTCAATGGGAACACTGCCCAACCCTGCCGAAAGGTATTTCAATAACATTTAAGGCGAGTCCGAAAAATTCATACCGTGAAATGCAAGCTGTTCCAAAAGGGCAGCCCTGCCGTTCATAGCAAATAGGGATGCCATCCAGTTGAGCAGACCGAATGATTATACGTGCTCCTCATAATCCAATGCCTCCAGGAGCATTACCGGGCAACTTGCGTGATATTCGATGAAACTCCGTGGTAAGAGGCACTGTGCAGCCTTACATGTATTCCAACCTGCCAACACTCCAAGTGCAGCCGCACACATCAAACGACCGTCCCCAGAACAGGCCTGATCATGGGCCAGTAATGGACCCACTAACAGATCATAATCCAGGTCACCGCATGATGTATTGGAGAGGCAGATATCCAAGGCCCAACAGAAAGGGCACGGTCGGCAATAGAACACAGGTTGCACGCAAGTGAAATAGGCAAAGCGAAAGGTAAGCCCACAACTCACACCAAGTTTTGCCAATGGCAAGCATCCAGAAAGTTGTTGCATTCGGTCACGGTACAGTCGCAACTGGCCGGGTCTGTGTAGTACCGCATGATGGGCAGCCATTGCGTAACAGGAGCAGAAGTACCAGCACGCCGCACGCCAGCAAGAGGATCAACGGAAACCCTCCAAAGGCGCTGGAAAAATAGAATGAACAAAAGCCGGTGTTGCCCCAAAAATCTTCTGAAAAGAGGACACAAGGCCTGATCCCACAAGTTTAAAAAAATGTGCTAGGCCTTCAGTGTCAGACGCATTAAATATCTGGTGTATTAATTCTCCAAAATGGAGTGGGAGATTTGTGTTCAGCAGCAAGTGTATCTCGCTTGCGGTTCTCTCCACCTGCAGTTCGAAGGTCTCTCGCGCTGATGTGAGAGCCACTTCTTGTTGAAACAATAGCGCTTTTAGTCTGCTTAGTTTATTGAAATCTGATTTCAAAGTTGGAATTGAAGTCCAAAGTGAACTATCTACGGTTGCATGCAGGGGTGGAAAAAGGACATTGCTACAACAACTAACACATTGTGAAACCGTTATCCTGTACGGGATCCCGGCCCGTAAGCCGCAGCAGTCATGGATATTCAAAATAAGATAACTGCCATTCGAAAGCAAAGTTGATACGGGAATAATAGCTGGGGCTGGCATACCTTTTAAAAAACAAGCCAGATTATGGGCCGAAATGTTACAAGTGCTGTGCAATTTAACTTGTTTGCAGACTAGGGACTGTCCTACTGTGGAATCGCAATTCTCCCCTGTGAGGAAAACCTCCTTATCCGCTCGCTGACATCTGTATGTGAAAGGCAACAACCACAATTCATGAATAAATGCACTTCCCAGGAGCTCAAAGCGTCCAACAGGAAAGTGTTGCATGCAAGAGGTAAACTGAAACAGTGAAAAGGGCAGTGAAATAACACCATGTATTACAACACAGCTGAATCTGTCTCTGCTACAGAGAAAGGTAGCTGTTCTAATTGTTTTATATGTAATAATGTGAAAGTTGCGTCCTTCATCAACATAAATTTTTGTTTAGGAGTCAAATTAAATGGTAAAAACAGTGTAGAATAATTCAAATAATCACATGGAACTTTTCCATTTTTGAGCGTTTGTAACGTCCATGCAAATTGCATTACACAGCACAATTGATTTTGACCATGATACAACACAGATACATCATTCTGTACAGTATCAATATTGGAGGAAACAATATTATCCAAGGTGTAAATTCCGGAAGACAATGTATTAATGCTATTATCTACAACTGCAAGAAATGTTTCCAAATTAGCTTGGTCAATTTGGCGCAGGCGCACCAAAGCTTCCATCTGCGAGAGTTTCCACAATTCATTATATACTTCATACATAAATCTTTTTGATCGTGGTGATTTTGGACCCAAAATAAAATCAGCCAAATTAATGTCACTCAACAGAAGGGACAGGGTTGCTTCACTGAATTCAGTGTGGCGTGTCCCAACCATTGCTGACACAATTTCCCCACCGAATACGTGGTGACTGAATGAGAATGTGGGAAACGTGGATCAGGTCTACTTCGCGTGAAATCCGACATTGCATTAAGAAAACGCAGTTGATAAGCATTGGAGCTAGTTGGCCACAATAACTACCCCAAGGGGTCAATAGCAGAAGAAATTATACTACCATTTTGGAGCAGCGCAAGCAATACATCCATCATCTGATTGGTGTGTGTACGCCATGTATCATACTCAGCTAATGAGGGAATAGAAGGAAGATTCACATTTTTTGCCGTTTCCAAACCAAAACAAGTAGTTTGTTGCACTGTGTCATTTAAAAACATAATTTGAGTCAGAATGAGACATGCACGATGCAGAGCTTCAGTGCCTTGCACCTGCCAATCTTTAGTACCCCAAATAGATTTCAACGCAATGCTCTCTTTCCAATGTTCATAACCATGTAAGGCCAAATCAGTCCTAAAGGAATTAGAATAAATTAATTTAGTGTGCGTAAATATGAATTTAGATTGGTATGGCAACTTTAACTTGTAGAAATAGGACTTAGGATTGGAAATATTATAATGGGAAAAGTATGTGAACTTACTCCGTATAGTATTAGAACTCCCCTGTAAAGGAGTCGGACAATGTTCCCACTGTGGAAAATTAAAAATTGGTCTTAAAGTGTTCGTTTTGTGCAAGAAACGATGGCCATAATGTTGGTAACAGAACAAATCCGCATAATTAGCCGGATTCAAATATAAATCTTCAGCATCAAAAGCAGCATAATATTTTAAATCAGAAAACAATAAATGAACAGCCTGAACATCCCAGTTGTCAGAACGGACGTCCGTTGATACCACATCTCCTAATGAAATGCGGAGTACGTATGGAATGTTCAGGACCTCCTTCGGGCCATGAATATCGAATGCAACTTTATCACAAATTATACCATCAGCACCAGGGAAAGCCTAAATGTTCATGAGGGCTTGATCTCTTTTCATTATATGGGATGATGTATGGGGAGCCAGAACTCCGGCAACAAAGTTTACAGCAGAGCGTGCAGGCAAATAATGACCATTGATGAGTAAAAAGAACTCTGTCACAAACCCAATCCACATGAAAAGGAATATAAGCGTGAGTACCATCCAGATGTATGTCCAGGGTGGGACTAGGTAAGTCTTCTTGAACCAGGCAAAGAAAAATACGCGTACGTGTCGGAGGGGTTGCCACAGATGAGGACGAAGAAGATTAGTCTGACAAACAACTTGTACGATCCATATAATAACCACTCGCTCCCAAACGAAACAATGGAGGCTGGGCAGCATCAGTTGGATTATGGATGGTACCATCCGGAACATCGATGACGACCTCAACTGGAGGACAATCATACTTGATGTGTTCATCAGTGGAAGTAGAAGTTACAACAGGCAAGAAATCAATAGAAATTTCCAACTCCCCCTCCATTACTCGGGGAGTAGTCGAGGAAGCTGAAGCCATCGGATTCAGTGAAAGATCTCGGCATGGACTACTTGGAGTCACACTATTCAGTATCGGCCATACGGTGTAGCTTGATATTATCAATAGAAATAAATCTGTTTTCCTTGGGGCCAGGCAAAGGAGGCAAAATTACTGTACGAGTACCCTTCAACTCAGGTGCACAATAAGAGGGACCAAATTATTTTTTGTTCTCCAACTTCTCCTTTACCAGATCACCAACTTTAGGAAGCCATCCAGTAACAGGAATCAGCACTGCTGCTTCAGTGGACTTTGCCACTGGATTCAAGATAGCCTAGCTGATGAGGGTTTTGAACCCGAAACCGGTCCCAGGATGCTTGTTTCCGGTCCAGGGAAGACATGGCTTGGCAGTTTGGGCTGGACTGTTCCCATGAGGCACAGGGTCAGACTGATTTGCATATGGCCATGTTTGAACTGGGGTGGTGGAGTGAGCTAAAGAATGATGATGGATTAAACCCAGATCAGTTGACTGGGGGTGAGTGTTTGATTTGCTCTAATGCTCCGTCCATCATCCCCTTTGGTATCGCTTTGTTCGCCCTAAGTTGGCAGGGTATGCCCAGACGTGGGTCCCTTGCTCACTTTGCCACTGGATTCAAGATAGCCTGGCTGATGAGGGTTTTGAACCCGAAACCGGTCCCAGGATGCTTGTTTCCGGTCTAGGGAAGACATGGCTTGGCAGTTCGGGCTGGACTGTTCCCATGAGGCACAGGGTCAGACTGATTTGCATATGGCCATGTTTGAACTGGGGTGGTGGAGTGAGCTAAAGAATGATGATGGATTAAACCCAGATCAGTTGACTGGGGGTGAGTGTTTGATTTGCTCTAATGCTCCGTCCATCATCCCCTTTGGTATCGCTTTGTTCGCCCTAAGTTGGCAGGGTATGCCCAGACGTGGGTCCCTTGCTCACTTTGCCACTGGATTCAAGATAGCCTGGCTGATGAGGGTTTTGAACCCGAAACCGGTCCCAGGATGCTTGTTTCCGGTCCAGGGAAGACATGGCTTGGCAGTTCGGGCTGGACTGTTCCCATGAGGCACAGGGTCAGACTGAGTTGCATATGGCCATGTTTGAACTGGGGTGGTGGAGTGAGCTAAAGAATGATGATGGATTAAACCCAGAACAGTTGACTGGGGGTGAGTGTTTAATTTGCTCTAATGCTCCGTCCATCATCCCCTTTGGTATCGCTTGAGTGGACGAGGGCGAATGATCTCTAGCCAATGTGTCACGGGTCTTTTGTAGTTCCTGTAACATCGTAGAATGGTTATCTACGTCAAATGTTGCGGCAGCTGGCACAAAGTCTAGACCATCAAGGTCTGGCACAAACATTTTAATGCCAAAGAGCATCTTGTATGGGGTTTGCCCACCCAGAGATCTTCTAGGAAGATTATTTAGTGCACGCTGAACCCCATACAAATGAGTCAGCCAACTCCTGCCAGTACCTTAGACTTTAAGACACAGTTCATTCGCTCCCATATTGAATTGTCCTCAGGCCTGTATGGAGACGAAAACTACACCAGCATCCCCAGAGACTTCATCGCAACCTTGTAAGCCTTAGAGGCAAACGCAGGACCTTGGTCAGAATGGAAGGTGCCACAGGCATAAGTCCTGACAAAGACAAGCAAAAATCTAATGACATTTCGAGCGTCAGCACTGCGTTGCGGCCAAACTCACGGGAATCGAGTGCACGAATCCACTGCAACCAAAAAATATGTTTATGTGCAGTGTCAGATGTCTAAGGACCGCAGTGATCAAGATAAATACAACCAAACGGTTGATTAGAAATGTAAACTTGTGTATGTGGAGGACGTGTAACCGTAGAGGGTTTAATCTGTTGACAAATGTCACAAGATAGAACATAATTACGGGTTTGTTTGTATAAACCACACCACCAATAACGTTGCTGTAAAAAGGAACAGTCGCAGAAACTCCGGCATGTGCAGAAGCCATGCCTTCATGTGCAGCAATGATTAACAGCAGTCTGTGGTCCTCGTTGGTAATCAACCGATCCCCAACGTACGGAATAGTTGCAAATGGGACTTGATCTATAGATAAGTGATATGAATAATGTGAAGGAAAACCTGTGGAAACTCTGTTCCATCCTTCGTTGTAGCAATTGCCACAAGAATAGCATTATCAATTTTAGTCATGGAACTAGTGACGGCTGCTAATGAACATCTGGCCACTACAGATTTGGCTGCCTCATCAGCCAAAGAATTACCAACAGCATGTGCTCCCACACGCCTATGTCCAAGAGTGTGGATAACATGTGAGTGGCAAAAGTTCCTTAAGGTCGGCCACTCGGACCCAAAGCGTTTTATGCTTTATTGCACTACCTTTAGAGTCTCGATAATCATTCTGAGACCAAAAGAATAAATTGCCATTGAAAGCCTGCACACAGTAGTAGGAATCGCACACAGCAAGTGTGTTCACATCAGGATCAGCGAATTCTAGAGCTAAAATCAAAGCACGCAGCTCCGCTAATTGAGCTGTACAGTCCCCAAGCGCCTGTGTATGGACTATGGAAGACTTAAATTCACCATTTACAATTGAGCCAGCCACTATAGCGCAAGCCGCCGAATAAGCATGCTTTGACCCAACGGCTGGCTGAGCAGAACCGTCGGTATAGATGATACATCTGTAGTGATCCAGAGGAAGCAAAGACAATGGAGGTGGATGAACATGTTCATATTGCAAAAACTCCTGTGTCTGCAAAGAGGGATCAAAGATAAAAGTGACATCAGCCGATGTCAAAGAACTTGCCCATTGTATCCAACGGGGATGTAAAGCTTTAGAATTCTAAACACTCGCCTTTGTCACTGCTTCTAAAGCAGGTACAGGCGAGACCATAAGAATGCGTTTCCCCTGCGCCAGAGAGCGTTCCTTCAGAATCGCCATCTGGACCGCCGTAAGAATTTTCTCAATGGTGGAAAAACGCATCTCGGCCGACGTGTACAAGTGCGATTTGTAAGCAATGGGGACTGTGTCTCCCTCATTGAACGTCAAGTATGTGAAACCTACTGTACCAGGCACAATCCTTATGTTCAAATTTGTGGAATTGTCACGAGTTAACAAGAAGTTAGTTGCAAGCAGATCAGACTGCAAAGACCGAAGAATCGCGGTATGTTCCGGAAGCCAGCTGGAAGAGGAAAAAGAGGGTTGTAACAATGCGTAGAGCGGCTTGATACGCTGGGCATTATCAGGAATATATGTCCTCCCAAAATTCAAAATACCCAGCAAAGATTGTAACTTCTTGAGAGTAGAAGGAGATTGCAATTGAGCACATTCCACCAAAAAGTGAGGAGCTAACCCCCTACCTTCATTGTTGAGCTCGTAACTAGGCCTGGGCGGAAAACTACGCTACGCTCGCGTAGTTTGCGTAGTTTGCGCAACTACGCGCTATGCGAATTGCACGTAGCACAATGCGAAAACGTGTAGCGTAGCGTAGCAGGCATTTTTTGCTTGCTCGCGGTCCTCAACGTCAAGTTGGCGACTGCGAGCGAGCAAAATGACATCCCGGCGAGACTTTTTCCTCGTTCGCGATCAGCAACATCAAGTTGCCGATCGCGAGTGTGGAAAATAAACCTCCCGGCGAGATTCTCAACGCGGGGAGGTCAGGTTTCTCATTGCGAGTGGTCGCGTATGCTCGTGACCGCTCGCGATGAGAAACTACCAGTCCGCGTTGAGAAAACTGCAGCTCGAGTACAAATCTACTCGAGCGGCAGAAAACGACCGCTTGCACTGTGCAAGATGCCGTTTGCAATGATTGCACAGTGCGGACAAGCATCCGGCACTGTGCAATCATTGCGAACAGCATTTCCTACCGCACTACGCAGTTCGCATAGTGCTACGCGTAGCTTGCGTAGTGCGAACTGCACTTCGCGTAGCTACGCGTAGCGCTACTACGCGAACTACGCCCAGGGTTACTCGTAACCCAAGAAGAGTACCGCCAAATAGGCGATGTGGGACTTGGCAAAATTAAATTTGTACCCCAAGACGGCAAAAGACAGAATGATGCGATCCACACATACAAGATGCGGTATTAATTCGTCATCTGTCAAATAAATGTCATCTACATATGAGAAAGCATCAGGGTCTATGTCGTGCAAAAGAGACACAACACGAGCAGCAAAAGCCCCAGGACTATTCTTATAGCCCGTAGGCAAACGCGTAAACCTTTTCAACCGCGGTAAATGTGATCAAGTCACGGCTTTCAGGAGCCAAATTGTGACTATAAAATCCATTGGATATATCAAGTATGGTTTTATATTTTTTACGTACTATTTTACTTATCAACACAGAGCTGTGGGTGTTCTGTACCGCAAACGTACGAACATGACTGTTCAAATTTCTGTAATCCAAAACTATGCGATATGAACCGTCCGGTTTCGATATCGGAAAAAGAGGATTATTCATTGATGAAACACAGGGTTCAATCACACCCTGATATTCCAACTGGGTCAAAATTTCAATCACAGACGCTTTTGCATCTCGCTTGATCGGATATTGTGCTTGTGGCTGTGGCATAGATCGTAAAGGAATTTCATGTGCTGGTGAATCTTTATCCCAGCCCACCTGATTACGATACATAGCCGGCGCTAGGGCTAACGCCCATTCCGACGCGTAAGCTTGTTTAGTCTCTTCAGAGACGTAACGGGAAAAACTCGGGAGTATCATGTCCTCCCCCGGGAAGAATCCATATTGAATGGAGGAGGCAAATCCGCCTCCACCAACAAAATGTCATAAGAGGAGCTATGGTTGTCCCAAAAGACTGCCTTAATTGTCCGTCGTATTTCACCTTCAATTTGGAGGACTATCTCATAAAGCCTATCAGGGGTGCAACTCGTGTATCTGCAGTTTCCACTGTAATGACAGTATCAGTTGCTCTCGCCTCCAGACAAGGAGTGCCTCCCGCACTTTGGTAACTTCCGCTGCGCTGTCGAGGAGTGTCACTGCCCATCTTCAATCGAGGAGCAGGGTTCTCACCGTCTGAGGCATACTTTGCTGTTAAAGCAGCAACTTTCTTCTTCTGAAACGGGGCACGATAAGGAGGCTGTCTCTCCGGTTTGGCTTTTACATCAAACTGGCGCGGCGGATCATGTCGTTGTTGAGTGGTCTCACCTTGTCTGCGAACCTGCCGCTCTATTCCACCGAACTGTGGATCCGATGATTCCTGAAAGGAACAAGGAGAGCGCGGATCAGGAACTTGAAACCTCTCTGGTGCCTTAATTTTAGAGCGGTCACGCAAATCATATCTACATTCAGAAGCATCAGGTGTCAGTGAACCCGCACGCAAACCTTGCTTCTGCTGATGCTGCCGCTGATTTCTATTCCAAGCCTTTTTAGGAAAGACTGGATGCCCCTCCTTTTCAGGCTGGGGCTTATTCTGCATTTGAGTAAAAGGTCTAATTCCCAGATTATTGCGTCCCAATGATTTATATACGTTCGCAATGATCTTTGGCAATTCACGTTGTTTATCCACATCAGCCACTGCCTCCAGGCGCTGACTCACCTGCAAGCTAACTGCTTCCCCCTTGACGTTAGCAAGAATCATGTCGGAGACAATATGGAACACACCAACTAATCGCATCCCCAACTCCAGGGCAGCCTCTGCCCCGTGTTCATCTTGTACCTTTTTAAGAACCGTCAGAAGTACAGTCATGGAGGGGGTGCCAAAACACAGCGAATAAACCGCCGCAAACACCTTCCCCCAAGTGGTGCAATCAGCCAGATTGGGAATAATACCTTTAGACAAGCTCATTGTGAGGATCCTTTGTTTATCCACAGGAGAAGTATGTGGAAAAACTGCTTCGAGTTGCTCCAATTTTTCGACCAACCAGAAAGGAAAATCATCCTTATTCTGCAGACGCTGCCCCATCACTGAGTTAATCATGATAGGACTAATAACCATGCCACCACCATGCCCTGGTGGCTGAGTGGCACCAGCCGGTGCCGCCAGTATATTAGAGACATATATTGGATGACACTTCTGTGCATTTGAATTAAAGATGTGTGTAATGCGCGTAGCTCTGCGTGTGAAACCCCAAGGTAATTTGGATTAGGTGTAAATCCTGCCAAAATGGGCCATGTGGCTCCGTCAACCGATAAAGTGCCGAGACGGACCACCGAACAGGGTGAGGAAGGGTGCCATTAAACCATATGGTATGCTCCCAAGCTGACAACGGAACTTCAAGTAAACGATATGGACGGTAAACTTGTGGAACTGCACCACGTTCATATTCATGAAAGAAGTGATCGGTTCCATCAACAGCTGGAAATTTAACTCAAGAGTAAAAAAATTCAAAGCGAAAAGCAGCGTCTGCCTCAACCACAAATATAAATTCCGCTCCCGCAACCGGTACACCATGTTGAGTCAAATGAGCAATGCTAATCACCATTAGAGACACTGGTAAGTAAGAAAGGCAAACGGTAGCGCAATACTGGGTCAAAAACAAACAAAACCTTTTAAAATTCAAGCTTGAATAACCTATAAAACATCTAATATAGGAGGCTAAACCCTCACGCCCTGGACGTCTCCGAAACGGGTGAGAGGGTATTGTGGACAAGCACAAGTGCTACTTAGGGGGTCCCGTGAATAAGTACCAGACCAAACGTTGGTGGCACCATATTGCAGGGATTCTGCACATACACAGAACTATGCGCAGGATTATGGGACCTCGGTGTATAGGGGCTAAGCCTTCCCACCACCTTAGTGCCCACGAGCCCAGGACTGACTAGCTTTAGTGTCTCACTCACTCTCCTACACACTCACGAAGAAGCAAATGATTAGACACCCCAGAACACAACACTCCCGGATCTCTCAGGAATCGCTGTAACAAGACGCACCTTTTTGCTCACACTCTCATACTTGTCCACTGATAAGAACTGACCGAGACACGAATATAGTTTAAAATGTTTATTTCAACTATCGTGCTCTAAAATGCAGTGTACAGGCCACAACAAGCAGAAAAATGCATAACACTAATATAGTTAGCGTTGCAGCTTGGCCATCCATCATAAAGGGAGATGTCATCATATAAAGACAATGGAGAAAGGACTATGGTGCCTAACCTCCCTCCCCTTGGTAACAAGAAGTATTATTATATAATAGAAGATCTCTGGGTTTTGTCAGCAGACCCCATACCTTAGACTATAGATGGTAAATCTGCATCATAGATGTGTGATGCTCTTCTCCCTGGAAAGGTCCCTCTCCAAGTGTGTGTTACTTAAACATGTATCACCATAATATCAAAGTACCAGTCTCCAGCAGCAGCTGCATTAGTATGTTTTGTCTAGGTGCTACGGCCCGACCAGAACAGAATAACAAGGGGCATTGTTTATCGACTTTGCTCACAATGTTCAGACTAAACTCCAGGAACAGGCAGAGAAAGAACACAGCAGACAGTTCTCATGTGAAAGGCATAAACAGAGTATTGCAAAAATAAAGCCATGTAGAAACGTGCGCAAAAGCTGCATCATGGCTGCAGGGCTCATGATAACCTAGCGATGTCGACAATGTCCCTATCGGCCACGTGACACACCGAAGGGTTTAGAATCAATAGGCCTGATCAGCGATATGTCAGAACACTCAGGGGTGGTGACGTCATATAGCTTTGGGAAGTTGTGCCTTAATTGGCTAAAAACCTCAACAATCTCTCAGGTGAAGAAACACTTGTCCCTTCTTTCTGATGACATGGATCTCAGAGATTTCTTGTTAGGTCCCCGGAATCCACGTCAAAAGCGCTTCCTGTATGCAATATACAACAAGCTGTGGAACATTTCCCAACCGGAAGCTGCTGAGAGACTGCGCAAGATTGGTAGGGTTAACTTAGAAAAGGCTTTGGCTGTGGTTAACAATGGTATGATCACATTATCATCCAGAATTTATTCATTGGGCAATATGGTATCGTCTGCAATTGACATAATACAACAAGATATGTCTATTTTACAACATGGACTATCACAACTACGTTACATTGTATTATCAAGCTGGATGTTGCAAACTATATGTTCTGGCCACGTGCCGTGGCATTATATCAACAGCACAAGTCTGTTTTCAGCATGAGATCTAACTGAAAAACAGATTTTAAGGGCACGAAGAGATGCTAAATATACCACGTTGCACATTGAAAAGTTAGACCAATTATCTTTCACCGTGGCTGAGACAACATTCACAGACTGGATAATCCATGGTTGCATCACCCTACTGGTCACGACTTTCCAATTCCAGTATTGTCTGCAATACCACCAAGAAGGCAGATATGAAGCGCTAGGGGAAGGTTATGTGCACAAATACTGGGAATTACTATTCTGGTTTAGATTCAGGAATGGGGACACAGTTCTGACTGTGAGAATGTTTTGAGCGTATCCTTAGTATGCAAAGACATTTTACTTCATGGGGCATGCAATGCTTCAGTCGTGAACTTGTCTTGTTATATGAAGGGTTCACCAGCTGCCGTGATTCAACCAGTTTTCAAGCTGCTCTCGAATGGGAGCTATTTGATGCTGAATGATCAAAGTTGCTGCAGAATGGAACCAGGCATCGCTTATCTGGTAATGGTTAATTCCATAGTCACTTGTTGCACTTAAGTGCTATTTCCACCTGCCCGCACAGTTAGGGAGGCAACTCTGTGGCCTTCTATAAATGTTTCCAACATACTCTTTGATTCTCTGAGCAAACTGAAAGACATGCTGTAGGAAGCTGGCTCTGCATATATTATACCAAAGTAAGGTATTGTGTGCACAGAGTCCAGGGGATCCCCAGAGGTATAGCAGAGGCTAAGTTAGATAATCACTAACAGCTCTATTTTTGGTAGTGTGGCCGAGCAGTTAGGCTTTTCAGGAGGGTGTGTTAAGCATTTATTGTATTCACTCAATCGAAGCTGATGTCATACACTCAGAGACAGAATCCAGACCAATTAGGCAAGTATAAAAAAGGTATACTGATAGTTTATTTCTAGAACCAAGCAGGACTTGGTATAGGTAGATAATAAGTACTTTCAAATGCACAACTGTTCAAGGGAATTCAGTTGTTCTGGTAATTGTAACAGTTACAGGTTGATATCACTTTTCAGAATACTTGGCATTGCACAGTAAATAATCTGTGATTACTTTCGGATTACATTACAATAGTGCTCACTCTTCCCCATACATTAGCAGTTCTACATAGAACAATTTCTAGATCCAAAATCTCATACTATGAGTCTCCGTGGGAGGAAAAATGGTCATTGAACGTAGAGGTAAGTATTTGTCTTACGAGGTTGAGGTTTCGGGGTTAGGACCAAGGTTCCCCACGGTCCAAGTTAACACTCTAATTGCACTACCAGCGGCACTGGGGTGGCCGGGTGCAGAGTGCAGGGGCCCAACGGTAGCCAATGGGCTAAAAGGGCCTTTGGTTGGGGTCTGCTGGCAAGCAGGCTACTTGAGTGTGGGAGCAAAGCTTCTAAGGTTGGGGTTGGCACTGCAGGGGCCAACAACCGACACAAGAACTGTACCGCCAGCAGTACCGAGGCGGCCGGGTGCAGGAGGCAAAGCGAACGTCGCGGTCCCTGGGCTTCTCAGTGGAGATTGTTGGTTTGCTGAAGGCTCGGTTGGGGGGACTTCTTGGAGGTGACCAACGACTGGGAAGGCAACTGGGAATCTGAGAGGATGCTTGGACACCATCGGTTGAGCCACCCAAGGCAGGGAAGGCGTTGAGGGCTGGGGTGTCTTCGGCTTCTGTTCCCTCAGGCTGCGATCGGTCGCGGTCGGCATCAGTCAGACAGACGCGGTCGGACTTCCTGGACCGCTTCAGACAAGGTAGCAGTTGTCTTGGCGCCTTCGGGAAGACCCTTCAAGTAAAGGCTGCAGGCTTAGTTCCGAAGCTTGTGGGAGGTCAGGGGCCACTGGATCCCAACTTAGGATCACCGTGGGAACTTCTTTGGAGTATGGGGCCACTCGACCTTGGGCCGTGGTGGCCGGGTGCAATGTGGTGCAGAATCGTGGAGTCCGGACTCTATCGGTTTGGTCTTTGGTTAGAGCAAATCCGGTGCTCACGGGAGACAGAGTTGCAGGGCCGGACTGGCTACCGGGCATTTTGGTGGGCTGCCGAGCTGGGGGTCGATTTCACTTCGGTGGGGGCTGATTTTATTGGATGGGGACCTGTATGCACTTCTAAATAAACAAAGCAAAACAAATGGTTTTAAAGCATACTTTAAAACCATTTGGTTTTGCATTGTTTACTTAGGAATGCCCGGTAGCCAGTCCGGTCCTGCAGAGTTGTTAGTTGAGTGCAGGGCAGGTCTTCCGGGCTCTGGGGGTCTGCTGCTGCAGGACACACCGGTTTCTTTGCTGTAGGCAGGACGTGGTAGGGACAGGCTGGTAGGGCTGGGGCCAAGTCAGTTGGTGTCCTCTGTTTCTTCCTGGGTCAGCACAGCTCTTTGGTCCTGCTTCTTTCTTCCTCGAATCTGAGGAGGCAAGGTTCAGGGTCACCTCTAAATACTAAATTTAGGGGTGTTAAACAGGAGTGTAGGTTGGGACCAATGTGTCCCTTCCTTGGGGTGGGTACACCCCCTATTATGCCACCCTCCAGTGGGAGGGGGCATGAGCCTCTTCCTAATTGGCTAAGTTCCCTCATCTTCAAGATGGAGGTACTGAGATGTGTGCTTTACTTTGCTTCCCTCACCTAAGGGGTGGGGTTGGCAACGGTGGGCACACCTCTTTTCCTAACTTGGATTTCCCGCTGATTCTCCCGCCCAAGTAGGGGCCAGAACCGGTAGGAGCCAGTTGCCGGGGGCAGCAAAAGGCAGGGATAGCATCCAAAGGAGGCAGGCCTTTGAAGCTTCCCCTTTCGTGGGCGCAGCCCATCCTAGGGGAGGAGGCATGACACCTCTACCCAGGATGAGCTTTGTTTCTGGATCCAGAGAGCGGAGGCCCTCTACCCAGGGGTCCAGAAACCTGTCTGGTGGTGGCAATGGGGGGCAGCCATTCAGGAACCACACCAGGGCTGGTCAGTTTTCAGGGAGGATTTCTAAGATGCCCTCTGAGTGCATTTTACATTAAATCCCACACTGGCATCAGTGTGGGTTTAATGTGCTGAGAAGTTTGCTACCAAACATCCCAGTTTTGAGTAAAGCCATTATGGAGCTGTGGAGTTCATAGTGACCAACTCCCAGACCATATGCTCCTTATGGCTTTACTGCACTTACAATGTCTATGAATGGACTTAGACACTGCTGGGGTACCGGGCTCATGCCTCTATACCCTTACCTTAGGACTAGTGCACCCTGCTAGAGGGATGACTTACCTAGGCCTTAGGCAGTGGATTGCAGGCATGGCACGCAGGGGTGTGTGCCATGCCGACTCTTCACTTTTCTCTGCACCAAAACATGCAGCCTGCTGTGACAGAGTTTGTAGGTTAAGGTGCAGTGCCCCTAAAGGTGGCACAATGGGTGCTGCATGCCTCATAGGTCTTCCTTGGTCACAGTGCCCTAAGTACCCCTGGTACTTTTTACACGGGGCTTACCTGTGGCCATAGATGTGGCAATTGTGGATACAAAGGTACAATTATGGGAAAGAACACAGGCCCTGGGAACCTGATTGGCAGGGTCCCAGAGCACATCAAGTTGGGTTGCATCAGATGTCAGGAAAAAATGGGGGGTAACCATGCAAAGAAGGGGCACTTTCCTACACATGCTTTTTAAAAAAGATGTGGCCTTAGCATCAGCCAGAGAGATGTTTGATTTCCAGCTTACAAGGGGGCCGATTCACAGAACTAATCTGAGATAAAATCCTAAACTTACTACTTTTGGTATTCACAGAAGGCATTTAGTAGTAGTAGAGTTAGAACTCCTAACTTTACTACTACTAAACTGAGATAAAATCCTAAACTTACTACTTTTGGTATTCACAGAAGGCATTTAGTAGTAGGAAAGTTAGGACTCCTAACTTTACTACTACTAAATGCCTTTTGTGAATACCTAAAGTCGTAAAGTTAGGATTTTGTCTCAGTTTAGTAGTAGTAAAGTTACGAGTCCTAACTTTACTACTACTAAATGCCTTCTGTGAATACCAAAAGTAGTAAGTTTAGGAGTTTATCCCAGATTGGTTCTGTGAATCGGCCCCAAGGTCCTCATCTGAGATACAGCTGCTACTCCATACTAACTTCCCACTTCATTTTGGGGAGCTGGTCCAGTGTATCTTTTATATGTCTGATATGAAGGGAATAGCACACTTTTTAAAATGTAATGGCTCTTGAGTGGTTAGCACCTTTCAGAAATATTTCGGAGTTATACCATCTTTTATACACTCTGTGTTAGGATGCGTTTTTGGAGGTCTCTCGCTTGTCCTGCTACTTGTGGTGGGAATCCTCATTTTAATTTTTCTGCTCCACAATGGACGTCCCAGTTCAAACCAGAATGGAGACAACACTGGCTGTGCTAGGATGCAGTGAGCGCATGATACACTCTTCGGCACACCTCGGCTTCGAGAACTGAATGAGCACTGGTTCTTGTCTTTCAGGCCTGTTTGGCTTCACTGTGTACAACCTGTATTCCGCTGCCTGCTTTGCAGCCATGAATGCGTATTGGATCTATGCCTCAGATCACAATCGGTTGTGCCATTGGACATTGAAGTACTGATGGACCCTGTGATGCTTTGGCTCCTAGTGAACTGGATACCAGCTCCACGATACCCTTACAGGATGCAGTTCCTCCATCAGCAGCTGTTGTGGGAACTGGATGGAATCACCTTTGCTCCATAAACATGCTTTGAGGTGTGCCCATGTGAAACGTCGTCTGCAGTTGCCTGCGACAGCAATGTTGCGACTGCCACTCAGAACACATAAACAATTGGCTTTTCCATGAAGTGGGAACATTTTGGCTCGTTTTTAAACAAAATGATTCCCAACAATATTTTTTCTGCTTTTCTAGGCACCATGGCTTTCTGAGTGCTTGGAGTTTAAACAGTATAATGACTTTTTATGGCTTTTATGAATATTTTAAAGGGAAGCTTGCTTTGAGATGATTTTAAACAGTGGTTTTTGAACTATTTTAATTTGCATTTTGTTATGGCATGCTGCCTCTTTTAGATAGCTTTAATATATCGACTCTTAGTAGGAGGAGTGGGTGTTATGTGCCCGGGTTAGGCCCAAGTAACAAAGCTGCACATTTTTCTTAAATTTGTCGTAATTTTGCACAATAACATTTCTGCTGTGACCTTTTGCACATATTCGCGTGCGTGATAATGTTGGATTTGTTTCTCTGAAACGACTTCTGTTTGCACATCTAGCTTCACATAACATTATCACGATGCCTTGAACACCATATACAAGGCATTTTTATGCACAATGTACAAATGTTGTTCTATCTTCATCCACGCGCCGACAGGGCTATCTACATATCCATAACATTGCTAATCTATACGTACATCACAAGGATGCTTTCTATTACAAATAATGAGCATCTCAAAAGATTAGCAGAGGAGGCACTTTAGCTGACACTTAGGGTCCCTTCATGCTGAGACTTCACCACGCAACAGTCTGACATCTCGTGAGGGGTGTCCAGTTTGTGACCAAGACGGGGTCCTACATTCTCTCCCGCCAGGTAATGAGGGTGGATCGTCACTTGTGGGGATTCTTGGCTTTACACCTGCACACAATCTAGGTACACACAGAGTAGGGTTTGCATAGTAGGAGTACGCCTGATTACTGCCTTGTATCGTATGCCTTCATATACACACTATTTTAGCATCATAGTAGAACTGTATCTACTATTCACTCTTTTGGTGCTTGTAATCACTTTCATCTGCTTCTGTCTACTGATTATCGCAGCACATGTATTCTATACAAGAATAAAGTTGGGTCAATAAATATATTGAAAATGTCCCACTGTGTATTCTCTGTATATTTCTCTGAGAACAAAAGAGCACTAGTGACTGAGCAAGAGGTTCTGATCTGTTACCATGATCCCTGAGGGGTCAGGGTTGTCCTGTTCAGTGGTTGCCAGAAACCATTTTCACCCTGGTAGGATGAGGGGGGCTTATGGTGGCACTGTGAGCTAGCTGGTCTCTAGGCCAACATATCCCACGGGGGTGCTTGGAATCAGTCTAGGCACCTCACCCAAAGTTTATGTTGTCCAACAAATGTGCAGATCCTAGGGATTAGTGGGAAGTATACGACAGCTCTGTTTAACATATTAAGGAACATAGTTTGTCTAATCTTGGTAGCTTCTTGGCTGCCAGTCGAGGCTTGGTATCTGTGTTTGTTAGAGATGTGTATAGAGATTTGCCTCCTGTTGCACAATCATCTAGGAATTGTGAAAGTTATGTAATGGAATTTCAACAACTTAGAGCCTGATTTAGAGTTTGGTGGATGGGTTCTCCATCACACACATGAAAGATATCCTGCCACCTCATTACAAGTGCAAAACGAACAAGGTGATGGATGGAAAGCTTGAATTAATCTCAGTCACTGGCAAACACTCTGGCCACATGCCATTCTATCGTTTTTTTCCCAGCATGCCACTTCAGTTTGGACCCAGCCACATGGATTGGGATGTGGCCCTGAGTGATTGCCAGTGGCTGAGATTAACTCAAGCACTCCATCCATCACCTGTTTGCTGTCACTGTTCCTGCCTTATTACAAGTGCCATAGAATATAATGCACTTGTAGCTCTGCCACTCACATCCCGCCCAATCCCAATGCCTGAGCTCATGTTAAGTGGGTGAGACGTATTGCTGAGTACTGGCAGGGAGCATGGGCAATGCATCAGCGAGTCGCTGCACCACCTGCCTAAAGTCAGCGTGTGGCTGCCTACCTGCTGGTGTGACCGTATCTCGAATACAGCTCAATCCAAGATGACCGCCCTGCATTGTCATCTATTACATCTTTTTTTCCAATAAGAACTGTTACCCATCAAGTGACTATTGGATCCCAGAGGATATCTCTGCAAGTCCTGTTGCAGAGTCCAGAACACTTAATCTTCTCCAAGAATTACAGTCTCTATATAATGTTTTTGTTGAACGTTTTGAAAAACTGGAGGAAGTGCAGTTACATCCTCATCGTGAATTTGACTGTGCAATATCTATCACGCCCGGCTCTACCGTCCCTTTTGGATGAATTTATTCCCTGTTGGAGTCTGAAAAAGAAGTCCTCAGAGCTTATCGGGAAGAAAATCTGCAGAAGGGAATTATTGCTCAATCAAACTCTACTGCAGGGTCCTCAATGTTCGTCGTCCCCAAAAGGATTAGTGATCTAAGACTCTGCATTGACCATAGGTGTGATCCAGCGCAAAACCAATACCTGATCAGGGATCAATACTCAATAATATCACAGAACAATGGCCCATACACATTCACCCAAATCACTGATGCGCTGGAGTCAATTTATATATGTTCAAATCTTTTACTTCTAAAATTCATGTATGACATTCCAAAATATTTATCTAACTTATACATCAACTTACCTTCTATTTGGTCGATGAACCAATTAGTTGAATAGTTGACGGTAATGATACTACTATCTAACTAACTATTCAATCAGCTAAATAAAGACAGACTCTCGTTAAAGTTAATAAAGTTTTATCTCAATTAAATGATAAAAAAATGCTCAATGCATACAGTCACAAGTACAAACAATGAACTCACAAAGGGGAAGAAAAACATCAGCAATTTCAGACAGAGACAACTCATCAATCAAATAATGACATGTGCATGGAGTGGATAGATGAAGAGACAAAAGTTTCAGAGACAAAATACATTTGCAGGTAATTTTGCAAGAACGAGTCAGAATAATACAAACCCAAAGGATCTGTAGAAAACCACCCCTCTGGCCAAAGTGATAGTGGGGGTCCCCTGAAATAGAGTCAGGGAACTAAGATTACAGGGACAGGACAGGAACAGCTAGGCCTCTATGCAAACCGACGGACAGCGACACATCTCCCCTCTCTCTCTCTCTGTAGCCAGCCTAAGCTAACCACACCCCTAAAGGCACCCCAGTTATACCCTAAAACCTACATGTCTGTCCCACATCAGTTGAAACATTTCACGAAACTAGACAGATGATTGGAAAGTTTTAGAGGTGGTCCGTCACACCACTGTGACTTCATTCAAAGTTTGGGCTTATTCATTGTTCTATACCCATTCCCATGATTTCATAATTGTTCCGTTCACACGATTTAATTCATGTTACAATTGCACATAATTTTTGTCCCACGGTCAGTCACATCCCTTGGAAGGCGATCATCTTATTGGCCTTCAACCCCTGCACTTCTTCTGCTGTGCTCAGCACTTCAGTGTGCCTTTGACAGATCAATTTCACTCGTTTATCCTGCCCCTCCTTTATCCGGCTAAGTTAAGGGAAAATGGCGTCTCATCCAGCTCACTATAGCAAATGGAAAATGAACATTCATTAATTATATGATAATGTAGTTTTCACTGTATACCACCCACCTTTGCACTATTCCCTGTTAGCGTTTTTCCTAGCATGGCTTTATGCGAAAGCGGTATTATTTATAATTTCAAAGCAAGCTGCTACATGCAAACTACGAAATGCACATGCGGCCTAGTCATGCATTATTTCTCGTTTCTTTCAAAGCACAATGTAAATATGGTTTTAGTTCTTTCATATATCATCTCACGTTAGTGCACACATGCGCAAAGCTATTTCTCTCGTGTTTATGTAAGGTGCATGCTAGTTTTCTATTACTACCTATTGTTAGTAGGTATTATGGGGGTATTCATTCGAGCAGGTTTCTTTTTGGGAAATCCTGCTCCATCAATCCCCCCTTTGATGGCTTTCTGGAGCCATCATAAAAATAACTACCATACCGAGTGCCATCTTCATTTATCTAAAACTCAGTATTCTTCTCTCTTTTTATGGCACTTTCGTCCAAATCTTTCATCAAATCATAGTATTCTCCTTTCATGTCTTCTAGTTCTATCTCATCTCTTTTCCTCTTTCTTGCTCTCCTTTGATTCCCTGTTTCTGTTGCTTCTCTTCTTCCACTCTTCCACTTACAACATTTATATGTTGTTATTATCACTAAGGCTACTATGGCTACTGAAATAAGTGGCATTATTATTTTCCCTAATAAACTAATCCCAAAGGTAGAAAACCATTTACCTACAGAGGAGAAACCCTTATCAAGTTTTTCCCAGACACCGTCAACTTCCAGTTGGGTCAAATCTTCATGTAATTTTGTAATATTCTTAATATATCCCTCAATACCTTTACTTTTAACAGGGATATAGGTACAGCAGTGTTGCATTTTCAACATGCCACAGACTCCACCCTCTTTTGCCAATAAGATATCAAGGGCAAGTCGTTTTTGCAGAACCATTGATCTGATTGCAACCATTTCAGTGTCAATCATCAGGAATCTACCAGCAGTATCTGTTGATAAACGATCAACCACTGTGGATAACTTTCGAATTTTGTGCGGCTTTAGAATGACTCCAACTGAGGGTATCAGTGCACCAAAAACATCACCTACTATTTCTGAGAAACTTGCTCTCTTATTACGTGTTAGTCCATGATTTATTTCCTTTAGTCTGTTGCTGTTTCGGTCCATGTGATAGACCTTTGGAAAGACAATAGCAAAATAACAACTACCATACCAATGTGCAGGCAACCTATAGTAGGCTTTCTTACTGCACACATAATAGTCTCCCGGAAAAACAGGATCAGTTCCACCCTTCAGTCCCCCACCTCCAGTAATTTCGAAGGTATGCTCACATTCACTAGTACCAATGAAATAATTGTTATAGTTAGTTTTCATTCTAAGCAAACATATTTTTCCCTTTTGAGGCCAGTCTAGGGACATTGCAGCGTATGTCTCGCCTTTCTCATAATTTCCCTCTCTAAAAGCCCACGGTGGTACCTGGGACTTCTGTTCAGCAGCCTTTCTTTGGAAACTTTCTCTTCTACTTTCTACCATTTCTATGAATACCCTTTCTTCACCCTGTAAACTACAAGTTAGGTTGTTTTTATAAGCATATCCTACATCTAAAGCCTTAGTAATAAGGAAGAATTCTCCCACATAACGTGCATTTTTACTACTCAAAACCTTATTTAGTTCCTTAATAACAGGTATTTCTGAAAACACTAAATCTATATTGGAATAATGATATTCGAGCTTCCCCATCACGTAAAACAAACTGGTTAAGACACTGCAAGACACACCATATGTTAAAGGAAGGTGATGATACGTCACCCCCTCTGAGACAGACGAAGGTAATTGCATGCACACATAACAATCACTCACATTCGTCGTATCAATGTACTCATACAACAATTTAGTAAACACATTTAACGAGAAATCACTAATTGATTTATCATGATGGAGAATGCTTCCATCCATTTGTTCTATATTAGTACTAGGTGTTCCTTTAGTAACATCATTCACCCTTACACTTGTTACATGATTAGTATTATTTCTGTTGTTGGTTACCATTAGAATAGATATAAGGACAGTTAGTAATATCCACATAGATGTTAATAACAAGACACTACACAAGCAAGTTTTAATACATCTACGTTTTAGACTAGATTTTGGATGTTCAATCACTTTTGTTTCAGTAATTTTCTATTCTATAAAAAATAAAAAAATCTATCTAGACCTATAACTCTAATTTATAAAAAAAAAAATATTTCTAAAAATAGTAGTGTAATCCTTCACTTCAAGGCTTTCTTCTTTACCCCCTTCTTTTATTTCTTTCTTTGGGTCTTCTGAATCTTTTAATTTGTTTTCTTTCGGTTGGCAAGGTTGCACCTTAACTTATCACAGTTCTCTTAAGGCGGTCTTAATTTGCTTTCATCAACTTGCTCAGTATCAGAACTGTCCTTTTCTTCACTTGGATCAGAACTTTCAAATTCTTCCAAAATGATGTAGGTCCATTCTGGTGCTTTGTATTTCCTGCTTGGAATTCTTACTCTCCTTGTTTTTTGTACTAATTCTTCTCCTGACTCTTCGGGTTCTGTTTGACTTGAGACCTCATTACTTTGCTCTGGTCTCCTCTTTGACTTTCTCCTCACAAAAGTGTATTTCAGTCTTTTCACTCCACCTGGCCAATTATCACCTTTTCTTGGTTTCTTGGTTTGAACTACTTTTTCACCTTCTATATCTGGTTCACAGGTTCTCTTATTTGGCCTTTCTTCTATCTGTCCTTCTTCCTGTTTTTCAGCAACTTCTGTTTCTGCTGTTTCGACAGTAATTTCACTGTCTCCTGGCTCAACAGTGAACTCACTTCCTTCTGGCTCAACAGCAGTCTCTTGAGACCCAGTATCTGGTGCCCACTCTACTTGACTTGTGCTCGGCTGTTCATTATCTGTTTGTTCTTCAGAATCTGTCACCCTAGGATCTTCGGCTTCACACACTTCAACCACTGGTCTTTGACTTCGATTTACCAGTTGCTGCTCTTCTTGTCTTTCAAGTGGACTTAGGACTCGTCTGGTATGGCTTGCATGAATCCAGTTTGGCAAACCACCACACTTCACTGCTGTCGTCGTCACCAGAATAACTTGGTAAGGACCACTCCACCTGGGTTCTAAACGCTATTTCCTCACGTGTTTCTTGACAAGAACCCACTCACCAGGACTCAGATCATGAGCTTGATTCGGCTGTGTTGTTGTGGCGTTTTCTCCAACCTGGTGAGACACAGAACGCACCAGATCAGTCAATCCTCTGCAATAATTAAGCACTAGATCATCAGATATACTCATCAGTTAGTTCGCTGGTATATATGCTTGTCTCATTGCTCTTCCCATCAGAATTTCGTGTGGACTCAATACTGTCTTTTTGTCAGGAATGCTTCTAAGACTCATCATTACAAGGGGTAAAGCGTCAGGCCATTTCAGTGTTGTGGATGCAGACACTTTCCCTAACCTAGATTTTATAGTGCCATTGATCTGCTCGACCACTCCGGATGCTTCAGGTCGATAGGCACAATGCAGCTTCTGCTCAATTTGTAATGCTGCACAAATCATCTGAATTATCTCATTATTGAAATGTGTTCCTCGTTCTGTCTCTAAAGTGACTGGAAATCCAAACCTAGGAATCAGTTCTCTCAAAAGCAATTTGGCTACAGTTAGGCTGTCATTTCTTCTCATGGGATAGGCCTCCACCCAACGAGAGAACAAGCAGACGACAACCAACACATACTTCAGCCCAGTACATGGGGGAAGTTCGATAAAATCTAATTGGAAACGGGTAAATGGTCCTCCTGCTCTTCCAATTCATCCCCAACTAACAACTGTCTTTCTGCCTGGATTTTGCTTCTGACAAGTGATGTACCTCTGGCAAAGGCTCTCTGCAATTACCCTGAACTTTGGGTTATACCTTGACTGCTTGAAGAGTCTGATCATTGCATCTCTTCCAACATGTGCAATTCCATGGCATACCCTAGCCATATGGGAAAGTAAAGAATCTGGCAAGACTGGTCTTTTGTCAAAATATTATTATTATTATTATTATTAATAACATTTGTAGAGCGCTACTGTTACCCGTAGGTGTCCTGGGGCTATGTGAAATCTTACCCAAGGATCGAACCAGTGTGATTCTAATCAGTGAACAGCCAGGTTTTTAAAGCTTTTCGAAAAGCCATAAGGCTCGACATACCTCTAAGATATAGGGGAAGCTTATTCCAAGCTTTCGCTTACAAATGGCACATAAACCAGTTTGGCATCAGATGAGCGTAATAGTCTGTTTGGCGTGTACCAGTACAGCCGCTCTTTTAAATAGACCGACCCTGCTCCATAAAGTGCCTTGCGAACCAGACACATTGCCTTGAACATGGTACGCTTCCTAACTGGCAGCCAGTGCAGTTTCCGTATCTCTTTCGCTATTGAAGCGTATTTTGGGATGCCCGACACCAGTCTAGCAGCCGCATTCTGAAGGAGTTGCAACTTCTGCATTGAGCCTTCCTGGATATTGAAGTACAAACTATTACAGTAGTCCAGCCTCGACATAGTGAGAGCTGTGATAACTGTTTTACGACATTCTGTAGGTAACAGTGGCAGAATTTTCTTGCATGACCTCAGAGCGAAAGAAGTAGCAGAGGCCACCGAGTTAACCTGGTCTTTGAAATTGAGCTTCTGGTCCACCCACACACCTAGGTTTTTAACCTTCCTGTTGGGTGCGGGAAGGGGGCCCAAGGAGTCTGGCCACCATTCTGGAGTCCAAAAATTAGGATCATTCCCAAAGCATACCACCTCCGTCTTACTGGAGTTTAGCTTAAGGCAGTTTTGGGCCATCCAGATCCCTACGGCATTCATGCACTCTTTAAAACGAACTGCCGTGCTCTTTGACTCAGCTGGTAGAAGAGACACCACAATTTGAGTATCATCCGCATAAGTAGTTAGACTGAACCCAAATGACTGAATAAGGGGCGTCAAAGAGGACACATATATATTAAATAGTGTCAGACTCAGTGAGGACCATTGCGGGACCCCACATGGTAGTGAGAAAGGTTTGGATACAAATTCCCCCAACATTACCCGCTGACTCCGGTTTAGACCCACACTTCGTCTTCTGCTCGCTTTCTACAACCTGTATTTCTCCAAATTTCCTTTTCCTCATCACTTGCCTCTTCCTGCATCTACCTCACTTCATCCCAAGTTTCAAATGTGGTTGTAAACATAAGATGGCATTCGTATTTCCCCTCTCAATTGCTCTGTTTAAGGCCATTAAATTTCGTGCACAGAAACGTGCTATTTGGTCGGCGTATCTGTTGCCCTTTGTCACATAATCATCTCCTGATTTATGTGCGGCACATTTGACCACTGCAATTCTTTTGGGCAATTGCAAAGCATCCAATAATTCTTTTACAGTTTTGCTGTTACGGATAGGGGAACCTGAAGAAGTCAGAAATCCCCTTTGCATCCATAGCTGTCCAAAATCATGGACAACCCCAAACCCATATTGGCTATCAGTGAATATGGTCACCCTCAGGCTTTTGGCAATTTTGCATGCTCTAATTAGAGCTATCAATTCAGCAATGTGAGCAGAGTTTACCCCTTTTAGACAAGATGCTTCTAGAACTCCCGCTATGGTGCAAACAGCATAGGCAGTGCATAATTCACCTTTCTCATTTCTTAGGCATGACCCATCCACAAATATCTTGCAGTCTTGTTCTTCCAAAGGAACATCCTCTATATCAGGCCTGGGTTTGGTGCACAGTTCTGTCACATCCAAACAATCCTGATCCGCTTCCTCTCTCACTTCTTCACAACGAGAATTCGGCAGTAGAGTTGCCGGGTTTACAGTTGTGCACCTCACCACAGTCACATTTTCAGCACCCAGAATCACTCTCTCGTACTTAGTCAGCCGACTAGAGGTCATATACTGTGTCCGGGTTCGAGTTAAAAGAATCTCAACAGAATGTGGCACATACACCTTGACTGGATATCCCATCACAATCGCGTCGCTTTGTTCCAGACTCACACAAGTGGCGGCTACTGCTTTTAAACAGCCTGGTAACGCTGCAGCCACTGAATCCAAAGTAGCAGAAAAATATGCTACTGGACGTCGTGCCATTCCATGTTTCTAAGTTAGGACTGAAAGTGCACACCCATCTCTTTCACAGCAGTACAACGCAAACTCTTTTGCATAATCAGGTATTCCCAATGCAGGTGCTCGACAAAGACTGTTTCTCAATTTTGTAAAGGCCTCCATACCTTCATCATCCAGCACAATCGGATCTTTCACATCTTTTCGTGCCAACCTCTGTAGAGGTTTTGCAATCAGTGAGAAACAACTGATCCACTTCCTACAGTATTCAACCATTCCCAAAAACATTTGTACTTCTTTTTGAGTTTTAGGTGGACTCATCTGTTTGATCGCATTGATTCTCTCTGGTGTCACCTTTCTGACTCCCTTTTCTATTTTGTGTCCTATGCACTGGACTTCTTGTTTACAAAATTGTAATTTTGCTGGGGACACTTTGTGTCCTCCTTCTGGCAAATGGTTCAGTAGGGCAACTGTATCTGTTACGCATGCCTCTCGTGTCTTTGATGCCACTAAAAGGTCATCAATGTACTGAACCAAAACTGAATTTCCTGGCTAAAGTCTCCAGACATTTTTTTAAGATCTGGTTAAAGATTGAGGGACTCTCGGTGTACCCTTGAGGAACTCGGCACCATGCCAAAACACGGTCTCCGAACCGGAATGCAAACAAATATTGGCTTTCCGGATGTAAAGGAATCAAAAAAAATGCTTGGCACAAATCAATCACTGTGTACCATTCAGCATCACAGGAAATTTGATAAAGTATCACTGCTGGATTTGGCACTATTGGACAACAGGGTACTACAATTTTATTTATTTTTCGTAAATCCTGCACTATTCTGTATTTCCCATTGGGCTTTTTGATACCTATAATAGGTGAATTACAAGGACTGCTCAGTATTTCTTTTAAAATTCCCTGTTCATTCATTTGGTCGGTCACAGGAGTGACTCCTGCAATTACTTTCGGACTCATTTTGTACTGCGGTGTGTTTGTATATACAGCACCCTCTTTCACTGTTACCTGAATCGGATCTACATTTGTCATTGGGCCAATTTATTTTCCTGAAACATCCCACACATCCAATCTCACTGCACTTTTTAACTCTTCCGGCAAATTCTCTTCTGTGAGAAGTGAAAACAACTCATCCACTTCTGTCCCTTGCTTCGCTAGCATCATCTTAAATTCGACGTCCTCATCAGGTGTCTGAAATGCAATACCATCCGGCGTTCAATAGATGGTGCAGTTCATTTGGCATAATAAATATCTACCTAAGAGATTTACTGGACTAGAGTCACATACCACAAACCGATGCATGTCTCTGAAGTTTCCAATATGAACTTCTATTGGACTTGTGACTGGGGTTCTAATATGTTTATTCGAGACTCCTACAACTTGGATAGTTTCTCCCGAGAGGGGTAGGTTTGGAATTTCTGCTGCTCTCACAGTAGAACGGGTAGCACCAGTGTCCACTAAGAATGTAATGTCATTCCCTTCTACTTTTACGTCAACAAATGGACCTGACTGATCTACCGCCAGGGATGCGCCAAGTACGCACTCTTCCTCCCCCCTCAGGCACCGTCATTGAGATGAGTCTGAATCATTCTCATTGCACTGCAACCAATATTGCGGAATCATTTGCACAGTTTGATTCTTACCACTTTGGTCACCTCCGTGAAATCCAGTATTTGCACCGTACCTCTGCACTTAAGCATTCACATTGTTTGGCATGGGAGCTTGTGGCACCTGTAACTGTGGAGTAACTATCTGCTGCTGCTGCTGATTTACACTCACCTCATTGTGCATCTGTGGAATTAAATTTTGATTTGCCCCATTATTCTTTTTAGCAGATCTACACTCATTCTTCCAATGTCCATGCTTTCCGCACACATGACAAGGAATTTTTTCATAGCTTCCTCTCTAATCATTTTACCTCTTCCTCTACCCCCACTGGGTATTTGACTAATTTGATTTTGACCATTCATCTGGTAACCAGCTTGAGTACTATTATTTGCCTCTTGCTGCTCTGCCACTTTCACTTGTGCCCACATCATTTTCTCTTTTAACTTTTTATGTCTCGATTCAATATCATCACTACAATACTTTGCATACCTCAGAATTTCATCTATTGTTTTGCTCTGCCAGCAAATCAAATGTTGCTGAATCATATTACTAATTTCCGGTTTCAATCCAAACACGAAACGATATACAAAATGTCCCATATCCTTTTCTCCAATATTCTCAAACCCACTATACTGTTTAAATACCTGCAATAACCTTTCATAGTATGCATGGACTGACTCTTTTGGTTCTTGGGTCATCCTATCAATTTTAACCCAATCTGTTTCTTTCAGAGATATTTTCCCTTTCAAGAAGGTGATTACCTGATTATACTTTTTCATCACCTCCTCAGATGGTGCACCTGTTTTAGGATCTCTAGGATATTCTTCTTTTGGCCAATCAACGGTGATCTTACATTCTGTCCACAAATCTGCTGGAACGACAATCTCAAACAACCCATCTAAATCCTTCAACAAAACCTTCGAAAATTTCACAAACCTCTCTACCTGTTTATACCATTCAACCGGTTTCTCTCTTAACCTGGGAAATCGTTCGTGAAAGATAATATATCCTGCCTTGTCCATGGAACGTGAACATATCCACCACCTGGAACTTCTCTCATCGGACACACCCTTTCAACTTGTTCTGTTTCTTTTAACGGAAACATAGACACTCCTTTACTAGCTGCTTCTTCCTTCTTTTTCGTCCATCTATTTTTCCATCGATCTACATCTCCCCATTTCTTCAGAATGTTCATCAATTCTTTTATCTGCAATCTTTTTCCTGACACATTCAAACTCTCTAAATCCTTATCAGTGAAGGCCAACCTGTATGATTTTTGCAACACCTTCGATTTTTCTATATCTATTCCATACTCACTAGCAGCTTCGGATATTTTCTCGTGAAGATTCTTTGATCTCCATGTAATGCTTTTACACAAAAATAACAGTTCATCATCTCGGTAAGTCCCTAATCTATCTGGACTTATTGTGCCAATAATCATCTCTTCCAAATCCACTTTCAATTGACTCACATTTATACTCTGTGGTTGCGGTTTTGGCTTTGTCATTTCCTTTATCCAATTATTCAATTCCTCTGGTGAAGGACCTGCTGAACTCCCTGCTATTGGAGTGACATCCGGTCCTATTCTCCTTGGGTCTATTTGTAAACCTCTTTTAGGGGTTTCCGTTATCAACTCACAAACCGGAAGATCCAACAATGTAGTATTCAGATCAGCCTGTCCACTCTCATTCGTTACCGTCACCATTTCACCCCTGACACTGCTTCTCAGAACTGCCAACGTATGTACTTTTGACAGATTTTGCTTTTCTCCATACAATGGGACCACGGGACCAATCCTCACAGGTACCATCAATGCTTCCGCATTCAGACTTAACTGATTCATTTTCTGAACCTGCTCTAGTCTTGCCTTATTCAACAAATTCACTTCATTTTCTCGCACTACCCTAGCTATTTCAGTGACCTGTGGAGTTAATGGGGTTCCCATTTGTGGGGCACTTGGAGTCACCTCTCCTGAGTTTTCCTCATACGGCGGAGGTCTTTTGGTCATAATATCCTCTAACAACTCATCATCAGATTCATTCGGGCCATCCCTTAAACTTGAAGTCTCTATATTTTTCTTTTTCTCTTTACACTTGCCTCCTGTCTGATCATCAGCAACTAGAACGGGGTACAAGCCCTCCGTTACCACAGCTCTCCTCCATCTTTTCAACTTTTCTTCTCTACTCTCAAAAGGATGTTCAAACATCAAATTTCTGTATCTTCTGTTCCTCTATATTTCTCTCTCTCAAATGCCTCAACTTCCCATTCCTCTAAGGCTTCGTACTGGGTTAATCTGGGATTTGGCTCTAGTGAATTCATTCGATTTCTCAAATTCTGCAAAATCCTGACATTAAACGAACCATGTTGTGGGAAAGCAATAACACCATCATCCTTCGTATATTCCACCCAGTTTTCTAACCACATACACGTATGATATCCTCGCTCCAACATCATATAGGAAGCAGGCGTTCTTGGAGGTGGAATAGGAATTCCCTCTCTAGTCACAATCGGTTTATCTTTTATAAAGAAATTCTTTATTTTCTTAAGCAACTTCATTTTTCTGACTCTTTAAGCTAATATATCTCAACAAAATAAACACGGAGGCCTTTCCAAAATTCTACTTATTCTGTTTCTCAGCTCTCGACCTATACCAGCGCAACACACACCAACCATCCAATCAGAGCACTGCTACGTAAGCAAAGTCTCAACCAATACTATCGCGGCTCACACCAACCAACCAATCACAGCTCAATACACGCCCGCTACCTGACCAATGCCAGCGTGGCTATTTCTGATGTCAGTATTACTCGTTCTACTGACCCTCCCTTTGCAAAATAATACGGCAATATATTTCTAAGTATGTTTAATCAAAAGTTTGATTAGTAACAACAACAAAACAATGCTACCTTGTCTGCTCCACTAATAAAGAGAGAGTTTTCACTTTTCCAAGAGGTTTTCTTCACTACGAGTCCTAATAACGACCAGCGCTATTTTACCCTTCAAACAAGCTCCGGGAGGACCTGGTACTCCTCTAGGGATAAGGCCAAAATTTCACAAGAGGACTTTTTGGTGTGAAAAGATGTCTTGTTACTCTCCTGGGGATAAGGCTAGAGTTTCGGAAGTTGACCCTTCGCTATTTCAGACACTCTACTCTCATACGAAATTTCCCTAAATATAACACCTTCAGCCCTCCGTAGCTTCGGTATTATTACAACAGACAAAGTATTTCTGCAGTGTGATTTCTTTACCACACTCTTCTTCTGCCTATTTCAGGCTAAATTCCATTCCCGGGATTCCTCAGGTATCTCCGTACCTGTACTTCTAGACAACATTGAACAGGTCACTAACTTTTTCGTGTTAAGAACATATAATCAATAATCAATAATCATTACCAAACTAATCAATAATTAAACCGTCCTCTGCTACCAAGAAACTGATACAGCGCAAAACCAATACCTGATCAGGGATCAATACTCAATAAGATCACAGAACAATGGCCCATACAAATTCACCCAAATCCCTGATGCGCTGGGGTCAATTTATATATGTTCAAATCTTTTACTTCTAAAATTCATGTATGACATTCCAAAATACTTATCTAACTTATACATCAACTTTCCTTCTTTTTGGTCGATGAACCAATTAGTTGAATAGTTGATGGTAATGATACTACTATCCAACTAACTATCCAATCAGCTAAATAAACACAGTCTCTCGTTAAAGTTAATAAAGTTTTATCTCAATTAAATGATAAAAAAATGCTCAATGCATACGGTCACAAGTGCAAACAATGAACTCACAAAGGGGAAGAAAAACATCAGCAATTTCAGATAGAGACAACTCATCAATCAAATAATGACATGTGCATGAAGGAGTGGATAGATGAAGAGACAAAAGTTTCACAGACAAAATACATTTGCAGGTAATTTTGCAAGAACGAGTCTGAATAATAGAAACCCAAAAGATCTGTAGAAAACCACCCCTCCGGCCAAAGTGATGGTGGGCGTCCCCTGAAATAGAGTCAGGGAACAAAGATTACAGGGACAGGAACGGGACAGGACAGGAACAGCTAGGCCTCTCTGCAAACCAACGGACAGCGATGCATCTCCCCTCTCTCTCTCTCTGAAGCCAGCCTAACCTAACCACACCCCTAAAGGCACCCCAGTTATACCCTAAAATCTACATTTCCGTCCCACATCAGTTGAAACATTTCACGAAACTAGACAGATGATTGGAGAGTTTTAGAGGTGGTCCGTCACACCACTGTGACTTCATTCAAAGTTTGGGCTTATTCATTGTTCTATACCCATTCCCATGATTTCATAATTGTTCCGTTCACACGATTGAATTCATGTTACAATTGCACATAATTTTAAGCAATGTCTGCGGAAGGAGTCTTTTTGACCCACGGTCAGTCACATCCCTTGGCAGGCGATCATCACATTGGCCTTCAACCCCTGCACTTCTTCTGCTGTGCTCAGCGCTTCAGTGTGCCTTTGACAGATCAATTTCACTCGTTTATCCTGCCCCTCCTTTATCCGAAAGGGAAAATGGCGTCTCATCCAGCTCACTATAGCAAATGGAAAATGAACATTCATTAATTATATGATAATGTAGTTTTCACCGTTTACCACCCACCTTTGCACTATTCCCTGTTAGAGTTTTTCCTAGCATGGCTTTATGCAAAAGCGGTATTATTTATAATTTCAAAGCAAGCTGCAACATGCAAACTACGAAATGCACATGCGGCCTAGTCATGCATTATTTCTCGTTTCTTTCAAAGAACAATGTAAATATGGTTTTAGTTCTTTCATATATTATCTCACGTTAGTGCACACATGCGCAAAGCTATTTCCCTCGTGTTTATGTAAGGTGCATGTTAGTTTTCTATTACTACTTATTGTTAGTACGTATTATAGGGGTATTCATTCGAGCAGGTTTCTTTTTGCGAAAACCTGCTCCATCAGGCGACTTAACAAAATAACTATGAAGGACAGGTTTAATAAAGGATATACAGGAGTTTGTTCGAGATTCAATGATTTTAACGAAATGAGATCTTTGGGGAGCCTATCACGTTCTTTGGATTAGAGATAGAGATGATTCAAAAACTGCCTTAAGAATTCCCTAGGGCATTTAAAGAATAAAGTTATGCCTTTTGGCCTCAGCAATGCCCCTGTAATTTTTTTTTTTTTTTGTCAAACTTGTTTTTATTGAGTTGTACAAAGCATCAATGAACAAGCATGGGAGTACATCATATCTATACATTCGGATGTCGCTTTCAGTCATCTATTACCATGTACAGATTCTGTCCAGTGATCCGAGTCTTCTCTCATGCAGTTCTTACTTTATGTATTACCTGCACATCTACATTACTGATTGATACAACAAATAAAGAGGATAACAATATCAAAAACATACCCTCTATATCGACAGTCCATTCTTCCTCCCCAGTCCCTCCCCCCTCCCCAGCTCCTTTCCTAGTGGAGTATAGATTTGTTATTTCTCTCTTTTCAGCGCTGGGGATAGGGGGACCCGGGGTCGTGCTATAGTGAGAAAAGAGGGAACGAATAAATCATAGTGGGGTAAAGTGAACAACTTGGAGTGTGCGGGGTCTCGGAGGTCCGGAGTATCTAGTCTTGTCTTGCGGTGGTTACATATGGACGTGGCGGGTCAGGTTAAAATTTAAACAGGTGGAGCGCCCTGATTCTCGTGGGACAGGGGGTTAATGGGAGACCGCTGGACAAATATTCGACCAAGGGGCCCCATGCAAATTCAAAGCTTTTAAATTCATCCCTGTAAATGTCACTCAGGCGCTCCATAGTAAGTGCCTGCCATAGCCGTGCGTGCCATTGAGTTATGGCTGGGGATTCTTTCTTTTTCCAGGCGGCAGCTATCTCCGTTTTGGCTGCTCCCAGGCAGAGCCATATAATGGCTTGGTCGGCTTTAGTTTGGTGTTTCAGGGATGGGTCTCTCAGTCTCAACAACGTGTATTCTAGGGAGTCTGGTATGGGATAGCCCATTATCTCTTTGATTTGAGCCAAAATTTCTGACCAATAGGGGCGAATGGACAGGGAGTCCCACTATATATGGTGGAAATCGCCCAGCAGTTCACAGCCTCTCCAACAAAGATCCGAAGTGTTAGGAAATATTTTCTTCAGTTTTTCCGGATACAAGTACCAGTCAAACATTATCTTGTAGTGGGCTTCGCGTTGACTGAGGGAGTGACAGTGGCGTTTTATATCTTTCCAGAGGCCTTTCCACTGGGTGTCTATGATATTTTGTCCCAATGTGCGTTCCCAGAATTCCAGATAGCGTGGACGCCTAAACGGCAGTGTGTGCAGTAATAGGGAGTATAAGAAGGAGATTGCCCCTTTCACTGAGCTGGCACCTTTCGCATAGCGCTCCAAGGGTGTGAGTTCTCTGGTTGCCCCTTCTCTAATCTCGGGTTGGAGGACCCAGTGGCATAATTGGAGGTACCGAAAGTGTTCCATGTTAGGTAGGTGGAATTCCCTTTGACAGGTTGCTAATGTTAAAATGTCCCAGTTGTGGAATATGTCAGCCACAGTAAGGCAGCCTCCCTCCCGCCATGTGTTGAAAGGTCCTGGCTGTAGTGCCGGTGGAAATGCAGGGTTGTAATGAATGGGAGTGAATGGTGAGGGGAACGTAGACTACCGGGATCTGTTTTAGTATATTGTCCCATACTTTACGCGTCGTCCTAGTGGGTGTGCTAATGTATGCGTTTGCCGATCAGTCTCCCCTCGGCTTCCAAAGTAAGTCCCATATTACTCTACCCGCGATTGCTCAGTCCATGTGTAGCCATGTTGGGACCATTCTACTAGCACTCGAAGTTGGGCTGGTTTGTAAGAGAGGTCCAGATCTGGCATCGCCAGGCCCCCCTCGTCGGTAGGCTTCCTAAGGAGATGAAACGGCAGTCTTGGTCTCTTGTTTTGCCAAATGAATTTCCGCAAGAGTGTGTGGGCCTCATGTAAGAACTCTCTTTCAAGTGTTATGGGCAGACTTTGAAATAGATGGAGAAATTTCAGGAGAACTACCATTTTAACGGCATGTATTCTGCCTAACCAGGAGAGGTAGAGGGACACCCATCTTTTCAGGTCCGTTCGTAGCTGGCATAGGAGTGGTGGGTAGTTAGCAGCAAATAAACCTGACATTTTTGGAGTTAGTTTTATTCCCAGATATGATAAATCTTTCTTGGCCCACTGAAAGGTAGTTGATACCACTTGTTCACTCATTTCTGCCTCCGGTAGTGTTAGGTTAAGGAGGAAGGATTTATGAAGGTTGATGCGGAATCCTGCTACTATCTCAAAGCTTTCCAGTTCGTCACTTATTTTCATGATGGATTGGTGCGGATCCGCAATGGTTAGTAAGATATCGTCTGCGAACAATGATATTTTGTGTTCGTCAGGGCCGAATGGTATTCCCTTAACCCCTCTACTGTCTCTAAGTCGGGTGGCTAACGGTTCAATGCTGAGCCCAAAAAGGAGTGGGGATAGGGGCAACCTTGCCTCGTTTCCCATCCAAGAGGAAGGAGTCGGAAGCCATGCCGTTGACTAACACTCTAGCACTGGGGTCCATGAAGTTAGCTTTGATCATATTGATAAATGTGTTGCAAAAGCTGAATCGTTGAAGTGTCTGAAAGTGAAAACTCCAGTTCACTCGATCAAATGCCTTCTCGGCATCTAAGCCGAGAAGGACCATGGGGATCTGTCGCTTACTAGTTTTTTCTATGAGGTGTATCACTCTGCGTACGTTGTCATGGGTCTGTCTCCCCTTAATGAATCCCGATTGATCTGGGTGGATCAATCCTGGCATCAAATTTTCTAGGAGGGTAGCTAAAAAAATTTAATACAGTTTAGCGTCCAAGTTAAGTAGTGCTATGGGGCGCTATGAACCGCACTGTTTTGGGTCTTTCCCGGGTTTGGGAATCACACATAGAAGGGCTTCACTCATAGTGTGGGTTGTTTTTGTAGTAGTCGCTATGTGATTAAAAAGGGCCGTTAGCTGGGGAATTAGTTCTATACTGAAAGTTTTATAGAATTGTGTTGCCAATACATCAGGTCCCGGGGATTTATGCAATTTGAGAGACCGGATCGCTTTTTGTACGTGATCTTCCGTGATAGCTTCCCCTAGTTGTTCATTCTGACTCTGTGGGAGCTCCACAGTGTCTAAGTAAGTGGTTTGTGTCTGAGAATCTAGTGGGTCAGCTGTGTATAACGTGTTATAGAAGTCCCTGAATGCTCTTGCTTTACCCAAGTCATCATGTGTCAGTGAACCTGAGGGTGTATGAATGTCCCCGATGAAGTCCTTTTCTCTCTTTATTCGCAATTGGTGTGCCAAGTGTGCCCTAACTTTATTGCCTTGTGCGTATGAGGTCTGCTTGAGTCTAAGCAGAGTTAATTCTGCTCTGTTAGCGTAGATCGTGTGAAGTTTACCCTTTAGGGCTGTGACCTTTCTTTGGGTTGCGATGGTGGGATTGGCTTTATGTGTTCGTTCTAGTGTTTTCAGTTCCCCCTCCAAGTTTAATATTTCTGTTGTTCTTTCCTTGTTAAGCGCTGCCATTAGTGTTATGCATTGGCCCCTAATTTCGGCCTTAAAAGCGTCCCAGTTGTTCGATGGGGATGTGTCCTGGGGGTCATTTAGCTGAAAGTACTCTCTTATTGAGGAGCGTAGGGCATTGCGGAGTTCTTTATCTCGTGTTATCGTGTTGGGAAAGAACCATCTTTTGAACTTCGGTTCAGGACTGCGCCATGCTAGTGCTACCGCTACTGGAGCATAGTCGGAGATAATGATGGGGTGTATGCTTGCCTCCTGGACTAACTTGTTAAGGGTTTGGCTCATAAATATGTAGTCGAGTCTCGAGTATGTGCGATGGACGTATGAGAAGTATGTGTAATCTTTATCTTCTGGGTGTGCTTTTCTCCAACAGTCTCTGAGACCCAAGTCGAAAATAGCTTGTTTCAGATTTTTAGGAAAGCTACCTGTGTGGGCCCTATGTGGGTGGGTGCTGTCCTTCCCGGAATGCCATGTCAGGTTAAAATCTCCCATCAATACGATGTCGCCCTCTGCGAAGCCCCCCAGGAGGGTCAGTGTGTTATGGATAAAAGTTGCCTGGTTTGTGTTCGGTGCATATATCCCCACAAAAGTGCATAGGCGTCCTCAAATGCGGCCTTTCACCAGTACCACCCGACCTTCCTTGTCAGTTTTGTAGTCTATTGGTTGGAATTTGAGGGAAGAATGAAAGAGGAGGGCCACTCCGTTGTTTTTGGTATTGGCAGAGGATTTAAAAACTAGGGGGAATGCTTTGTGTTTGAATCTGTGGTCCTCTGACCTCTTAAGGTGGGTCTCCTGGAGTGCCACTACGTCATAGTGTTGGTCAGTTAAATATTTCCATATCTTTTGACGCTTAGATGGGGCATTCATCCCTCTCACGTTCCATGTCAGCGTTGTGATCACCATCTTGACTCTATGTACTGTGTTGCTCTATCATATTTACCCGCCCTCACCTGTGATTTTCTCTTTGCTGTCCCGCCTAAGGGCCACCTTACTCCTCCACCCCCCCTGGGTCCACCAACTGGCCATGACCAGCGCGTGTGTCCCCATTGTGAACCACTGACATTGCTCTTACCTCTCCAGACCCCGCACAGAACATAAAAAAGGGGAAAAAAGGGAACAAGAAAATATATAAAGATGTAAAATAGAAGTCTAGTCATAGTCTTGATTAGCAAGCTCGATGGGACCTTCCGTCCCTCATCTGAGTCACCATGGTGGTGTCTGATCATCGTTTGGGGCGAATTGGACCATGGTCCGTCGCCGAGGTCCGTTTGGTAAAACCGTATCTAAAGACTAGTTCTGCTTTTCCGATTGGGAACTTGCGGATGCTTTATCGCTATATAGTCCTTCTTACCGGTCTCTGAACCTTCGGTTACTTGTGTTAGGCAAGGTTTTTAGTTGAAGTTGTAAAGTGGAGTTATGTTTCTTTATTGTTGGGAACATGTTTGATTGTCACCGTTTTATTTGCAGCATGTTGAGCGATTGTGGATCATGGATCGCACTCTCGAATTGGTATCGAGACTTTCAGGGTACCTCAGCGGTGTTTATTTTCTTCTGTGCTTTGGGGGGGCTGCGGGTCTGCCAGCGGCCTCCCTTCTCCTTTCCTTGCGAGGGACCATCCAGTTGCTCTTCGCCACCTGCCTCCGCAGTAGTCTCCAGTGTCGGTAAACCCAGCACCCTGAAGGCCTCATTGACTTCGGTTATGTGGTGCGTTTTGTTACGATATTCGAAACCTATGCCAAAAGGGTAGGTTCACCAATATCTGATGTTGTCCCTTCTGAGTTTGTCCGTGACCGGCCTGAGTTGTTGGCGTCGGGCCAGGGTTGCTGGAGCTACGTCCTGGAACAGCTGGCAAGAGTGGCCTTGGAATTAATTTTAGTACCTCTAGTTTCCTTGCCGCCTGTAATATGGCCTCTTTGGTCTTGAATGAATGTAGTTTCGTCAATATGTCCCGAGGCCTGCGAGTCTCGCCTTGATTCGGTCTTCCCACTCTGTGGACTCTCTCTATTTTAATTTTTGTTGTAGTTGGCCCTAGGGATTCGGCGAACAGGCCCATGACAAAGGCCTCTAAGTCCAGCCCTTCTGCTCCCTCTTCCAGATTGCGAATCCTTATGTTTTCCCGTTGTGATCTGTTCTCGAGATCCTCATTCTTTAGTAGCACAGCTTGTAGTTGAGTTTGGAGATCCCCCGTAGTAGACGTCAGCTGTTCCGTTTTCCGTTCCAAGTTTGTAGTTGCAGCCTCCACGTCCAGCACTCTGGCCCCCACCGAATCGACATCCTGTTGTAGGCTGGTGAGTCTGCCACTGAGTCAGCCCGTAGTGAGTCCATGGATTGTACTATATCAGCCTTTATCTCCTCTCGAAGCTCCTGCTTGAATTCCCTCAGTGACGCGAGGAGATCTTCCTTAGAGAGCGCCATGTTGTGTTCCCCCGGTGCTGATGCCTGCACGTCTTTGGTGGTCGTGGGGGCGAAGTAAGAGGAGACTTTATTATTATGCTGTTTTTTCGGCAGCATAGATGAGCCCTGTAGTGGTACTGGTCTCTTTTGTGTCCAGCTTCTCTCCCCCTGGAGTGATGGAGGGATTTGACTTTTAGGTATGTGAGATCGCCTTGGGGTCTGTTTAGGCATCCGTTCTCTCCTCGTGCAATAGGGCTTTTCACTCTTGTTGCTAGGGCGCACTGATCCCTCTGTCCACTTTACTATAGCACTAGCCAAAGTCTGTCCTTTTTAGTACCTCAATGGCCTCTTAGTAGGGACTCCGTGCCGCTGTGCGTGATCATTGGTGTATTTGCAGAGGTGTCTTCTCCTATAAGCGCTAACCGCTTTGGGACAATAATCACTTGTCGTAGGGACTCATCATAGCCATGTTCACATTAATCTGGTCACTCTTTTTTGTTCTTTTTTGTGCCAGTACCTTCTCCCTCTTGGTCTCGACAGATTGCGGGCTAGACCGTGTACGTGTTGCAGAGGTCTTTCCCGGTTACCGCTGCTCTGGGGCCGCCAGGTCGGGCGCTGTTGCCTTCTTATTTATGAAGCGTCTCCGCCGGGCGCCATTTTAAAGTCAGGCGCCCAGCTTCAACTGCTCATTGCCGCCTCTAAGTCTCTCTCCGATGGGTACCATCCGACCCCCAGGCGTCTTTTCGTCCCTGACGTGGTAGCAGCGGCCCGGGGCTTCACAGACGTTTCTTCGCTGGGTGCATTATTTTCAAACCGGGGATTGGCGCCCTCTGTTCAGTTGCGCCCCACGTCCCGTGCCCTCCACTCAACGGCACCACCTCTGGCGGCGATCTTCTTCTCTGGGGTGCCCCGTGGGGTGTCTGTGTCCTGGACGCTCAGCGGTGCCCCGCGGGATCGAGCCGCGGCACGTCCGCCGTGCCCGGCTTCTTTCGTCTCGGCTGCAGGTTACCGCCCGGCCCAGACCCAGCTCCCCTCGGCCCTCGTGGAGTCTGGCACCATCCGCAGTCAATCTTTGCCTCTCGTCCTGGTCCGGTTGAAGCACCTCATTCCCGCCGGTTCTAGCGGTAAAAATCTTTGATTATTTTACAGTTTTGGCTTAGAAATTCAATCTTAGTGTGTGAGCCGTTGTGGGTTACGACCACACGGCCATCTTGGTTGGCCACGCCCCCGCCCCTGTAATTTTTAAATGCTTCATGGACCATATTTTTTCAGATATACTGAATCAATTTATTGTCAACGAATTGACAATATTCTCATCTTCTCTAAAGATTTTTCTTCCCATTGTCAACATGTCAGACAAGTGTCGACCAGACTATGGCAACATAACTTGTACTATAAACTTGAGAAGTGTGATTTCCATATTTCCCAGGTAGAATATTTAAGATTTTGATTGAACAATATCAGCATTTTTATGTCTCAAAAGAATATTTCTGCCATTCTTGATTTGCCTTCTCCTAGGAATGCCAAGGAATCTCATTGTTTTTGGGGTTCCCAATTTGTATCGACAATTTGTGGAGATTTTGCATATTTAACTAGCAATATTGCTAAGTACAGGTTTCCTATGGGATGCTCAGTCCAAGGAGGTTTTCCTCAAGTTAAAACAAACCTTTACCCAGGCACTGGTTGTACAACATCCAGATCCAACTAAGAAGTTTGTGATTGAAACTGTCACATCTGATCGAGCTGTTGGAGCCATACTTTAACAATTACAAGAAGATGATGGGTTATAGCATCCAGGCTTTTATTTGTCCCACGTTCTGTCAGACTGGGAGAGAAATTATTCGGTTCTCAAAATAGAACTCTTGGGGATGAAAATGGCCTTTATGGAATAGAGGCAATTTTTGATGGGTATCCGTGAGCCTTTTAAGATTCATGCAGATTACCGTAATGTTGAGTGCTTAAGAAACATGCAATGTCAGAACAGTCGACAGGCCAGTTGGGCTTATTTTTTCAATCAGTATTATTTTTATATCACTTACATTCCAGGTTCTGAGAACATGTTGGCAAATGCCCTCTCTCGTGATACCCTGAATCTCCAGTTCAGTATGGTCACCACACCATACCTCCTTGGAATCTCGTGGTGTTTTTGTGCAACTCTGCGGAATTCCATAGAGTCAAATTCCGCGAGTTCCACCCACCCCTATTTTTAAGGTCAGTCACATCATTAATCCCATGGCCTTTCAAATCCATTTGCCACTGAATTGGAGAATCCACCACATTTTATATTCTTCCCAGTTGAAACCCTATTGGGTGGATCACTTCAAATGTGTTTTTCTCATCCTCCTCCTGTTCTGGTCAAAAATGAAGAAGAGGATGAGTTTCAGGAAATGTGTTACTCCCCTGTTTTTTGTAATAGACTCTAGTGTAGTAAATATTCACACCACAATACAACTTTGTCAAGTCCTTTTATTGGAGCATCCTGCCGCAATGAGCACCAAGAGATAACTCATCGGAAACACCTTCCAAATTCCAAACCAACATTCAAATAAAAACCACACATAACAACAGTTCCTAGAACATTGGTCATGCATTGGAATATTGGAACACACTAAAGAGAACACTCCAATATTTCAACACAATCGAAATAAAGAACTACTACTACATATCTTCCTTCTTTAAACAAAACAAAAAGAAAAATACAAGAGCAAATTTACTGTAACTAATATAACACAAAATCCTTGAATTTCTTAGGTAACACTGTGACCCTTTTCCACTTCACCACATTAGAAACATCATTACAATCAGTGGAATCATCTTCCAAATTAACTACTTCTTTGTTAATAGCATCAATAACAGACTCACTAGCAAAATCTGTCTCAGAAGTGAAATCAACATCCTTCAGAATCATTTTGTTTACATTTGCTAACCTCGTAATACCCCACCAAGATCCATTGTCAAGTAATGCAGACACCTCCCAACTTTAAACACTTTAAACACACCCGAAAATTTAGATTGACCTTTTATAACATACACAGGAAACTTGATTTTAACAGAGTCCCCTATTTGTAATGGCTTTCTTTTCCTACTTTTAACACATGTATTAACATCCTTTTTAACTCCTAACTCACAATTAGATTCTGCGTGTTTACAGATTTGTTTTACATCAACATCTTTGTTATTAGTCACAACCCCTTTTGAGTTCAGCTCATGTCTTGGCTTCCTTCCTTTGAGTAGCTGTAATGGAGAAAATTTTGTAGTACAATACGGAGTACAATGATATGACCAAATCAAATCAGACACGTGTTTTTTAACATTGATACGCGCCTTCAATGCCAATTGAATACCCCCACCAAAGTCTTGTTAAATCTTTCTACTAGGCCATTCATATTTGGTGAATAAAGTGCTGTTCCTACTTGTTCAATGCTGAGATCCTTCAAAAATGTTGAAAACACATGTGACATAAATTGTGTCCCATTATCTGACACAAGACTCAGAGGAAAACCGTCTTTCCTAAAAACTTCTTTAAAAAAATCAACAATTACAGGAGCATCAACCTGAGAAACCCACTTTGTTTCAACCCACTTAAAAAAGTAATCTATCACAACCATGATGTAGACTTTACCAGAATCAATTCCTTCATATGGCCCTAAAATGTCAATAGCCAGTTTCCTCCATGGCTGCTCCGGCATTGACGATCTTACCAAATCAGAATGTTGCACTTTAAGCACTTTGTCAGAATCCATACATAACACACAATTTATAATGAAACTGACCACTTCACTGTCCATATAGAACTACTACTACGTCTAGTTCTTGATTCTTGATGAGGGTATACTCTTGAGCGTTCTTGAAAGGATGCAGCTTCTGGTCATGTCCCTGTTTTGGTTCGCTGTTTCTTCTGCCTGTTCCCTCATAAACCCGGGTCTTCACAGGGGGGTATACTGTGGCTCCCACACTTGCATTCTGCATGATCTCTATGACTGAACTCTTGTCGGGTTGGCAGGATGCGCTGCTGGATGCTGGCAGGGAGCGCAAGCAACACACTGGGTTGCTGTGACACCTGCCTAAACTCACATTATGGTGGCTTACCCACCGGTGTGGTCTTGTCTCTTCCTGTGGCCTGGGAAGGGCTGCTACTGGGGGACACCATCAGTGCCTCCATTTTCCCAAGGTTGTCTCCTTTCCAGATTTCCCTATGGGGAATTCTGGTCTCAAATAAAGCCCATTCCAAGACAGCCGCCCCTGCATTGTCATCTGTTACCTCTTTCCCACACCGAGATGGCTTTTTAGTAATTTCCTGTTTGGCGGCCTATATGAGGAAGTTGTCTGGCCTATCCTTTGCATCACAATGCTTTGTGCTTAATGCCCTAGTGTTCATTGCTCCTACTACTACTGGTGATCCTTCTACAGCATTTCTAGTTTCTTTCCTGAAGTCCTGTCATTCTTCCAGTGCACCTTCCTTCCCAGAGCCCTCCGATTCTTTATCCAGTTCTCTTTCTCTGGAATTCCACTGTCTTCTGGAGATGTTCTTGCCCTCTGGCTTTTTCCTCTGTTGGGACTTCTTCTGGAGGGCACTTTCCTGCTTGGATGTTCCCTGCGTTGGCAGCAACAAGGCGACTAGAAGGGGTTGTCCTTACCTCTGGCAGACCAGAGCAGTCAAGACCAGGAATTTACCATCCATCTGTGACAGGAGACTCTTGACTAGGTGTCAGATCCTTTACGCATTTAATAAGGTACAGGTAATATCCATTACATTTGTGGTGATGTAACTCATCTGCCAAACTCTAAATAAGGCCCTTAGTTCAGCTGCATATAAGGTTTTGGTGGTGTCTGGGAATCCAGAGGATGTTCAAAGAATCTTCAGACTTGGTCAAAGAAGCATGGCCGACAGGAACAAGGAGGAAGTACAAGTCAGCTTGGAAAGCTTGGAATAGCTGGTGTCTGGAATGGGATTACATTCTAATGCCAATATCGGTAATGGAGGTTATACATTTTCTGTCGTTTGTGTACAATGAAGGTTTAAGCTCCCATATGATTAACTGTTACAGATCTGCAAATGAAGCATGTCAAGATTTGGTGGATTCATTACCAGTAGGAAGGTCTCCTTTACTTTGCTCTGCAATGAAAAGCATTTGTTTGAAAAGCGCACCGAAAGCTAAATATTTATTTTTTGGGATGTCCAGGTGGTATTACAGTTGATAAAAAAATAGCCATATAACAATGTTTTAACCTTAAAACAGTTGTCATGGAATTTGTTGATGTTAATTCTAATTTCTTATAGGAGAGTCCCAGACATGAGGGCTTTAGATGTGGATAACATCCTTCTTGTAGCTGATAGGGTGGTTTTCAATATTCAAGTAAAACTAAGACCCTTCTTAGAATGACTGTTTCACAATCAGATGAAACTGTGTGTAATGTGTGATGAGATTCATGAGAGTATGAGATCCGTACAAGACAAGTCAGACCACCTTCCGTGCAGCCCCCTCCCCAGCCCCATAGAGGCCTTAGAGACTGGGCTGAGTTTTAAATTTTGGGGAGGGGATGTGTGGCCCCCAACCCCGAGCTGTACACCAGCCCCAGGACCCAACCCTGGGGTACGATGATTGTAGTGTCCCAGGGACCCCACCCCTGGGACACTGGTGTTCCCTGCCCAGGAGAGTGCGGGCAGGGAATATAAACTTTATTCCATGCCTGCACTCTCCTGGGCAAGGAACACAGCTATCGTTCTACTCAGGAGGGAGCAGAAAAAAAAGCTGCTCCTGCCTGGACAGGAGCAAACAAAAGAGCCAGATCCTGCTGGCACCAGGCACCAGAGTGGGTGCAGACTGGACAGCTGGCAGGTGCTGCAGAAGCCTTGGGCCTCCTCCCACAGCCCCCAATGATGCTGATGTTGTTGGTGCACTGGGTATGCACCAGGGCATCCACTGCAAAAAACAATTTCCGCCTCCCGCAGACACGTGGTATGACTGCTGGCTGGGGAACCAGCAAAGGCTGTTAAATACCTCAAATATTACATCGCTCATGACATGTTCTATGACATAATTGATAATATCACTGCAATTTGTGAAATTAAATCATGATGGCAGCACTTTGCATGGGGGAGCAAGTTATAGTTACTTTAGGGTTAGGGTTAGAGTTATTGTTATTTGAGATAACTATAACTGGTTAATTTCAGTGGTTTTGTTCCTTTAAAATAGTATGTTTTAAATGACATTTTCACTTTAACTATAACGTTCCTTTAACTTTTTTTTGTAAAGTAAACTAAGATATTATAACATTTAACTTTTTCTTACGTAAACTAAGATATTTCTGGATTTTCCAGTGAATATATAAATATATATTCACTGGAAAATAAAAAGGTTAAAGTGACGTTATATTTAGGGATTGTAATAAGGAAAATGTTGCAGGCAGCCATTACAGGGCATGGGGACTTAGGGGCTTAATTTAGAGAGACCTGCGTCAATTTTGCACCATGTAAAGTGCTACATGCGTGATGCAGGGCTCTCATAAAGATTTATAAAGCCACGCAAAGCCACCCTGCGTGGCTTTGACTGGCCTCATAATTCATGAGTAAGACGACACAGCGCAAATGGCTGCGTCACCTTACTCTGCGCCGAGGAGGCGTTCCATGGGCATTGTGGTGAGTTTTCCCACGCAAAACCTAGCCAAAAGGGCAGCGGAGAGCAATACACGGTCGAGGGCAAGTTTACAGTCAACGAATGATAGTAGTGATAGCTGGCTATTGAATTATTACTACATTGCACTGCTGCCTTGGGTTTTTTTTTTTACATCATTGTTTATTCTCCATTCTGATGGTGGCCTGGCTACAGGTGTTAAGACACTGTCTATTAAAAAGGTCTGTTAAAAAAGTGTTCCCCCATCAAAGTCTCAGAAGACTTCTTATTTGTATAACAGAGTGTGGAGACACACTGCCCCGTCCACTGTCCTCAGTAATACCCCTTTTAGTTCTGACTGCATACCAAACTCTATTAAAAACCCTCTGTTTACTCTCCTCTAAAAATACTCCCTTCATTTACTTGTACTTTCTAAATACTGTCTGACTGCGTGTCGACCATGGCTCTCCAAATATTTAAAAAAGTGTCTCTTTGCTTGATCGAGCATTACCTGAAAATAAAATATACGCTTGATCCATGGCAGATTGTCTCTCTGGATTGAACCACTGGTCTGAGTTTACCCTTTTTGCTACCTGGGATGGCATCATTGTCGTTCTCCTAGACGGCTCTTTATCACTACTCATCTTTCTTATCATCTACCTTGACCTGTCCTTTGCACTGAACATCATTGTGCATAGCGCCCTTCTGGAGCAAGCTGACATTTAATAATTTTTTCCCAACATTGAACAACATATGAGAATTGGCCAATTACTTTCTGAACCAGTAAACATTGTTTGTGATATTTCAAAATGTATCCCGGTCCACCTCTATTATGTTCAACATCTCCTTGCAACCTGTCATAAGCCTTCTGCAGTGGGAAAACCTTTCTTTTCACGTTTAATCAGGTAGCACTCAAATCTATCTGAAGGGGCAGATGGGATATAATTGGCTTTTGTTCAATGTTTCAAAATAGAGGTTAAGATTCTTAGACCGACTCATCCTTTTTCAACAACAACCTTTCCTTCCCTCCCTATCATTTATAGAGACTCTGCTGCCTTAAAAAGTCCATAATAAACTATAGGTGCTCATCTGCATTCTGACCAAGCTTGAAACCCCATGAGAACTCAGTAACAGAAAGTAGTTTGTTTCTAAATCAGTAGTTCGAATGCACCTTACTTTCCCAAGAATCTGTACGCCCTAGTAGGTGTCCTACTGCTACAATAACTGGACCACATACATAGTGATGAATATTTGGTCCCGAAGACTGATCACTGGGTTCAAGAACTAGGGTCCCATTTCTCCTCTGCTTAAAAGCCAAAACTGGACACTTCTCCGAGCCAGGATTAGGCTAAAAGTCCTGACCCTCATCTGCACATGCCTGGCCAATCTGGTACTATCTTGTCTGGGTAGTAAAATTCTTCAGCACACTACTGTCCGCACCTACCTCTTACTTTGAGGAGTAGGTCAGGAATATCGAGGGCCAGAATATCGAAAGGTAAGTTTGGAGACATTTTCTATACCTAACTCCATGTATGCGTAGTTTGGTGAAATATGTATATCGTCAAGATACACAGATGTGGAGTCAAGAATAGTAAGTCCTTACCTCCCTCTGTGCACTTACCTCTTTGATCTCTAGGGCTTAATTCTCAAAGGTAAGCTTACACTTTTGGGTAAGTGTATGATTTTTTTCCAATTCACAAAGGAATTTTATGAGTAGTATCTTTCCAACTGCGTAATCACCGCACTCGTGTAAGAGACTCCACACATAAAAAGATTGGCAGTCATAAAGATACTACTTGTAAAATTCCTTTGTGAATTGCAAACAATCATAAAGTTTATGAAAGTGTAAGTTTACCTTTGAGACTCAAGCCCTTTGTCTCTAAATATTGTGGTCATTATATTGTGACCTTTGAATATTTTGTCATTCGATATTCTCTACCATAATCCTGCTTTGAACCATATTCTAAATGAAACTCTGTAAGCAAAAAAGCCATCTATCCTCTATCATCCATCCTTCCTTCTTTCCATCCATCCACCCAACCTTTCTTTTCTCCTTCATTCTCGTCATTCCTGCAACCTCTCTCCCTACCATACTCTCTTGTTCCATTTGTTCCCTCAACCCATGGGCCAGATTTATCAAGGTTTGCATTGCTCTTTTTCCACTCAAGGGGGCTCATGGGCATTGCAAAACCTAAGTGATATTCAGGGCCGGACTGGGAATCAAAACCGGCGCTGGCAAACTACTCGGCTGCCCCCCCAGGGGGGAGAGGGGGATTGCGGCCGAGCTGTTTGTTACGGCCGGTTTCGGCCGATTTTCTTTCAGGGGGGCCGAAATTGCCACCCTCGGTAACAAAAACGGCCCTGTGGCGCCCAAAACCGGCCCCCACCCTGGCGGCCCACCGGGGAAACGCCCGGTGCCCGCTATGGCCAGTCCGGCCCTGGTGATATTTATCAAACCACGCAAGACCACCTTGCAGGGCCCTGCATGGCTTGATAAATCTGGAGTAAAGTAAGGCTGTACAATTTGCTGCCTTACATTACTCTGCCCCAGGGATGCGTTCCATGGGTGGAGCGTGGGTGTTCCCATTTAGCCATAGCCATCCATGAATTTTGGCGCATTCCTAGATTTACCATTACTGATAGACCTGAAAATGCTTCAAAATGCTACAGATCCCCAGGTGAGGCATAACGAGGAGAAATATCTTTATTTTTCCCTGTTTTTTCCTCTGCTTCTGAGGATTGTTTTTGTGCAGAAAGGTTTCCCTTTTGGCTCAAAAGCAATCCTGCCTACAACGCAGACACCGTTGCAGTACGACGCAAAGGTGCCTGCGTTGGTGCTAGGCAGCCTAAAGTGCACCAGCACTAAGAAAGGACAGGAATGCACCATATAATGTTAAATATGGCACATTCCTCACCACCATCCTCAATGCCTCAAAAACCACAGCCACCTTTCCTGATGCCTGGAAACACACTGAGGTCAGACACCTCCTCAAGAAACCTTTGGAAGACTCCAACAAGCTACAAAACTACCATCCCATCTCACTGCTACCTTTCTCCATCAAAGTCCTCGAGAGGGCCATCAACCTCCAACTCACCAAACACCTGGAGAGAAACAACTTACTGGACCCTTCCCAATCAGGCTTCAGAACCAACCAAGGCATTAAGACAGCTCTGATCACCACAACAGATGACATCCGCACCCTACTCAAGAGAGATGAATCCGCTGCCCTGATCTTATTTATTTATTTATTTGAAGAGTTTTATATAGCGCTGGCTAGACCCGGAGGCATCAGAGCGCTTTAAATGAGAATCAGTGAGATAACAAGTTACAAAATTACATCAGTTACAGGAGCATATTAAAACATAGGAAAAGGAGAAAACAGTGTGACACAGTAAAACGAGTGTTACAAGAGCATGGAATAACATCAACATATACGGAAACAATGTTCCACGGTCCCATGAGTAAAAAGAGCATAGCATAACAGAGACACATGTCATTTGGGTCAAAGAAGGTAATGGGGGAAAGAAAAGGGAATAAGGAACGCAGCTCGGGTCAGGCTGACCAGCGAGAGGGGAGCAATCGGAATGGAAGGCAGCCAAAGGAGCAAGGAGGGAGGAGAGCAGGAGAACGCAGATCTGCGTGTATAGGTTCAGGGCTGAGATTAGCTCTGATGTTTGGCAGATCATCGGTAATTCGTCGGAAGGCGGGGGAGGAAGAAAGATAACAGTGGGGAGACGAGGAGAAATGTGTCTAATGTCCGGCTGGGTAGGTGACGGCCGAGGGGGTGACCCAGAGCCGATCTCCTCTATAGCTGTCTGGGCAGCTCCACCGGGCATCGGCCATGTTGCTCGGTCTCATACATACATGGAATAAGTGTTTGTATTGTTAAATTTGTAGATTATTTTGTTGAGATGAGGCTTTCTTTTTGTCTTTCAATTAGCAATTCAATCAGCGCTTAGGAATTCATGTAAAAAATTCAAACCCTGTGATCATACCACAGCTGCCAGTGATTTGCGCTTTGGGATTGCCCTGTGTGCTTCTGGCTGCCAGAGCAGGGCACCTCAAGATAGTCATTTTTATTGTGCCCCTGAGTTTTCCCAGCAGAGCAGGTATCCAGGACAGTCATCGGTCAATGTCTCAGCCTCGGACCAGTCAGGGAAAAAGACGATCAAACAGAGGGGGCCCCACTCAGCCCGACAAGCAGGAGACAGCAGCCCAACCTCTGGGCAGTGCCATTGAGAGGAGAACTCAGCAATAGGATCATCGGCAGAGTAAGGAGCTGTCCCAGGATCCCGGGATCGGGCTGCGGCGGCCGCTAGGTGGAAAACATGAAAGGCCACAAACACGGTCAAAGCATCGCTCGACTGTGGCCTTACAGGGAATCGGGCGTGGCGATGAAGAAACCACTCACCGTGTCCAGCGAGGAGGAAGGCTGCGCGGCGTCAGGGAGCAGCTCCGGCCCTAGATCTCATAGGGCCGCTCCGGTGGGAAACAATAAAGGCCTCAGACGTTTGCCAAAACAGCGCATGGCTGTGGCCTCACTAGGAAAACTGGCCATCATCATCCTGGGGGGAACTCAGGAAAGGCCCCACCATGTCCAAAACATACGATAGAATGTGTCCTCACAGGGGGGTCAGATTGGACACCATCTGGGGTGGTAATCCAAAGGAGGATAACCGATCAGGCGACCCAGCAGGAATTGACGACGGACACAAAATCACTCACCACAGCCTCACTGGGGGACCCAGTCGATCGCCATCTTGTGGAGTGCGTTCAGGAGGGTCATCGCCATCTTGCGGAGCAACACTCCGGAGGACTCCTCGATCGAGCAGAAGAGGCATCTAGTGGACCTGCGAGACCGGGGGCAGCACGGTGGCAGGGCGCAGAACTGGTCAAGGTGCTCCGGCGTTAGATCAGGTGGAATTCGGGAGGCTCGTCGATCGAGCAACAACGAGGTCGCCCGAGGACGCGGGCGAGGGCTGAGCGGTGGAGGGGCATAGATCCAGCCCCCAAGCTCCGGTGGCGGCTCGAGCCGAAGGGCTCCTCACACGGCGAGCCAGCAGGAGCAAGCAGTCCCAGTAGTGGGGGACCAAGGCAAAAACACCACTTTGGGCCTCCTCAGCATCAGCGACGATGAAGAAAAGGCGACGAGCAGAAGCATGCCCCATCCAAAGGAAATTAGTCCAGCAATGGAGCGGCGAGTCCGACGTTGGAACAGCCCCAAGACAGTGCGACAGTGGGTGGAGGAGTCGCAGCATGTCCGGATTCGGAGAGCTTGATCCTGGTGAAGAGCGGCGAGGTGGGCAAGGTGAGAGTATTGTCGGGTCCCTGTTGTTCGTCCCTGAAGGTAAGCCACGTTGCAATACAAAGTCCGATGCAAAAGGGAGTTAGATGTAAGTAGATTGGAGGCGGATGGGCGGGTAAACAAGGGGATATTTGCCGATTAGGTAATCCCGGGCCCGGGAGCTCCCGGGAGGAGCTCCTACTTGGTCTCTCCACAGCCTTCGAACCTGTCTCCCACCACACTTTCATCGATCGCTTTTGCCAGATTGGTATCAGAGATGATGCGCTCAGATGGATGGCATCCTTTTTCACAGGATGCACCCAGAGAGACTGCCTCCCTCCCTTCACATTGCAAGCCAAGCGCGCTATCTGTGGCATTCACCAAGGTTCATCCCTCAGCCCAACCCTCTTCAACGTCTACAGGACACTAGTCGCAGACATCGTCAGATCACACAGTACCAACATCATCTCATACGCCGACGACACGCAACTCGTTCTCTCACTCTCAGCCGACCCCACCTCAACGAAGACAGACTTCCACACCTGCATGAAAAACGTCTCAGCTTGGAAAAAGAACAACTGCTTTACGTTCAACACGGACAAGACTGAGGTCCTGATCTTTGGCAAACACACTGCTCTCTTAAATGACTTCTGGTGGCCGTTGGAACTTGAATCCACCCCCAAGCTGAAAGACCACACCTACAACCTTGGCATCATCTTCGACAGCGCACTCTTCATAAAACGTCGGGTCAACGCCGTCTCCTCAGCCTGTTTCCACACGCTCAGCAAAATCTTCAAGTGGCTCCCCGTCAGGACCAGGAAGACGACAACACAGGCTATCATCACAAGCCAACTGGACTACAGCAACACACTCTATGTAGGCACCACTACCGAACTCATGCAAAGACTCCAGAGGATCCAGAACACAGCTGCCAGACTGATCCTCAACCTGCCCAAAAGAACACACATCACCCATCACCTGCAAAACCTTCACTTGCTCTCGTTTCAGAAGAGATGCCTTTTCAAGCTCCTGACCCATGCCTAAAAAGCCCATCCACAACCAAGGACCCACATACTTGAACCGCCGTCTACACTTCCAACGACCCAACAGGAACCTCCGCTCCGCATACCTACTCCTCACCCATGCCGGAGGACGCTCCTTCTCCTACCTCGCCGCCAAAGCCTGGAACAGCCTCCCCCCCCTACTCCGCAGTGCACCCTCTCTGACCGACTTCAGGTAGGGGCTCAAGACCTGGCTCTTCGACTGAGATCTGCAGCAAACACCTGGATACCCTTGCGAGTGACAAAAAGCACTTTACAAGTAGAACCTGATTGATTGATCGATTGATTTCTGTCCTTTCACAAAGTGCAGCAAGGTGGCTTGCTGCATTGTGCTGCATGAAAAAAGTATATATATGGGCCTATAGGTCCATGTTGCTAACCTTTTGCCGTGTTATTTTTGACCTTCTATTGAAGACTCGTGTTTCTGATTAAAGTTAAAGAAGTCATAAATATCAATTCGATTTCAATGATTTATACCACAGATAAATATCTATTGGCACCCACCCCTAGTTAAGCTGTTAAAGTAAGAGGTTCATGACGTCCCTGCTTCCATCGACTCTCAGCCCTCCCTTAAGTTTTGTAGAAGTGACCAGCACTTTTTGGTGGAATCAACTCTCATTTTGCAACTGAACTCCATCTTTCCTGGTTTTCAGAAAGATCCTACAATTATTTTCTGATAGCAGCTTTGCCCTTGTTCAGTCTATTCCCATTGTAGTCAGCTCCTCATGATGATTCAGTTCATGGGGTCCTGATAAGCTTATTAAAGAATTGAATAAATGAAATGATCTAATTTGAATGTATGAAGCATGTTAATCCCTAAAATAACTACACCATCCTACTCACCCCTGCTTTCCCATAAAACATGTCCACTGTGCGAGTATGAACTTATAAAACAAGTAAAATATTTTATAAGTTCCTCATTATAAATCTGTTTTTCCGTATGGAGTCCATGGTGCTCAGCAGTTATAGAAAGACTCAGCTTCATAAAGACATATTTACATGCAAATCACTTACATAACATTGCAAGCAAAACACATCACACATTCACTATGATAAACCACACTATTTCTTAATCTACCTTTACTTTTCATCCACCCACCCACACTGTGGTGTGTACTACTACATAACAGCAGCATGTTGACAATGTTTCCACTGGTTTCAATTCATCTCTACCATCATCAGGACAAAATGCAAAATTAACATGACTAAATGAGTGTTATATGTGTCAAAGAAACATTAAACAGTATGTAAATTCTAATCCAGCCTCACCATGCATGGTAAGACACTGTTTTTCTTTTTTAAAGGCAGTGTGACTATATCAATTACTGTAGCAAACTTCACCCAGGCATCCCGGCCTCAAGCCTTGGTCATCACGGCGATTCTTTGCTTTGGTGGACTTTATGTCATTGGAATGATATTCCCTTACATGGTGGTAAGTAATGTTGAATAACTTTACTGATGTTGATACTTCCTTCTTCACAGCATTTAACAGTGCTTCATTTGGAGGGTCAAGCCCTCAATTCTCATGTCAGATAGCAATTATAACAGTTTTATGGAGAACACAAGTTCAATCTGACACATTGGATTGGAATGTAATGTCATGCTGTGTGATGTGCTGTGTTTGTTTTTTGCTGAAGTGTGTGTTTTGTTTTGGGTGTGATCTAATGTGTGTGTGCCTTTTTGAAATGTGTGTTGTGCATGGTATTGTGAATATATTGTGTTCGAGTGTTCAGACATGCTTATGGTGATGTAGAAAACTAATTTCCTACACAAAAAGGGTGTCAGTGTATTTTTTCTTTGGAGTAGGATATCAAGTGAGACTGTGAAATAATCAGCACATAATAGCAATGGTATAAAAATATATTTCCATGCTCACACAACTTAACATGATTAAGCAAGGGGTGCCTTCATTCCCTATGCCTTGAGTTAATGAGATGCTTTGGTTCCATATGCTCTACATTAACCATACTTTGGTATCTGAATGAGTGAATGAGGAGTTATCCTTGCTTAAGTGCAATTGTTCTTTTTTGGAAAGACTAGCACCTGCTATAATCCACAACCCACTGATGCCATGTATATGGGGAGGTGACTTTAATTGTGTTTCCAATGCATGCTGAATTGGACAGATCTGCTCCACCCATGCCAGGCACCAACTGCTGCAGAGCGACACAATATTTTCAGTGCTGGATGGAGAATGGACAGATGTATGATGTGTGGAGGTTGATGCACCACACCAATAGGGAATACTCATTCTACTCCCCGATGCACCACCTCCACTCGAAACTAGACCTGCTTGTTTTTAGCAAAGCATTGTACACAAAAATATTAGATACGGAATACCGAGCCCGAGCTATAGCAGACCACAGTCCATTGAAAATTGTACTTCAGTGGGGCAGAAGCCTCACAAAGATACCGACTTGGAGGTTACGCTTGGAACTGCTGTACGACATGCCGGTCCGTAAATCTATAAGTACACACATCTAACAATATGTTGCACTTTTATATAATCAGTGCACTGTTCCAATCCCACTGTCACTGAATCCTAATAGCTCCTGTGCTGGTTTTGTGGTTTGCCAGACGCTGTGTCACTGTGTCAGTGAGCGAGTGTGAACAAGGCGCCAGGAGGTGGAGGACGCCGCACCACTCCACTTCCATTTGCTTCCATTTGCTTCGCTCGACCTCTACCGCTTTACCGCTCAGCCTTGTCCTCCAAGGAGCTGCTGGGCACCGCTTGTATTCTGCTAAGGCTTCTTGCGGCCCCTGCGGCACCCGCGGCTCCCGCGGCTTCAACGGCATCCGCGGTTCTCGCCGCTGCAGCTGCCAGCTCTTGGTCAGGCAGAGAGAGCGGAGCTGGTGGACAAGCAGGGAGAGCAGGGAGAGCAGAGAGAGCGGAGCGGTGGCGGCTAGCAGAAGTGAGCCTGTACAAAGATATTGTCAAGGGGGTGATACGAGGAGCTGAGCCTGAGCCTGAAGCCTGACCACGACGGATTACTGGATTACCGGCTCCTTTGGTCCATGGAGCCGTGGACAGTGAGTGCCGTGCCGGGCTTTTGAGTAGCAGCAGCCTGCTCCACGTGAATCTGCCCTCGAATCTGCTGTGGATCTGCTGTGAATCAGCAGGCAACTAGCAACTAGCTGGAAAACTCGCGCTGTAACAGCGGTAAGTGCGATTGATAGCTGCCGTCTGCAACGAGACAGAAGTGAGTCAAACACAGTTGTCGAGTTTTCAGGTTTGCTGAAACAGCTGCAAATCTTTATTGCTAGACTGCCTGAAAATTTGTATTGAAAGCCTGTATTGCAGCAGTACAGTGGTACGTTTGTGGAACGGATGATCGGACGGATGAGCTGGTGGGACTGGTAATACTTTTGGAAGAAAGTTTTCATATATCTGATCAAGTGCAGGTTCTACAGAACATTGCGGGGGAGGTACCAGTATTGCACCAGGCTGGTCTGATCATCGGTGCAGCGGCGCAGGGGAAACCGGCGGCAATTGGAGAGGTCACCGGTGGTGGGAGGCTGCTGTGCTGTGACAGCGCTGCGGAGGACCTTGAATATCCCGGCATCCAGGAAGCATCTGCGATAGGGATGCTGCTGCTGGCTGGTTGAGGAGGTGTCCTCTACGCAAGGCCACCGTCCTGGTCAGGAAGAAGGGATCATTCGCGGCGAGGTGAGGCAAGGTGAAGCGGGAAGAGACATTTCAACATCAGCGATTTCCACATCGGAAACACAGAACTGCTGCAAGTAATCGACTATAGAGTCCGCTCAGAATCCCGAGGAACAGGAGCGTCTGGAGTATCGAAGACCAGATGCCGAGGCCCTGCTGAGCTTTTGCTGGAAAGGCTGAACTTTCCCCGGACGGTCCCAGGTGACCTAGGTGACCCAATGAGGTCGGGAAGATCGAGAGAGGTCATGCCGCCTAAATCAAAGGGAAAAAAAGGAAAGAAACAAAACCCCAGCACTCAGGATAACGCCGATCAAAAACTCATTACAACTGAGCAGGACCAGGACCAGAATGAGACAATAGCAAGGATGCAATCTACCAGCGTCACATGTTCCTACCAACCAAAAATTTATACAAAGTTCAATTTTCTAAGGGATGCAGGGTCAGTTCTCTTTTCTAGCAATGCAACCCTTAAAGGCCTCCAATTGCCATTGTTACCCCTGCTTGTACAACCGCAAGCGCCCGACCTAAGCCTGCAGCCCCTTGATAAAAACAGAGCATTACAGCAACAAGGCCAGCAATCCGGGCTCAAACAGCAATCACCAACACACCCGGTGGAGGTGAAAGAGGCAGGTAGTACATCCCCGGCGGGTTTTACAGGTACGTTTGGCAGTTCAGGTCACTCTCCAATAAAACTCAGTTGTCAGAGCAACACTCAGAAGAGTCCGACTATAGAACATAAGCCCCAAAAAACAGTTGATTTTGCCCGAGTCGAAGTCTCTGCTATTAAGGAAATCAAGGGCATGAGTAAAGTTAGAACAGACCCAAGGAGAGAAGATGGGGTACAATCAAGTGATATTAACTCCAGCCCCTCAACCAATATGTCAATAAGAAGTTATAGTACTCCTATCAAAGCAATAGATCGAGTAAACAAAAAATTATCACCAATTCCACAATCCCCACAACCCCTTGCACAAGGAAGCATGCCAACCCAACACGGAGGATTAGGCGCAGGGATATCGGACCTAAGCCAGAAAGAGGAGGAAGGGCGACCATATCCTACTTAAACACACAAGAATGGGAGGATATGCTCGCCACTTACACTTCAGATCAGGAACAAAGAGCGCACTCTCCTCGAGACTCTCCTCGGGACTCTTTCCTAGCAGAACCAAACAGTAAAAGCGCAAAGGAGAACGAGCACAGAAAGGATCAAAATACTGGTATTTGGACCTCACTTCTAAACACAATTCAACTAGCTGTCGAAGCACTGCAATATCAGTCCGAAAAGATGGAGATCCAATTAACACTACTGAACACACTGGCAGTCTTCACTGCCGGCATCGATGAGAAACTGGGAAACCTAAATGGCCTGATAACAAGAGCTCAATCAAATACTTACCTCAGCTGCAACTGCGACCAGGTTGTTGATAAATTATCCACCTTGCCAACAATGTTAAGTGGTCTGATAGAGGATATCAAAGGTGCGACAGTAGAAAACTCAATAAAAGATCAGGGTATCTCCAAAAGCACGGAGGGACCAATCAATAGCAAAACAACTGGTAATATGCATAAAGTCACTCCAGAGGTGGTCATCGAGAAGACAGAAAGGCTCGATGACGGAGGGTTTCCAAAATTCAATGCCAAACAACGCCGTAAACAGAAAAGGAAAGGGCGTAATCAAAAGCTTCAAGCAAATGTGATGAAATACTTCCCGATCTTCTCAGGTGCACAGAATAAACATGCCATCAACAACAGAGACGCAAGTTTAACAAACCAGGCACAATCGCCGCCTATCACTCCCAAATATTTTCGGGTACAAGGAACAGTCATAAAACAGCCAACTGAAATTAAGGCAAATATGGAAACCGAGGAAGAAGTTGGACAAGGAATCCCACCAAGAGATAACATAGAACAAAAAGAAGCAAAAAAACAAGAAACTATAATTACTATGCCAACAATAAAATCTGACAGAGGTCATAACCAACAACCTGTACATAGAGTTAAACTGAGGGGAGAAAAAAGGGACCCATCCAAGGAACCTGCATCGCCACAGCAGATACATGGAGAGGCATGCAATTCAGGGGCCCCAAAGTTGAGCGAAATAAAGCAAAAAGCCGCAATTACGAGTTCAACCATTGGGCCCAGAAGAAACGCTTGTGGATCTATAGACAGGCCAAATCAGGTCTTATCGCTCAGAGAGACTAAAAGGCTCATTACATCAACCAAAACCAGCCCCAGCAGGAAGTCACTAGAAACAAAGACACAGAATGGGAGCCAAGTCCCAAAGCAAACAACCCTCATGTTTACAACACCCAAACCAATCAAAGCGAATTTTTGGGCAGAAGGACCAAGCAATCAACTGGAAATACAATCCGAAAAAACATCCAGCTTTACACCTCCAACTGAAATAATGGTCACACCAAACTTAAAGCTATCGACATCACAAATTCCAAGAACCAGACAGCAAGAAACAGAGGTCTTGGTCTTCCATCCTCTATATACCTCAAAGGGACACCATGATTCATTAAACCGAGGAAACATTTTAAGACTAATGAAGTCCATTCCAAAACTGGCCGATATAAGTTCAAAGGATCTACTTTCTGTAGAGTTCATACCTACTATTAATGCTCAAAGCTCAGAGGTAACAAAGACAACGTGGTCCACAAGTAAAATTGCAGACACTATTCTATCTGAACTGGGGATATTCCAAAATTGGGGCATTGATATCACCCTTTTCAAAAACCAGCATACCCATTGCCACTATTGAGTATTGCAAGCTCTGTAACAAAAAAATATCAAGCATACTCAAATAGCGTACTTAGAAGCGCGCGGGGGAGATCACGTCAGCGAAGTACCAGCAGCCAGCGGGACCGATCAGATGTATGGTCGAGGACAGTCGCCTACTCAAATCAAGGTCTCACCAGAGAAACACTAACCCGCACAATAACAACACGCACAGAGGAGGATTGACGTAACCCACGAGATAGAGTCTACAGCAGGTCAAAGAATCCTCCCCTTAGTCTATGCTCGTGGAATATTAATGGCCTAGCAACAAAAATAGAGGATCCTGAATTTTTGAACTATCTTACTACCTTCGATATAATTATGCTGCAAGAAACCTGGCTCACGGTCCCACAGCATATTGAGGGTTATACATGTTTCGCTACACCAGCAACCAGGACTGGTAGGTATGGCCATTGCTCAGGAGGACTGACCACCTATGTTTCTATAACTAAAATAGCCTCAGCAACCCTTATGGACTCGACATCAAGCGCAATACTAGCAGTCATAAGTACATTCGCTCTCGACGAAATAGAAATGGAGGTTTGCATAATTAACTCGTACGTGCATCCGAAACGGAAAGCAAAGGATTCAATCAAAATTATCAACCAATTGTCTGAATACGCTGCAGAGATGGAAAACCCGATGTTTATTTTGACAGGGGATCTAAACCAAAATCTCATTGGTTCGGCAGCAGGGGAGGAGGTATCGGATCTAACTAGAACTCACAATATTCCGACACAATCCGCTTCATTGCAGGGGAAGAAGAAAAGCTGTAACAGTCGCTTCCTTGAAGATTTAGAACATCAAAATCTTCGAGCACTGAACGGAAGATTTCCGGAAGACTCTCCCCCAGTTGAATCCTTTTACTCCACGACAACAAGCTCTATACTGGATTACACATTTGCAAGCCTCGCACTGTTCCCATACATCCTCGGGTTCAGAATGGGGGACAAGGGTGATAGCGACCATCGTCCCCAGGAAATACAATTAACAGCTACTGCACCTAGTTTAATTAGGCCAGACACATCCCTGGGGCCTATTCACTCCTTAAATTTAAAAGGATTAAATGCACAACATATAACTCAAACTTGAAAGCTGAAGCTGCAATACAATTATTCAATTCGCAAGCTCCCAGCACAGATGATCAAATCACTCACTGGGGAAATTTCACAGTTATACTGCTAGATAAGCTTGCAGATACTTTCCCTACAAATGATAATTATCAGAAAAAATGTAGAAAAAACAAAATTCAGAAAGAGCAGAGAGCTCAGCTCAAGTCACTCAAAAGAGCAACAAACTCGTCTTTGCGTATGCTGAGAAGATCTCCCGGAAATATCAATGCACGAGCATCCCTTAATCATCACAGGGCAATGTTAAAAAGACTGAAATGGAACATCAAGAGAGATCGCGAGAACGAAACCTGGGCAAAACTCCTATACGATACGAATGGTAACGACAGTGCCCGCTTTTGGAAAACTGTGAACGGGATTATGCGCCCACAATTTATTGGTATAGGGTCTCATATCTCGGAAGCAAGTTGGATAAAATACCTCACCAGTCACTTTAACAATCACACAGAAATTGCAGGAGCACAAATGGTTAGCAGCTGGATTTCAGAGGGACAAGCCAAACCAAGCATATCTGAGATAGGGGAACAAGAGATTCGAACCACAGGAATCAAAGCATTAGGCGAAGTGAGCTGCCCGTTGTCACTCTTAATTCAAAAGCAGATTGCTAAAGGGAGGAAAGAAGGAGCCCCGGGACCAAATGGCATGCCACCTGCCCTGTTTAAAGCGAAGGGAAAAGATTGGGCGGATATCCTACAACCCCTCTTTCTGGAAATTAGGCAGTTAAATAGAATACCAGATTCTTGGAGGGGCTCTACAATAGTCCCAATACATAAAAAGGGGACAAGGACGAGCCTAACAACTACCGCCTAGTAGCTTTAATTGATAATGAAGCAAAATATTTTGCAGGCACCATACTAGAGGAGCTTACACTCTGGGCTGAGATGAAGCAGATAATACCGATGAATCAGACCGGTTTTCGCAAAATGACTAGTACATCTACAAATATCCTTGCAATCTCACTAATAATTGACGCAGCAAAGGCTTCCAAGTCCCCTTTGCATCTATGTTACATTGATTTCAGTGCTGCCTTTGACAACGTCGAGAGAGGCAGACTGTGGGGGAAACTGGCGCGATGGGGCATTCCACAGTCTATTTTAAACATGTTGATTCTTCTACACACAGACACTTGGGTGCAGGTGAAACTAGGTGGTGGCACCCATCTCTCCTCACAAGTACCAACAACAAAAGGATTGAAACAGGGTTGTGTGCTTGCACCAACCCTGTTCAACTTATTCATGGCTGACCTACCAAAGGTGCTTGACGCCTGTAACTCCCACTCTCCGAGGGTGGGAGGAAGAACTCTGACCAATCTCATGTATGCAGACGACGTAGTCCTGCTTAGCCACACTTACGTCGGTCTTCAACATTTACTGACAAAAATGCAGAAATACGCAACAGAAAATAACTTAAAAATAAACCTGAGTAAGACAAGGACAATGTCAATAAATAACAAAAAGAACACACAGAAGAGCTGGTTCCTTGGTGGCACTAGAATTGACTCTGCTTCTGAGTATAAGTACCTAGGAGTCATATTCGATAAGGAAGGGTCGTTCTGGTGCCAAAAAGAGGAAATAAGAAGGAAAGGTTTGTTGATTGCCCTAACATTGAAAAATGTGGCTAACCAATTGTCGGGACCGACTTTGACCCCGCTTCTGAAGGTAGTTCAGGCCAAACTTCTCCCCTCGATCACCTATGGTAGTGAGGCGATGCGGGGAAGAGACGCTAAGGAGTTGGACAGTACGCTGGTCAAAGCTTACAGAACCATGTTCTGTCTTCCGCCCTATACATCACCTGCTCAAATAAGGTTTGGAGTTTGGCCTTCAACAACAAGTTTTAGCCAGGTATGGTGCATACATCATTTGCTGGCATAAGATAAGAAGCGCCACTACAAACACGCTTAACTATCTGCTGTGGTATGATATACAACATAGGGAGTTCTCCCAGGCAAGAAACTTTCTTCAGTTAGCCTTGGATTCGACCAAACTCTCCGGACTCTGGGACGCGCAACTTGGCTATATCAATTTTAAAAAATTAGTCTGGAAAAACATAAAACTAATCTCCATAGTGGAGGACAAGGCAAGCTTTACAAAAAGATCTCATGCCTGGATGACCCTTAACTCTTACAAATCACTCGCCCCACAACAATACTTCAATCAGGGCTATCCGAGGGCCATAAAAATGAATTTCCTAAGGTACAGAATGGGGATCCTTCCATGTACCCAGCATCTACCACCATGGCTGAGGATAAAAGGACAAAATACTTGCAGGCTGTGCAACACCAAGAATGGCGATATTCTTCACTTAATTTGCCTCTGCGAAGAACTGGACGAAGCGCGGCAACAGCTTCTAAAAGAACCTTTTAAACAGAAAGGGATCCGTTCTAGAAGGCAAGCAGTGTTGGCCTGCTTCAACCCAGAAAACATTCAATTAAACTGCAGATTGGTAAAATTTCTGTTGATGGCTGAACAAAAAATGCCAAAAATAACAAACAATGCTTTACAAAATTAATTGCCGCAAAGCTGACAAGTAGATGGGAAAAAAAAAAAAAAAAGGGTCTTAGCAGGACCTCATCAAAGACGTTTATTAGTAGCAGAGAGACAAATCCTGCAATAAATATAGACAATGAGATCGGAAAAATGGGCAAGTGGTGCAGGAATACAGACAATGTGAGACAAGCACATGACAGCATCCAGCGACCTATTGTCTTTATCTTAAATCTAGCATAATCTAAATGGGATTTTAAACTGCAATGAATGTTTGATTTTGAATTTTAATTAGTTTTAATAACGTTTTAGAATTTTGTAGTGTCACTATTGCAATGGTTTTAATTAACTATGCTAAAAAAATAAACTTACTTACTAACTTACACTGTCAGGGGTGCAATGTTGATGCTGTGGTTAATCCAGAGCTAAAGAGCTATCCCCAGATGGACAAGGGTATCTCGCTCCATGTGCTTCTAGCACTGGACAGAGACTGTACGAACAAACATGATAATGGTACTTGTTTAGAAATGAACAGTGTGCATAATGATTGCTCAATACATTATTGTTTAAGTGCAAAGCGTGTTAAAAGTCACAAGTGAAGAACAATATCAAGCTAAAAACGTAGAGCTGAAATGAAGACTGGGCACGGGCCCTGTCATGCCTCACAACACACCATCCTCCCCACCCCAGGGCAGTGGAGAACTATAGTTTTTTGGCTTCAAGGGATGCAGGATAATTGTTTCCACGGGCCCAGGTCGCTGGAGCTCAAACTTCAGACATCCAACTCCATGCAGCATCAAGCCACGTCCCCTCACAACTGCTGTTTGCTGCAGGACACCTAGAGATGCTCAACCCACCATGAACGCCCAACAATGTGGACAAGACCCCCACCAAACTACTGATCCTTCATCCTTTTCCCTTGCATTGTATGTACTGTCTGACTGTCAGTGACACTAACGTAATATGATTGTGACTCTGTACCACATGTTCATGGCTGGGTTAATGCCTTTAGTGCATGGAGTCGGCCAAAGGCTGACACCTGCACTACCTCACCAATGCGTCTGTCAGCGTCAGCCATTGGCCGATACTGAGGTGGTATTTAAAGGCCGAACAGCCTGAGGGTTTTTTTTGTTTTACTGTAATGACGATCAGCGAGCAGGGCACGCTTATGTCATTACAGTAAAAGTGAAAGTAAAATGAGCCACTGGGCTCATTATACTTTTACAGCATCAGTGCTGGGGGGAATATCTCAGCCCCCCGAGCACTGATTATTTCAGGAGAGGTATCATTGGAAAGGAGAGGATCTCCCCTTTCTAATGGTACCTCTGCCCAGTAGATCCCTGCATGGGGATCACAACAGAAGAGCAATTCCCAAGCAGGGATCCACCCACTAGGCCCCAAGGACATGGGGGAGCAGTCCTTTAGGCAAGGGCATGTGCTTCCTCCACCACTCTAAAAAGTTCAGTCTTTCTGCCCCTCCTGGGGGGCAGATGGGGGTGATTACCCCCAATCTTCCCCCACCGGGGGGCAGAAAGCCCACAAGACACCATGGAAACTAAAACAAATAGAAGCTAGGTGTGGGAGCTGGCCACCATGAGCACAGCCATGCCCCCACCCCCAAAGAGAATGCATTAACTGTCTTTCTGTCCCTCAGGGGGCGGATGGGGGTGATTACCCCCTATCTGCCCCCCAGGGGAGTAGAAAACCTATTAGAAACCCGGGAATTAGCAAACATATGTACAGAGGTGGGGTCTGCCCACCATGGGGCATGGCCATGTCTCCACCCCAAACAAAGCAACAACAGTCTCTGTGCCCCCCGGAGGTAGATGGGGTGATTACCCCCAATCTGTCCATTCCAGGGTGCAGAAAGCACACTAGACACCAGGAAACATGAACAAAATTGTAGGGGTAAGGGCTGCCCATTATGGGTGTGGGCATGGCCATGCCCCCCAAAAGAAACTGTGGCATCAGTCTTTCTGCCTCCTTTGAGGGGCCGATGGGGATGATTACCACCAATCTGTCCCCCACGAGGGCAGAAATCCCACTAGACACCTGGGAATTTACAAAACAAAATGTATAGGGATGGGGACTGCCTACCATGTGCATCGCTATGCTCCCACCACAAGAAAAGCTGCAACAGTCTATTTGCCTCCCCAGGGGTTGATGGGGTGATTACCTCCAATCTGCCAACCCAGGGGAGGGAAAAATGCCACTGGACATCAGGGAAAACAAGAATAATTGTAGGAGAGGGGGGTGCCCATCATGGGCATGGCCACAAATGGGTTGCCCCCCACAAATTGTACCATCAGTTTTTCTGCCCCTGTGGAGGCAATGGGTGTGATTACCCCCATTTTGCCCCCCAGAGGGCAGAAAACCCACTAGATGACAGGGAAATTTTGTTAAAAAAATTGTAAAGGGGTGGGGGCTACCCACCATGGGCATCGCTTTGCCCCCACCCTAAACGGGCAGAAACAGATTGTGTGCCTTCCTAGGGGGTAGATAGAGGCAATTGCCCCCTATTTGCCCCTCCCCTGAGGGACTTTCTACCCCCCCCGGGGGCCAGATTCTGGGCAACATCTCCAATTGGGACAAACCTTCTATCTGCCCCCCGGGGGAGAAAGAAACTATTGCCCCTATTGGGGCGAGGGAGTACCTCGATGCCTGGCTATGCCACACCCTCCTTTTGTTTGTTTTGGAACCATTTAGAGTTACATTTTTGGCTCTTGTGGGGAGGGGGGTGATCCAGCGGTGTACTAGCAACAGATACTCCACTATCATATACTCACCTGGGCCCATATAGCTCTCTTGCACTAAACACCAAGTAGACCGCTGGAACTTTCTAGTTTTATAATTTTTATACCTCAAGATCTAGTTATTTCTTCTCTAACTAAACCTTTCACTGATCAAATAGTTCTTTCCTCTGGTCAATGGACCATTAGGTGGAACTAGCTGATGGTGATAATTAACATGACTTATTATACATTTCTTGATTAAATAAAATAATCGCAGAATCGGTAAGTTTTAAAAATCTTTATCTAAATTAGTTGGTTGTGAACCATCTCAAAACGTTTCAGTACAAACACCCTCATTCACAAGAGTGCCAATTCAATAAAAATTTCAATAGTTATAATAATTCAGATCCACACAACAACTATACTCAGAAAGAAGAGGATAGAGAGAGAAGAGCATTTATCAAGACAATAAATTTATAATTACCAAGTATGGTGTGAAGATCAACCCCTGGCCAAAGGGCTGGTAAGGGTCCCCAGGACAGATCAGGAGACAAAGACTTCAGGACAGGAATCAGGACAGGATACTTCACCTCTCTAGATACCGACGACTGCGTCGCACCCCTCTCTGACACTCTCTTCCTCCTCGTGGTTCTTCCGCGATCTTCTTTCTAACCCACCCAAATTAAGTAGATGGTTCTGCATTCGATTTCTTCATCAGCATTTCAGAGCATCAGCACCACCCCCAGCACCGACAGCATCCCAAGCTCCAAATTGTTTCTGGTGCTTCCGACCCCAACAAGCTTAGCTAACTAACTAACTAAACTACTTCAATTATACTTTTCTATTACCATGTACCACCCATTAATGTTTCAATTTTACAAAATACTAACTTCTGATTGGACAGGCGAGGGGGATGATCATCACACCATGCTTATATTTCACTTATTTCTTTAAACCTTTGTTTCAAAACTCCTCCCCTCAAACTTTTATTCCGCACTTCCTTTCCCATACATCTTTAAACTTTATTAATACAAATGTAGCGATCTCTTGAATAAAGTTCCTTCATATGAACTCTTCACCCTCATGTTCCCAGGGCACATCTTCGCCGACCTTGGACGCGTGACAAGTCCTTAGTCATCTTTTCGTACTTCCTCGCCAGGGCGCATGCGTCGCGCAACGTCAGTCTGCTCGACTCAGACAAATTTGACAGGCCCAAATACGCACTAATAATAAAGTCAAAAGGAAAAATGTTATTCTCAAAAATAAATGATTTCACTGTATACCACCAACCTCTACTCTAGCCCATACCATTTATTATTTCCCTTTCTGCATTTGCGTTAATATAGAACTTATTTTCTAATTTCAGCAAGCAGGTGCCATGCATGTGAGTTTTCAAGCGGCCATTTTATAGTTCTTTGCGCAAGCGCCAGAATTTGCCTCCAAGCGTTAGTACGTCATACTACGTAGATGCAGTAGACGCATGCGCAGTAAAGATCCCGTGTTAGAAAGCATCTTAGTCCTTCGTTCATGTTATTGCAGTTAGTAAACACATAGGCAAGCTTCATTTTCTCCCACGTGTAAAAGAAATGCGTATTATTTATCACAAAACACGTTGTTAGTAATTCATTAGTGAGTTAAAACGAGAGGATTGCTTCCGAGCAAGTCTCATGTTCGAGTCCTTGCTCCATCAATCCCGTCTCTGATGGCATATTAAGCCATCACAAAATTACCCATCCATCCCAGATACCAACTTTAACACTTCTCAGTTTTCTCTATTTGTCCTCTCAAATTTTCATCAATAATTTCATTTCCTTCTAAATCTCGCATCTTCTTATATAACCTGCCTTTCATTTTCTTTCGTACCTTTTCTACAATATCTATATGTAATTATTATTAACATCACTATCGTTATTATCATAACTAATGGTATTATTATTTGACCTAGAAAACTTTTCCCAAAATCAACAAACCATTTCCCTATTGATGTTATACTTTTCGTTAGTCTTCCTCACACACTGTCAACCTCCAGTTGGGTCAAATCTTTATGCATTCCTGTAATGTTTTCAATATATCCTTTAATTTCTCTGCTCTTGTCCGGAATATAAGTGCAGCAATGTTGAACTTTCAACATGCCACAGACTCCACCTTCTTTTGCTAACAATATATCAAGAGCAAGACGGTTCTGTAAAACCATAGATCTAATTGCAACCATTTCTGTGTTCATCATTAGAAATCCTCCTGTAGTGTCTGTAGAAAGACGATCAACTATGGTTGATAACTTACACATTTTCTGTGAATTTAGAATGACTCCAACTGAGGGTATCAGTGCACTAAAAATGTCTCCTACAATTTCAGAAAAACTAGCTCTTCTTCTACGTGTTAGTCCATTAGAATTTCCATTGGTTCCACTGATTTTATCTACATGATACATTTTTGGAAAAACTATTCCAAAATAACAGCTTCCGTACCATCTTGAAGGTTACTTATAATAGGCATTGCTCCCACAAACATAATACACTCCTGGAAACACAGGATCAGTTCCCCCTTTTAGTCCCCATCCTCATAATATTAGGAAGTTATGTTCACATTCACTGGAACCAATGTAATTAATGTTATAATCTGTCTTCAATCTATGGAGGCAGAATTTTCCCCTTTTCACAAAGTCCAGGGACATCGCAGCATGAGCCTTGCCACTTGCATAGATTCCCTCCTTCCCAACCCATGGAGGTACATGGGTTTTCTGTGTAGTTGCCTTCCTCATTAAATCCTGTCTCCTTTCTTCTACTAAATTCAAAAAATCCTTTTCTTCAGTTCTTAATGTACATGTTAGATTATCTCTACGTGCCTGAACTAAATCTATTGAACTCATCGTTATGAAAAATTCACCCATAAACTGTGCGTTTTTACTACTAGCTACTGGATTCATATTCTTTCTAATAGGTAGTTCAGAAAATACTACATCTAAATTAGAATAAAAATACTGAAGTCTCCCTGTAGCGTAAAATAAACTTGATAATATACTACATGACACTCCATAAATTAAAGGTATATGGTGATACGTAATCCCTTCTGATACTGATGAGGGTAACTTCATACACACGTAACAATTGTTAATTTCCATAGTGCTAACATACTGAAATAACAATTTAATAAACACATTAGAGGACGTATTATAGTCTGATCCATTATGATTGTTTGCTTCATCTTCTACCCCTAATTCTATTTTAGTTTCTCTTATCCTATCCACCTTAACATTAGTATCTGTATTATTCTTGTCACTTGTTTTCATTATTAAAGGTATTCCTACTGTTAGGAATAACCATCCTAATGCTGCTAATAAAATACTACAAAAACAAAATCTAAAACACTTTCTTTTTAATCCACATTTTGGTTTTCCGATAACTTCAATGTCTGCCATTTTATTCCTGAGAAAATTTCTTTTCTTTTCTCTTATCTTTTTCTTTTTCAGTCTTAGCCTTCCTTTTTGTTCTTAAGGAGGTTTCAATTGGCTTTCATCAATTTGTGCAATATGGACCTCTTCTGTCTCATCAGACAGATCCAGGGACTCAAATTCCTCGAGTATAACGTATGTCCACTCAGGAGCCTTGTATCTCCTGTTTAAGTTTCTCAATCTTGGACTTCTTCGAGTTATTTTTGCTAAGGTTTGTTTAGGTCTTGTTTGACTTGTGATTTCGTTCACTTGCTCTGGTTTCTTTTCAGATTTTCTCAGATGATATTTTAGTTTCTTTACTCCAGTTGGCCAATTGTGTCCCTTTCTAACTCTTTTGATTTGTACTGCGTTTTCACCTTCTTTATCTCTTGTAAAGTTCTTTTTATTTCATTTATTCTGGGCACAATCCGTTCTGTTTCTCTGTTTTCTGTGCTTGTACCTTCCTTTGCTTCCACCTGCTCAGGTTCTACTGTATTTTGTTCTACTTCTTCCTGAGCTTGATCTTCTAATTCTATCTGACCCTGTTCAGGTCTTAGCTCAAACCTTTCTTCTTCTGCCTGAACTTGTTCTTCTAACTCTATCTGGTCCTGTTCAGGTCTTAATTCCTGAACGTGTTCTTCTATTTTTCCCTCCTCAGGTTTGTTTGTGTCTCTTTCTATTTTCACCTGAGTGTGTTCTTCTTCCCCTGTCTCTTCCTGACTACTTTCCTGTCTTTTCAGTTCTGTTCTTCTTCTGGTTTCAATAACATCATCAATTATTTCAATCACTGGGATCCATTCTTCCTGACTTATCTCTGGCTGTTCGTCATATGGTTGTCTTTCAGAATCTATCACTCTAGATTCTTCAATTTCACAGTTTACAACTTCTGACGCTTCAGCTTGCTCAGTCAGTGGTGGCTCTTGTTGATCTGATGGGCTCGGAACTCTTCTGGTATGGCTGGCATGAATCCACTTGGGCAGACCTGCACACTTCACTGCTGTGGTAGTGACTAGTATGACTTGCCGTGGTCCGTCCCCCCTTGGTGCTAGGCACGACTTTCTTGCGTGTTTCTTTACCAGCACCCAATCTCCAGGATTCAAATCATGCGCTTGGTCTGGCTGTCTTTCAACTGCGTCTTCTCCAACCTGGTGAGAGATAGAACGCATCATTTCAGCCGATCCTTTGCAATAGTCCAATACCAGATCATCAGATATACTCATTAGTTTATTTCCAGGAATAAATGCCTGTCTCATGGCTCTTCCCATGAGTACCTCATGTGGGCTCATTCCTATTTTTCTGTCTGGAATGCTTCTGAGACCCATCAATACAAGAGGTAATGCATCTGGCCATTTCAGCTTTGTGGATGCACACACCTTTCCCAATCTTGACTTGATTGTGCCATTCATTTGTTCAACAACTCCAGAAGCCTCTGGACGATATGCACAGTGCAGTTTTTGTTCAATGTTAAACGCAGCACAGATTAATCGAATTATTTCATTATTAAAATGAGGGCCTCTATCTGATTCCAAAGTGACCAGAAAACCAAATCTCGGCACTAACTCCCTCAACAACAATTTTGCAACTGTAAGACTGTCATTTCTCCGACTTGGATAGGCTTCCACCCATCGTGAGAAAAGACATACTATGACAAGTACGTATTTCAGTCCATTGCATGGGGGTAATTCAATAAAATCTAACTGTAATCTGGTGAAGGGTCCTTCTGCCTTTCCGATCTTTTCTCAGCTTACCACTGTCTTTCTACCTGGGTTCTGCTGTTGACAGGTTAAGCATCTTTGGCAAAGGCTCTCTGCGACTACCCTGAACTTCGGATTATACCAACTCTGTCTGAATAGCCTGATCATTGAATCTCTCCCTATGTGTGTTGCTCCATGGTACACTCTCACCATTTTTGAAAGCAAACAATCTGGCATGACTGGTCTTCCATCAAATTACACCCATACCTCATCATGTGGTCTCTTTGTACAGGCTGCCTTTATCCAGATTTCTTTTTCCCTTTCCTCAACTTCTTCCTGCAATTGTCTAATCTCATCCCATGTTTCTGGTACTGAGATGTACATAAGTTGGCATCTGGTTTCACCCGTTTCAATTTTTCTGTTTATGGCTACTGCATTTTTAGCACAGTATTTCGCCACTTGGTCAGCATAATTATTGCCAGCAGTCACATAGTCATTTCCTGACTGATGTGCAGCTCATTTTACAACTGCTATCTCTTTTGGCAATTGTAATGCTTCCAATAAATCTTTCACATTTTTGCTGTTTCTGATAGGAGATCCTGAGGAAGTCAGAAATCCCCTTTGCATCCAAAGCTGGCCAAAGTCATGCACAATCCCGAACCCATATTGGCTGTCCATAAATATGGTTACTCTCCAATTTTTCCCCTTTTTACATGCCATTGTTAAGGCAACCAATTCAGCTACTTGTGCAGACTTGACCCCAGGTAAACAGGATGCTTCAATTACCCCAGAAATTTTACAAACAGCATATGCAGCACTTAGACCTCCTTCTTGTGTCCTAAGGCAGGAACCGTCTACAAATAACTCATGATCAGCCTCTTTCAAAGGTATCTTTCTTATGTCTGGGCGGGGCTTCGTGCATAACTCAGTCACGTCCAAACAATCATGATCACTTTCATCTTTCACTTCCTCATCGCAGGGGTCTGGCAATAGAATGGCTGGGTTCAGGATTGTACATCTTATTATAGTCACGTTTTCAGCTCCCAAAATCACCCTTTCGTCCTTTGTCAAACGACTAGGGGTGAGATGCTGTGTTCTTGTTCTTGTCAAAAGAATCTCAACCGAGTGTGGAACAAAAACCTTTACCAGATGTCCCATCACTATCGACTCACTTTGCTCCAGACTCATACAAGTAGCAGCTACTGCTTTTAAGCAGCCAGGCAATGCTGAAGCCACTGGGTCCAATTTGGCTGAAAAATATGCCACTGGACGTCGACTCAATCCATGTCTCTGTGTTAAGACTGAAAGTGCACAATTTTCTCTTTCACAACAGAACAAAGCAAAGTCTTTTGAATAATCAGGCATGCCCAAAGCAGGAGCCTCACACAAACAATTTCTTAGTCTCACAAATGCCTCTAGGCAGTCATCATTCCAATAAATTGGATCTTTTGCTCGTTTCCGGATCATCTGTATTAATGGTTTTGCTAACATAGAAAAACCATTAATCCATTGCCTACAATATCCAACAACTCCCAGAAACATTCTCATTTCTCTCTGAGTCTGTGGCAATTGCATTTCTTTGATTATTTTTATTCTTTCCTGTGTCACTTTTCTAACTCCTCTTTCTATTTTATGCCCTAAATATCTTACTTCTTGTCGACAGAACTGTAACTTTTCTGGAGACACCTTGTGTCCTCCTTCAGCCAAATGGTTCAGTAATGCAATTGTATCTGTGACACAATCTTCTTGTGTTTTTGATGCCACCAAAAGGTCATCAATGTACTGAACCAGAACAGAATTTCCAGGCATGATCAACGATTCCAACCACTTTTTCAAAATCTGATTAAAAATTGAAGGACTCTCTGTGTACCCTTGTGGAACACGACACCATGCGTAAATATGATCTTCAAACTTAAACGTAAAAAGATACTGGCTGTCTTGGTGCAAAGGAATAGAAAGGAACGCTTGGCATAAATCAATTACTGTAAACCATCCTGCATTCCACGGTATCTGATAAAGGATCACTGCTGGATTTGGCACAATTGGACAACAGGGAATTACAATTTTATTTATTTTCCGTAGGTCTTGCACTATTCTGTACTTTCCGCTAGGCTTTTTCAGTCCCATTATTGGCGAATTACAGGGACTACCCATCACCTCTTTTAAAATACCTTGTTTAACCATTCGTTCAATTTCTGGAATAATTCCTGCTTTTACTTCTGGACTCATTTTGTACTGTCGGGTATTTGGATACACTGCACCTTCTTTCACTGTCACTTTAACTGGGTCTATATTCGTCATTAGCCCAATGTCTTTTCCTGTAAAATCCCACACTTCTGGATTGACTGTTGTTCTTAACTCTTCTGGCAATTCATTCTCGGTTATTAATGAAAACATTTCATCTACTTCTGTTCCCTGTTTGGCCAGCATCATCTTATAAACAACGTCCTCATCGGGGGTTTGGAAAGCAACACCATCCGGTGTACAATAGATCGTGCAATTCATCATGCACAAAAGATCTCTTCCCAACAGATTTACTGGACTGGAATCGCAAACTACAAATCGATGCATTTCTTTGAAGTTCCCAATGTGCACCTCCATTGGTTTTGTGATTGGGGTTCTAATCTGTTGGTTAGATACGCCTACAACTTGGATTGACTCTCCCGAGAGGGGTAGGTTTGGGATGTCTGCTGTTCTCACAGTAGACCTGGTAGCACCAGTATCCAATAGGAAAGTAATGTCTTTACCTTCTACTCTCCCATCAACAAATGGACCTGACTGATCTACCGGCAAGGATGCGCCAAGCACGCACTCCTCTTCCTCCCCCTCAGGCACCGTCATTGTGCGGTATCTGAATGTTCTTCATCCTTCTGTAAAAAATATTGTGCAATTGTTCTATTATTCTTACCACTTTCTCCTTGAAATCCGGTGTTCGCACTGAAACTTTGATGGTTCACAAAATTTTGCATAGGAGCTGGTGCACCTGATATAGTGGAGTGACTACCTGTTGCTGCTGATTCATAAGTACTTCATTCTGCATCTGTGGGATTAAATTTTGATTTGGCCTATTATTATTCTTATTATTCTGAGTACTCTTACACTCGTTCTTCCAATGTCCAAGCTTTCCGCACGCATGACAAGGAAACTTCTTTTTCGCTTCTTCTCTGTCCATTCGCCCCTTAAATTTATTACCATTCGCTCCTTGATTATTCTGACTCTGTTCTTTCACTTGATTATTATTTTGGTCATTTGCTTTCTCTTCTTGCTGCTCTGCCAATTTAACTTGTGCCCACATCATTTTCTCTTTTAGCTTCCTACGCCTGGCCTCAATGTCATCTCCGCAATATTTTGCGTACTTTAGAATCTCATCCACTGTCTTACTTTGCCAACACAACATGTGCTGCTGTATCATCTGACTGATTTCTGGTTTCAAGTCATATACAAACCGATACACAAAATGTCCCATATCTTTGTCACCAATATTCTCAAAACCACTATACTGCTTAAACACCTGCAATATCCTTTCATAGTACGGATGTACAGATTCATTTGGTTCCTGTGTTGTTCTATCTATTTTTACCCAATCTGTTTCTTTAGGAGGGATTTTCCCTTTCAAATACGTAATCACTTGGTGATACTTTTTCATCACCTCTTCCGAAGGTGCTCCTGTTTTTGCATCTCTAGGATACTCCTCATTAGGCCAATCAATTGTGATCTTACATTCTGTCCATAAATCAGCAGGTACCACTATATCAAATAGACCATCCAAGTCTTTCAGTAACACCTTTGAAACCTTCACAAACCTCTCTACCTGTTTGTACCACTCAACTGGTTTTTCTCTCAGTTTTGGAAAATCATTTGTAAATGATAAAATATCTTGTCTACTCCAAGGAACATGAACATATGCACCTCCTGGAACCTCTCTCATTGGACACAATTTTTCCACTTTGCTTGATTCTCTTACTGGAAATGCAGCTGCTGCTTCTCTCGCTTGCACTTTGTTGTACCCTGTGACACAAGTAGATGCTGGTAGCCAAGTAGAGTTCATAAGTACCTTTATTCTGTAGCTGGTCGAGGTACATGAAGATGGTACACAGGTACATTAGACAGGTAATCCAAGTAAACAGGTGATGGTGAAGTAGGTTAGCCTGTAGTCAACCCTTAGTTCCATGTAACAGCAAACCCCACCAGGAGCAGCCTGCCTGCTGCTCAGCCCATCTCTAACTGTCATTCCTCACCACTCACACAGACACCCAACATTCCGTGCATCACTCAATACCCAACATTCTACAGTAAACATACACACTGGCTGAGCAGCAGGAAGATTGGTAAACTACAACATATGAGTAAACTATGCAGGGCATAACACATCCCCCTCCTTTTAAAATGAAAAACGAAAATAACAAAAACAGGTAAAGCTTAAGAGAAAAACTATACACAAGAAAAGTTACAAATGCAATGAACAGTTCAAAACCCAGGGGTGTGCAATTAAGTGAACATCACGAGAGGGTCAGAGCAAATTACAAATGCAATAAACAGTTCAAATCCCAGGGAAGTACAATTATGTAAAAATCATGAGAGGGTCAGAGCCATTTGAAACAGAAAGAATGGGTAGCTTACAACCAATAAATTGAGTAAAATAACCCATCCTCTCCCAATAAATATAATGAGAAAACTTCATTGCGAATTGCAGAGGGCAAAAAACACACCCCGCAACTCCGATCCCTACTGCAAGGGAACACATGAATAGACAAGATTGCTCATGTAAGGAAACTTACATACGCTGTGAAGATGGAGCTGAAAACCAATCTTTCACCCCTCATATGAGGTACAAAAACTTGGGATTGCGAGCCATAAAGTCCACCCTCCTGTAAGACTTTAACCATGTATATGGGACCATAAACATGAAAACACACCCTGTGTAGGGGAACCGTACCCATAAACCAAAACCAACCCAGAGTAAGGGTTACATGAACTGTTAATATGAGAAAACCCCATAAACATACCCCGCGTAAGGGTTACCAAACTAATAACTGTTAATGGGAATCGTACCCATGAACCAAAACCAACCCAGTGTAAGGGTTAAATGTTATGTTAATTGATGGAGACCCAATCAACATACCCCGTGTCAGGGTTACCACATAGAACAAATCGAACAACTGTAAATGGGAACCATACCCATGAACCCACCCCTGTGTAGGGGCCGCGTATAACGCATTATGAGAAAGGGACTAGTACCCAAACCCATGGCCATCCCTCATGTAAGGGAGAATGTTGTACAGCTAGCCACCAAGGACAAGACTAGGACGTCCCTTGAGCAAGAAAACCAAACTGTGGAAGCTGGAAACATAAGTTGTGAACATGTAACTATTCATACATAGATTCATTTAAGGCAAACTCTACATACATATGACAAAACACTCACAGAAGAAATATGTAGAACAAGTGTCCCCGCCGGTGAGCGACCTCTCACCCGAGTTGCACAAGAATTCCCTGTGCACACAACATAGCTAAAACACCAATATGCTGTAAATGACAGCTTATTGTAACACTATGACCATTAACAATGACAATCAAAGCTGATAATAATCACGCTGTAACATAACATTAATTATGAGGCCCTGTGAGCGATGTCACACCAAATTAGCAAAGACAGGCTCACTATGTATAGCGATAACAGCAAGTCTCAGGAAACTGACAGGAGGAACGCCGTCAGGCAGTAAATAGAAAAAGATAGCACATGTTACCGCCGTCAGCCAGTAAATCCAGAAAAGGTTAGCACATATTACCGCCAAAACTATGTGCATTCGAAAGACACTGCCGAGATAAATCCAACAGCAAGGGAAAACGGCAACAAAGGACTCCAAGCACCGACGTGGACAGAATCAAAGAAAGAAAAGTACCTGGATTGTCTTGAGGACCACAAACAAACCAAGAGAACTGGAGCCGATAACACCAAACTTCACTTTGCGACGCTGCTGCAGTTTGAATAAACTTTATTGAGAACTGGTTGGCGAAACAAGACAGGAACAAGGCATAGGATCCTGTATGATGCAGCAAAACAATCCCAAGATGGAGGGACCCTGTGTCACGCTGGTGCAGGGTGGTTCACGGTGCGTCCATGCACCAAAACGTCCGGAGAAGAAAAACATGCGTCACAGAGGTTCGAGCAAAGCTGGGAAGAACTCACGGACCTGCCCACGTCACCATGTAGGTAGGTGTGCATGCGCTAGTTGTGGCACGCACCTCAGCTTTTAAACTTGAGAAGGGGTTGAACTGGCATTGAAACAAAAATGGCTCAAAAGATGCCAAAAATCATAGACGAAAATGGCTCACCTCAGCAGTCGAGTCCAATGCTACCACGCCAATCCACCATGCGTGGCCCATGTACTCCACGCCTCTGCACATGTAGAGTGGATGGCCAGGAATGTGTTCCTTTTCCAAAACAGCCTCCACACGCTGCCAGCTTCATTTGAAGCAACAAATACAAAATGTTCTCAGCCGCCTAGAGCTTGGCAATTTCAAGCGCCCGTTTCTATGTGGAATTCAGTCCTCCAGTGCAGACATGTATAAGCTAGTAGAAGTCTAGGAGCACATACAAACATAACGCAGGCACCTCCCATAAATCATTTTTCAGGCACCACCAAAGTAGCACCCACCTCTGGCAGTAGACATACTTTGAGCATGATAAGCAGGGTGTGCTGTACCAGTTTCTTTTGTTCCTTTTATGGCATCTTGTGTTACGATGGTTCCTCTTGTGTTGCTTCTCGTGTTGCCACTTATGTGCTTGATGTTGGGTCGTATCCTAGTTGTCTGCGCTAGTAAGACATGTGGCTCCTTCTCATCCTGTGAACTGATTAAAGATGTCATCTTCTGCTTTCATGACAAACTGTGGAGACAAGTAGGCAAGTGGGAAAGTCTCCAACTCGTCGCCAAAATTAATGTAGTAATGAAGACACGCTGGTATGATGTAAACCAAGTAGGTTTATTCAGGTAAGTTAACAGGTAGTATAAATCCTCAGTAAGTCCTTATCAACAAGTATATATGTCCTGTAGAGCAGCCTGTAAGCTCATGTCAACAGCCCCACCAGGAGCAGCCTGCTAGCTGCTCAGCCCCTCTCACCAACTGTCATCACTCATCCAGTCACACAGGCATTCCACACATAGCCCACACACCAACATTCCACTCAGAACACTCACACAGGCTGAGCAGCTAGGGACAAGATAACATAGGAGATAACATAGGAGAAAAACCATAAAATCAGAATACTACACACTTCCTCTTTCTTTCTTATCCATCTAATTCTCCATTTATCAATGTCTCCCCACTTTCGCAAAATGTTCATTAATTCTTTTATCTGTAGCCTTTTTCCCGAAGCATTTACACTTTCTAAATCTTTATCAGTAAAATCCACTCGTTTTTGTAACAATTTTGATTTTCCTATGTCTATTCCAATCTCTGAAGCAACTTCAGTTAGTCTCTCATGAAATATTCTTGCTCTCCTAGTTATACTCTTACATAGAAACAATAATTCCTCATCATTGTAAACGTTTAATCTTTCTGTACCCACACATCCTGTCATCATCTCTTCCAATTCCACTTTCAATCTGCTGATATCTAAAATCTTTGGTATTGGGTTCTGATTATCTCTTTCCTGAGCCCACCTTTCTATTTCTTCAGAGGGGACTACTGTTGCACCTGCAGTTCCAGCCGGAAACAAAGGTCTTCTTTCTCTCAAATTCATAGGCGTAGCTCTCTTTGGAGTTTCCGTATGAGGTTCCACAATAGGGAGATCCATTAATGAAATAACTGACTCACTTTCACTAACCTGATCATCTGTGATTACTATCTCTTTTCTAGGACTACATAATGGAACTGTCACGAGTTGTGGTTTCTGGCAAATCTTATTATCCCCATATAATGGGATTACTGGATCAATGGTCACTGGTACTGTCAAAGCTTCAGTATTTAAATTCAATTGACTTATGCTTTGAACTAGTTCTTCCTAGTTTTATTCAAAGCTTCTCTTTCATTATCTTGCAACACTCTATTGTATGATGTCTCATGTAAAATCTGTGGAGTTAATGGTATTCCCATTACTGGTGCACTTGGGACAACCTTACTAGCTGCTTCTTGATACGGTGGTGGATTTTTAATTAAAATATCCTCTAACAACTCGTCATCTGATTCACCATATCCTGTCGAATTCATATGTTTCGTTTTCTCCTTACACTTTCCTCCAGATTGTTCCTCAGCCATCAACACTGGACATAACCCTTCGGATACCATAGCTCTCCTCCACTGTTTAATCTGCCCTTCTCGTGACTCATGCAAGTGTCTCGGAAAGAATCCTCTATATCTTCCACCTCTGCATTTCTCTCGTTCATATGACTCAGTCTCCCATTCTTCCAAAGCCTCATATTGAGTTAACCTAGGTCTAGGTTCTAAATCATTCATTTTCAATCTCAAATTCTGAAGAATCCTCCCATTAAACGTACCATCCTTAGGAAACGCTAACACACCATCATCCTTCGTGTACTCTATCCAGTATTCCAACCACACGCAGGTATGATATCCTCTTTCCATCATCATAAAAGATGCTGGTGTCTTCGGTGGCGGAATAGGAATTCCCTCTCTAGTCAACACAGGCTTATCCTTTACAAAGAAATTCTTTATTTTCTTAAAAAATGACATCTTTCTTTTCTCTCCATAGATCTTTGAAGAACGGTGTAGGAAATTGTATTCCGCAAACCCTTGACATTTTCTACCTGTACGTCTTGCACTTACAGTCAAATCAAAATCCTGCATACAATCTTCTCTTCACCAATCCTAGCGCGGCTTCTAACTGGTTATCCAATCAAATCAGGCTCACACTCGTACTCTGACCAATGTCAGCGCGGCCTTTTCCTGACGTCAGTTCTGCTCCTCACTACTGACCCCTCCTTTACAATGCTGCTCCTGTCACCCGCCCGCTGTGTCTACCAATCCCAGCGCGGCTCACTGTGACGTCAGTCCAACTCAGGCGATTTCTCACCCCTCCTTTACCAAGCTCCTCCTGTCACATGCCCGCTGTGTCTACCAATCCCAGCGCGGCTCTTTGTGACGTCAGTAGCACTCCGGCAACTGACCCTCCCTTTACAAGGTAATACGAAACTTTATTTCTCAAATTCTCTTTAAACTTCTTTGTTATTAACAACGTAAAAACATTCGCTACTCTGTCTGTTCCACTAAATCAAAGGATAGTTTATTTCTTTTCACTGCGAGTAAAACCTTCCGCTTACTCTTCACCTAAGCTCCAGAGAACCTGCTACTCCTCCGGTGTCACCCGTTAAGGAAATTTGAGACCGATGTTTCACCTGCGAACTCCTTTTGCTGTCAATCTAGCTTAGAGGAACCTGCTACTCCTTCAGGGTTACCCTTACTAGGTGATATAACGCCTAAAGTTTCACTAGCGAACTCTTTGCTATCAATCACTCTCACTTTTATACAGAAAATAGTCCCTAATTTAACACTGCCAGCCCTACCTAGCTTCTCAGTGTTATTCCAACAGATGAGTAACCTCACTGCAGTGTGGTTTCTATCGCCACCCGCTATTCATTCCGCGGGAATTTTCCAGACGACATAAAAACAGGACGCTAACTCTTTTGTTAAAACATAAATCAAAAATCAATAATCTATACTTATCACCAAACTAGTCACTAACAACCATAGCTCTGCTACCAGAAAACTGATCCAGCGGCGTACTAGCAACAGATACTCCACTACCATATACTCACCTGGGCCCATATAACTCTCTTGCACTAAACACCAAGTAGACCACTGGAACTTTCTAGTTTTATAATTTTCATACCTCAAGATCTAGTTATTTCTTCTCTAACTAAACCTTTCACTGATCAAATAGTTCTTTCCTCTGGTCAATGGACCATTAGGTGGAACTAGTTGATGGTGATAATTAACATGACTTATTATACATTTCTTGATTAAAGAAAATAATCGCAGACTCGGAAAGTTTTAAAAATCTTTATCTAAATTAGTTGGTTGTGAACCATCTCAAAACGTTTCAGTACAAACACCCTCATTCACAAGAGTGCCAATTCAATAAAATTTCAATAGTTATAATAATTCAGATCCACACAACAACTATACTCAGAAAGAAGAGGATAGAGAGAGAAGAGCATTTATCAAGACAATGAATTTATAATTACCAAGTATGGTGTGAAGACCGACCCCCTGGCCAAAGGGCTGGTAAGGGTCCCCAGGACAGATCAGGAGACAAAGACTTCAGGACAGGAATCAGGACAGGATACTTCACCTCTCTAGATACCGACGACTGCGTTGCACCCCTCTCTGACACTCTCTTCCTCCTCGTGGTTCTTCCGCGATCTTCTTTCTAACCCACCCAAATTAAGTAGATGGTTCTGCATTCGATTTCTTCATCAGCATTTCAGAGCATCAGCACCACCCCCAGCACCGACAGCATCCCAAGCTCCGAATTGTTTCTGCTGCTTCCGACCCCAACAAGCTTAGCTAACTAACTAACTAAACTACTTCAATTATACTTTTCTATTACCATGTACCACCCATTAATGTTTCAATTTTACAAAATACTAACTTCTGATTGGACAGGCGAGGGGGGGATGATTATCACACCATGCTTATATTTCACGTATTTCTTTAAACCTTTGTTTCAAAACTCCTCCCCTCAAACTTTTATTCCGCACTTCCTTTCCCATACATCTTTAAACTTTATTAATACAAATGTAGCGATCTCTTGAATAAAGTTCCTTCATATAAACTCTTCACCCTCATGTTCCCAGGTCACATCTTCGCCGACCTTGGACGCGTGACAAGTCCTTAGTCATCTTTTCGTACTTCCTCGCCAGGGCGCATGCGTCGCGCAACGTCAGTCTGCTCGACTCAGACAAATTTGACAGGCCCAAATACGCACTAATAATAAAGTCAAAAGGAAAAATGTTATTCTCAAAAATAAATGATTTCACTGTATACCACCAACCTCTACTCTAGCCCATACCATTTATTATTTCCCTCTCTGCATTTGCGTTAATATAGAACTTATTTTCTAATTTCAGCAAGCAGGTGCCATGCATGTGAGTTTTCAAGCGGCCATTTTATAGTTCTTTGCGCAAGCGCCAGAATTTCCCTCCAAGTGTTAGTACGTCATACTACGTAGATGCAGTAGACGCATGCGCAGTAAAGATCCCGTGTTAGAATGCATCTTAGTCCTTCGTTCATGTTATTGCAGTTAGTAAACACATAGGCAAGCTTCATTTTCTCCCGCGTGTAAAAGAAATGCGTATTATTAATCACAAAACACGTTGTTAGCAATTCGTTAGTGAGTTAAAACGAGAGGATTGCTTCCGAGCAAGTCTCATGTTCGAGTCCTTGCTCCATCAGGGGCAGAAAAACTGGTATGTCCCATTTGGAGTGGGGATGTGGAGTTTTTTTTGGGCAGGGCTAGACAGCGGGTTTGCCTTCAATTTGCCTCTGTGGGGGGAGCAGAGAGCCCACTACAGATTAGGGAATTCTAAGTGGTGCCAAAACAAAAAAATGAAGAGTAAGGTCTACCTTGGCATCGAGACATAACCCCAATCCAGAAGGGGCAATGGTGACTTTCTGGCACCCTGGGGGCAGATAGGAGGTTTGTCTCAATTGGGGAAAATGCCCCAAATCTGCCCTCTGGGAGAGAAGGGTAGAAAGTCCACCTGACAGCAGGGATTTTGCCTTTAGGACAAAGGAAAGTGGTGCTGGTGTTTCATTCTGGCATTGGCTACACTCCCACCCCGAAAGGGACAAACTAGTCTTTTTGCCTCCCTAGGGGCAGGCAGGAGCCTTGCCCCAATTTGTCCCGGGGGATGGAGGGGACACTGAAAGTTGTATGGCAGGAATATATATTCTTAATAAAATAATAGAGTGGGTCTGGCCTATTCTAACATCAGGCCCACCCTTACCCTTAAAGGCTGAACAGTCTTTCTTGCTTCCCTTCGAACTAAAAAATCCCATCCCAATGACAAACCAGAGGACATTTGATTCTTTTGGGTGTTTTTTTTACATATGGGCCAGGAGAGTGTGGCTAACTCCCAATATCGTCCTACTTGCAAAGGTGAATGGCTGCACTTTTTAGGCTTGGGTAGGCTGCCACCTGGGAATGTCTATCAAACTTAGACACCAGAAAAGTTGACGCCCGGGGGAGTCCAGGGTGGTATGCTTTGTGTGGATCCCACAACATTATCTTACCCACAATACCCATTAAAATCCTATATTTGAACTAAAAACACACATTTTCCTCACATTTTTGTGAGGAAAAATTCTGGAATCTGCAGGGAGCCACATATTTCCTACCACCTTCAGTTCCCACATGTCCCCCAATAAGAGCAGTACCACTTGTGTGGGTGGCCCAAGAGACCATGGCACAAAATACCTTAAAGCACTACATTGATAGATAAGCAATAGGGGTAGCTGCAATACATGGGGCCCTGCTGTGGTGCCACCCATGCAAACTTACAAACCACTGACATTTTTTTAAACTAGATAATTAGGGGATTCTAGGGTGGTGTGCCTTGTGTGGATCCCATGAGGATTTCTTCTCCACAATGCCATGTAAACCTCAAACGTTGCCTGAAATCATGCATTTTCCTTACATTTCTCTGATGGAAACTTCCTACCACCCAGCATTATCCCACTTGTGCCGATAATAACGCTGCTCCACCTGTGTCGCTGGGCCTACTGTTTGCAACAGGAACGGACCAAACCATTCCATTGACCTCGGTTTGATCCGTTCCTGTCGCAAGCACTAGGCCCAGCAACACAAGTGGCACAGCATTTCTAGCAGTGAGGTAATGCTGGGTGGTAGGACATTTGTGGCTCCCCACATATTCCAGAACTTTCTGTCACAGAAATGTGAGGAAAATTTGTTTTTTAGTCAAAGTTTGAGGTTTACAAGGGATTCTGGGTAAAACAACCTGGGAGAGCCATGCAAGTCACCCCAGCCTGGATTCCCCCAGGTGTCTAGTTTTAAAAAATGTGCAAGTTTGCTAGGTTTCACTCAGTGCAGGCTGAGCTACGGCCTAAAATCCACAGCTACTAACATTGTAAAAAAGGGTCCGTTTTGAGTGGAAGAATGTGATGTATCCATGTTGCTTTTTGGGCCATTTTCTGTTACGGGCACAAGGCCTACCCACACACATAAGGTACCATTTTTTATCAGGAGACTTAGGGCAACGGTGGGTGGAAGGATGTCTGTGGCTCCCCACAGATTCCTGAACTTTCCTACACAGAAATGTGAGGAATATGTGTTTTTTTAAATCAAAGTTTGAGGTTTACAAGGGATTCTGAGTAAAAACACCTGGTGAGAGCCATGCAAGTCACCCTACCCTGGATTTCCCCAGGTATCTAGTTTTAAAAAATATGTACGTTTGCTAGGTTTCCCTAGGTGCCGGCTAAAATAGGACCCAAAATCTACAGCTATCAACATTGGAAAAAAAGGGTCAGTTTTCAGTAGAAAAATTTGATGATTCCATGTTGTGATTTGACACGTTTCTTGTCGTGGGCACTAGGCCTACCCACACAAGCGAATTACCATTTTTATTGGAAGACCTGTGGGTGCACAGAATAGTAGAACATTTGTAATTACCGATTGGATTTCACTGCATTTGTGCCTTCCAAATGTAAGCCAGTGTGAAAGAAAGAAGACATTTTGAAAAATACCCTTTAACACATATGCTAGTATGAGTACCCACAAATTAGAAGATGTGCAAATACCCACTGCTTATAAACTCCATATCTTTTGCCCATTTCAGAAATACATAGGTTTCCTTCATACCCATTTTTCACTCTACATATTTCACCATATGAGTTGGTCTATACTCAGTACACAATGAAAAACTATTGTACAGTGCATTTCAGTTGTTGGCTCTGGGTACCTTGTATTCTTGGAGAAGCTACAAACCTTATATATTCACTCAACAAGAAGGTTCTAGTGTATATAAGGGTATATCATTTTGTAAATTGGCCATTGTGACAAAAAGTTACAGATGAAAACGTTGTCACAAATGGCCGTATTTTCCTACTCATGTTCAATATTCCTCTAGTTCAACAGTTAGTTTCTTTGGGAAAAAATTGAGGGATCTTCACATATGACCCCTTGCCTAATAATGAATTTTGTCTACTTTTCAGGAATCTATAGCTTTCCAGTATCACCCATGGGTTTCACACTGATTTCCACCACAACCTTGAAGTAGGTTGAGAGCACAAAAAATTGGAAAAATGGGCTACTTCTTTGCAAAAATGCCAAAACTGTGGTAAACAATTAAGGCCAACATGTACAAAGCATTTTTGAGGTTGGGCTGTATGATTGTTTTGCCACTGAATTATGGTTGCAAAATATTCACATTTTACCGACTCCTTGAAGGAGGTGATAACTCCATTCGCAAATGGAAAGGGGTCCCCAAGAGACCCCTTCCCTTTGAGAATAGAAAACAAATATTCTTTAAGAGCAGGCAGTGGTCCAACGGACCACTACCTACTCTTAAAAAATGAAAAAGTGAAGTTTCAACTTTTCTTTTGAAATACATCCCATTTTCCTTTAAATAAAAAAAAGATTGCTTTATTAAAACGCAATCTCATACACGGTGGTCTGCTGACCTCAGCTGGCCACCATCCCTGTGATGGTTGTGATTCCTAAAGGGTCGCAAATTACGGCCTACCTCATTAATATGTATAAGGTAGATCTATTTGCGACCCACTAGGAATCACTAATAAAACTCAAAAGAGTTTCATACATTAGGACTACTGCTATTTGGAGAGAATCGCAATTAGGAAAACAGTATTCCTAATGTAAGTACATCTGGCCAAAGTTTTTTTTTATTCTGCTCTGCCTGTTCCTGAAAGCTGGGAAGATGGTAACTTTAGCACTGTAAACTGTTTGTTGATGCCAATTTTAGGAAAAATAACAGACAATTTTATCCAGAGCACTTTTTTCCTATTTTTCCCCAAAAACTCAAAATGTAGCTATATTTTGCCTATTTTCTCAGTTCCCTCCATTGGAATCCACAAACCCTGGGTACCTTTTGATAGCCAGGATGTTGGGAAAAAGGACACAAATTTGGCGTGGATACCTTATGTGGAAAAATGTTAGCACGAACTACCCCAAAGAGCCAAAAAGGGCTCAGCACTGGGACGGGGAAATCCCCAGCAGTTAAGAGGTTGCAAGTGCATATGTTTGTACAATTGCTTTGTTGTTAAAACTAAGAAATACATTTTTAAAAAGTGTGTTTGGTCTTTGGAAAAAGATGTTCTTGCACTTTCTGAGCAATTGCTAGGTCAATGAGGGACTCTGCTAGCTAGGGAGCAGTTAGACTCTGAATAATGTCCTCCACTACCTTGTGTACAGCTGGTCTATCACTGAGGTGTGTATACACAAAAGGGGGCCTGAGGAGATTTTAACGACCAGCGAGAGCAAACTCCCCTGAATAAGTAACTCAATACACAAAGAGCTCTCGGGTCTTATGGAAAGAAAACAAAAACGGGCTGACTCAAAGGGGGAATCCTAGCACAAGGAAGCCAGAAAAAAGGTCATGTGGTGAACCTTGTAGCTAGTTTTAATTCACGCTTTCACCTGCACTACACCCATCACGACACCCAACAAGCTCACATTGGGTTTTAGTAATAACCCCTCCAACACAAAAAACATCCCTGAGCTCCTCCCTCGCAGCGAGGGGGTTATAGCCCTCACCATGACTAGGTTTCATGGTGCGAGGAGGATTCCCAATGATGAAGCATGCTACCATTGGTGGGGGAGGGAAACCGTCCTTTAAAGGGAATTCCCCCTCTGAGTCAGCCCGTGTTTGTTTTCTATCACTGAGGTGCTCTGGTACTCGGTGAACAGTTGTTGTTTGGATAACATCCTCTAGTACCTTGTGTGTACTGGCTGAGTGCAAAAGCAGAGTACGTGCTGAGCAGAAGCAAGAAACCCCAGAAACGTTTTGTCCCCATCAGTGAGCCACAGCTCCATCCCAGTAGCATGGCAAACTTAGGAAACATATCTGGGGACATCCTTCAAATTTATGGATCTCAGCCACTGGTTAACACTTTGGGCTGCATCCCAGTCCATAATTCTTTAGCTCACCTGTGTTATTATAGGAAGAAACCACCAATATAAAAAACAAACCTGGCCCCACACAGAAAGGATGCTCAATACTGAACCTGCTGGTCAGGTATCCTCTCTGTTGTTATAGAGGATGTGCCTGTGAATAATGTACTCTGGCTTCTTGTGGCCTGTGGATGAGATGCTCTGGTGCAATGGATTCAGTTGGTATGCAAAATGCAGTTTTCTTGTGTATAATTACTCTGAGAATGAAATCCCTTTGATATGGGTGCACAGCTTCTGTGTTTGGCTTGCCCAGGTTCCATGTTTGAATCTGCTTTATGAATGGAATGCTCTAATAATATTGATTTACTATTGCTGTGTGAATGAAGTGCTCTGGGACCTTGGGTGTACAGTTTCGTAATGGATAAATGTTGAGGCACATTGGGTGTACAGTTGCTCTGTGGATGTGGCACCATTGTACCTTGGGTATACAGTTTGTTTGTGAATGTGGTACTCTGGTACCCTGGGTGTACAGTCTCTCTCTGTGGATATGGTACTCTGGTTTCTTGTATATAGGTGCTCTGTGAATGAGTTGCCCCATTTCTTTGAGTACAGCTGCTCTATGAATGAACTATACTTGATCTTGTGCGAACACCTGTCTGGTGTATGAGATACTCTGTTTTCTTCCATACAGTTTCTTTGGGGCTGAAGTGGTCTAGTCTCTTGTGTACATTAGTCTGTGTAAGGGGCCCATAGTTCCTCATGTGCAGTGATCTCTGACAAAGGTAGCCTAGCTCCTTCAGTGTACTGTTGCGCTCAGATAGCTGAGGTGCGATTTTGTCTTGTGTAGAACTGCTCCTTGAACAGAGGAAATGGTTTATTGTGCATTCAATTGTTCTTTGGATGTGGTACTCTGATACATTGTATGTAGCTACTGTGTGGATGAAGTGCTCTGGTTCCCTTTGCCAAGTAAGTTCCTTTTATATGTAAATGGCCTTTGAGCTTCAGGTGCCTTTTTACCTTGTTCCAATGGTTGCTCCGTGAATGTGGTGCTCCGCTGCCTGTGGGCTCACAGGAACAAAGCAAATAAACTGCCTTGATTCCTTCCACACACAGTTGCTCTGTACAAATTAGGTCATCTAGTCCTCTGGTACATAGTGTGCAATCATCTGCAAATGAGATGCTTTAGTACCTTTTGTTTGCAGTTGCTGTGGAAATGAAGGGCTCTTGTTCTTTGTGTTTCCAGTAACCCAATGAATGAGGTGCTGTAACAAATGAGTTATGCATATTTATTCCCCCTGTATTTTTCACTTTTGACTATCTGTATTTAGGACTTTACTGTGAGCAACTCTCACCACCCGAGTCTCACTTACAGCACATTCATGGTAAATGAACTGGAAGTGCTAACCACCAGTGTCTGCCTTTTAAGATAAGGCCACTGCAGTGCCCCTAGGGGAAGAGGCTCTGGACTGGTTTGATGTCCGCATGTGAGTACACCTGTGTGTGCTTGTGTGCGGGCTGCATATGTTAAGACTATTGTTGTATGCAGCCTGGTATCTGCACACAGTTAGCCTGTTGCAGAAGGGGCCCTTCAAGGATCAGTATTTACCTGGGGTAGGTCTTATAATGTGAGTAGGCATTAATAGTGTAGGTCTGCAGTGATTACTGAAGCCCTGTGATGCTTAAACTGTATCACACATTAAAGGCAAAATCTGCACTAAAGTACAGTTTTGCCACACATAGACCTGCAGAGTCCAGCGAGGTAACAATCTATGGGTACGCATGCAACCCGAGTGTAGATCCACAGTTCCTTATGTTGTATCTAGACTCCTTGTGACACTTTAAGAATTGTCATACTTCCCTGACTTAGCCCATAATCAGATTCCAGACCTTTGTTCCCCACTACTGGACCCAGATATTTACTGTGCTGCCTATCAGAAGGATCAAATGCCTCTCCACACAATAGAACCAGCTACATTGCTCAACTCGGTTACTGGGAAAGGAGGGGGAGGGGTGGGTAGGAAATCTGCATCTGTTAATTAGCTTGTCCCACTGCGCCTAGGCTGGGACAGCTCAGACCCAGAGAAACAAAGGAGGAGGGCCAGCCAGTCTAACATAAGAGGGACTCGCTTTTGAAGTTTTTATGGGAAGGAATCAGTCAGCTGTGTCAGCTAGGGGTGAAACTGAGACTCTCAGGGAAACCTTTTCCATTGAGAACTTGAAGTTGCTATAGGGGAATGTCCCAGAATGCAGTGCAGCAGGTTTAAGACTGGGGTGGAGTGATGATTGTGCAGAGGTGTCCACTTTCTAGAACTTTCCACTCCACTTAAAAACTCTTGCATAAGGGAGAGACTGATTAAAAGGCACTGGACCTCGGAGCAACGATGGCAAAAGGATACCCAGCTGGAAGGAGAAGTCCCCTGCACAGAAGGACTGGAGGATGTTGACTCCAGCTGACCTCCAAGACTGGGTTGGGTCTCTCCAAGGCCTGTTGCGCTGACTCGCTAAAGTCCCCTCAGGAACCATTGGATAAATGGATCTCCTAGGGGAACCTGGAGGGTTCCTCAGAGACTTCTGTGGACTGTTTCTGCACCTTGGTGACCACAATCAGGAAGGTTCACTAACTTCGCTGACACTCAGGTGCCCTGCAAGATGGCCAAAGTCATGGGGCCTGGGAAGTACGACAGGGAGGGTGTTCTACTGGTTGGCTGTGGAGGGGCTGCACAAGACCACCCCCTTCAGCAGGATGGAGCTCCAGGAGCCCAGGCAGAGAACAGGTCTGGCGCAGGGAGCTATAAAACCAAACTTCCACACACAAGTACCACATCAGATATAGCCTGAAGAAAATGCCCCTGGAGGCTGGGGTCTACCACCAGGAGAAAAGGGAGCCTCACAACAGCAAAATCAGTCCTACTGTGCGTAAAATATAGCCTGATTAAGAAGAGAACAAAGGGTTTAGTACTTTGCGGTGGATTTGTAAAAATCCCCCACGGAGATGGCCAAGGCCACGGGGGTCAGCAAAACCGTCTTGATTAATTTATCATGGGGAGGGATGTGCACTGGGACTCTTCCCCAGATCCTCTTTCGGCCCCAGGAGCCCCCAGGGCCTAATGAACAGAACCATTGTACCAGGGGACCTCATCTCCCTGGGACACAACAACACACTGGAGCTCTCTCGTCAGCGGGTGCCCCGCTCCTTCCCCTGTGTCTGGAAAAAGAAGGCTCCCAGTATACAGCTCACAGCCCCTGCACACGCAGCTTGCGGGGCTGGGGGAGGAGAAGAGAATGTTTATTCTCAGGGCCCAGGGGAGAACAGAATATGGAGGGAGAAAATAACCCATAGGGTAGTGCAGGAGTGGGGTCCCCGAGCTGCCCCAAGAAAAATGCAAACGCCAGGTGCCCCTTCAATGACGACCCCCATATTATGATATTGCATCTATTATAGGTGAGGGTGTTGTGGTTATAGGGTTCAGGACCCCTCAGGGGTGTATGAGGGTGTCACCAACAGTATTTCCATCTATGTGATTGTACATATTTGTAGTTTAATTCATAGTGTTTTGTGGTGTGTGTTTTTGAAAGATAAAACACTGACTGAGCAATAAATTATTGATTGTTGTTGCAGGATCTAGGTGTAATTTGATGCTGACCACAATACAACACGGGTTGGATACACTAACCAGGTTCTATCTAGTCAAACATTTTACCTTCTAACTTTGGTAATTTAAATCCCAATACACCATAGGAGTATACTCCTAAAGCCCCCAGGACCCTCTGGGGAGGCACTAAGAGACTCACAGGGAGGCAGACAGAGCCCAACAGGACGGTCCAGTCCAGGTGCCACTAGTCAGCTGGGCAATTGCAGGAAAAGGCTTCTTGTAGCTTTTTGTGTATCTTTATCTTTAACAGGAGGTCAGCCTTAGAAACCTAAAGCAGGTTCAAACCTCTTCTGATCTTTCACAGTTCCATATGTGTTCTGAAATGAGTGCCTGGAGATGCCACATTTATGTCTGGCACAAGCTAATTGGTGGGAATGACCCCCGGGGATGCCCTAACCACAGGGGTTAACTCTATCTACTTTGGGCATTTTCAAGATCGCTGCACATAGCTTGGGCTCTAATTACTGGGGGCGTGTATTGAAGTGCACACCAAATGATGTATGTAAACCCATCAGACCTGTCAAATGGGTAGTGACACAGTAATGTCAGAAAGAGGCCCACTGTGGCAGGAACCTGACTAGCTTGGTTGGCAAAAGAAGGGCCCTGCCCGAGTGTACACTAACATTTGCCTGTGACAGGGGAGATGTCTTTGAAGTGCACCCAAGTGTCATGTGAAAAGCCCCAGCAGATCTGTTAAGCAGGATGGTAGGATGACATACACGATTTGGGAGAACCCGATACAGATACCTCCGCACAGGAATATGAACTTTTGAAGCATGGCTGTTTCCTTACATACGTTGGCCCATTTCTACTGAATGAGTGCTGATAACTTACTTAAGAGAAACACAATCGTCTGAGGAAGAAAGGACTAGGACTACTAAGAGGAATCGAAGAACTGTGGCAGAGATCTGGCGTTTCCTATTGCGATCCACACATAGTGACATTACACTATTGTGCCCTGAAGAAGCCCTTGTAGGGTGAAACGCGTTGGCTGTGCCCACATGATTGTGAAGAAAATGAAATAAAGAATTTCCTGCTCACATTGAAAAAAGTGGATTGAATATCATTGAAATGTGAACGTTTTTTAGGATTATATTGACTCTCATCTTTCTGTTATATTTGTATTTCATTTATGGCCATGTGGCAGCTGGTCATTTGAGGTGGGCAGTATAAAATTTGTGACTTAGGAGTGACTATACTGGGTGGTGCAGTAAGTTGTGCCTTGCTGCCTTTCTTTGTCCTCTGTTAAGCAGGATATGACATTCAAGCGGGACTTGACACTTTACTGTCAAAAAGGATCTTTCCACCCTCCCCCCCGAGTATTCTGTCTGGTTCATTCATGTCTATTCAAATGCTAATTCCTGCTGGCCGAAGTGGGAGAGAAAAATGCAGATTTAGTTTCCATGGACTTCCGGCAGCGCAAAGGTAACTTTTCTGTTGCATTTAGAAAACATCTGACTTCACCATTGACTTGGATTTTTAATAACCTTAAAAATAGTTGTCAAATTATTTTTGTAACTAGCCCCTTCTTGGGATACAGTATTAGTATTTCATCTTGTATCCCAGTGTTTTTCTATGGAGCAGCCAGCATTGCTACAGTAAAAAAAGCTTTGCGGTGCTAGTCACTTTAAAGATAGGTTGAACATTAAACTTTAACTAAATACATGAAAGGGTGAAAGGGGAAAGTTTAGAAGACCAAATGTGAATCATTCCCCAACATCCTAATCAAAACGGTGCACAGACAGAATATCGAGTTTTTAATTTTGACCTACCATAATATTGAGTTTTAAATATCGTAGGTCAAGAATATCGACTGCAAGAATATCGTGGTACAGAATATCGACAGTAAGGTAAGAAATATCGTTTTTTTAATATCGAAGACAGTAATATCGTTTGTAAAAATATCGTTGTTAATAATATCGATGTTTATATTAGTGTTCTTTATTTTAGTATGTGTGTTAAAAGTATGTGATGAAATTTTTTGGTATAAGTGTAGTTTTTTTTTTAATGTATGTGTTAAATTTTTAGCAGTAAATACTTTTATGTAAATTACATTTTGCGTATTTTAGTTCTGTAGCGGGTTGTGGGTTTATAGGGGAATAGGATGGGAAGTAATTTAATTATAGAAAAGTAATTATTAATTGTTATTCAATATTATGTATAATTACTTTATTATTAATTAATTATTAATTGGTTATTAATTAATATTAATTAATTAATAGATAATTATATACATTGTGTTATTTTTTTAGGAGTGGGTTGTGGGTTTATAGGGGAATAGGGTGGGAAGAAATTTAATTATAATAAAGTAATGATTAATATTTATTTATTCGTATTTATAATTAATTTATTATTTATTAATTATTAATTGGTTATTTAATTTTAATAATTACTTAATTGATAAGTATGTTAATTTTAACCCTCTGCTATCCAACACTTTCCCTACTGTTGCACTCTCTGGAGTGGGAATAGTAATTTTTACCCCTACGCTATCAAACACTTTCCCTACTGTTGCACTCTTTGGAGTGGAAATAGTAATTTTTACCCCTACGTTATCCAACACTTTCCCTACTGTTGCACTCACTGGAGTGGGAATAGTTATTTTTACCCCTTCGCTATCCAACACTTTCCCTATCGTTGCACTCTCTGGAGTGAGAATAGTAATTTTTACCCCTCCGCTATCCAACACTTTCCCTACTGTTGCACTCACTGGAGTGGGAATAGTAATTTTTACCCCTACGCTATCCAACACTTTCCCTACTGTTGCACTCTGTGGAGTGGGAATAGTAATTTTTACCCCTACGCTAACCAACTCTTTCCCTACTCTTGCACTCTATGGAGTGGGAATAGTAATTTATACATCTCCGCTATCCAATACTTTCCCTACTGTTGCATTTTTTTTTTTTCCTTTCTGTGCCCCCTTGCTGCCCCTGATTGTGCTCGTTTTTCCTTTCTGTACCCCCTTGCTGCCCCTGATTGTGCTCATTTTTTTTTTTTTTTCCTTTCTGTGCCCCCTTGCTGCCCCTGATTGTGCTCGTTTTTTCCTTTCTGTGCCCCCTTGCTGCCCCTGATTGTGCTCGTTTTTTTCCTTTCTGTGCCCCCTTGCTGCCCCTGATTGTGCTCGTTTTTCCTTTCTGTACCCCCTTGCTGCCCCTGATTGTGCTCGTTTTTTTTTTTTTCCTTTCTGTGCCCCCTTGCTGCCCCTGATTGTGCTCGTTTTTTCCTTTCTGTGCCTCCTTGCTGCCCCTGATTGTGCTCGTTTTTTTTTTTTTTCCTTTCTGTGCCCCCTTGCTGCCCCTGATTGTGCTCGTTTTTCCTTTCTGTGCCCCCTTGCTGCCCCTGATTGTGCTCGTTTTTTGTTGTTGTTTTTTTCCTTTCTGTGCCCCCTTGCTGCCCCTGATTGTGCTCGTTTTCCTTTCTGTGCCCCCTTGCTGCCCCTGATTGTGCTCATTTTTTTCCTTTCTGTGCCCCCTTGATGCCCTGATTGTGCTCGTTTTCCCTTCTGTGCCTGTTTCCCGCTGCTGCGCCCTGCGGCCCCGCCCCCTCACTGCCCATTCGCTGCCCCATTCCCTGCTCCTCCCTCCCACCTCCCCATTTATGGCGGCCGCTGCGCTGCCGCGCGCTGGCGCGCCGAAGGCACGCCTTAGGCAAGCCCGTCTGCGCCCGTCCGCACCGTGACCGCGCCCAGCGACAGACCCCCTGGTCCGGGCATCCCCCGCGCCCGCCACATCAACAGACGCCGATACGACGCCAGCACCCTCCACGCACTCAACCCCGGAAAAGATCACGCCTGCTACCAGGCCACCCCGAAGCGCACCCAAGGGCCCTTCACCTGCCGGAACTGCAGCTTCGCCAGCACCCGCCCCGCCAAACCACCGCCCAGGAAAGAACCCAACTACCTCAGATGCATCCTCCTCAACACCCGCTCCGCCCGCAAACACGCCATCGAACTCTGGGACCTTCTCGACTCAACCTCCCCAGACGTCGCATTCCTGACGGAGACCTGGCTGAATCCCGCTTCAGCCCCCGACATCGCCATTGCCATCCCGGACAGATACAAGTTCACCCGCAGGGACCGCACCAACGGAGTCGGAGGAGGCATCGCCATCGTCCACAGGAATACCCTCAAAGTCTCAACCAACACCGACGACACCCTCAGCACCGCCGAACACATGCACTTCCAGATCCACACCGATCCCAACACCACCCTCAGAGGAACCCTCATCTACAGACCCCCGGACCCCGACCACAGTTCAGCGATTCCATCGCTGACTTCGTCAGCACACACGCCATCGCCTCCACGGACTACATCCTCCTCGGGGACCTGAACTTCCACCTCGAGAACAACAAGGACACCAACTCCACCACCCTGATCGACAACCTCGCCACCCTCAGACTCAGACAGCTCGTGACTACACCCACCCACGCCGCCGGCCACACGCTAGACTCCATCTTTTCCGCAAGCCCACACGTCTCCTTCAACCACACCTCCGAACCCCACTGGACTGACCACCACTGCATCCACTTCACCTACAGGAAGCCCACCACGCACCACCGCACCGAACAAATGCCTCGCTGCTGCTGGAGCAGAGTCACGGAAGACCAGCTAACCACAACCCTCGCCCTGAGCCCACCCGCCGAACCCTCCGACCCCGACACGGCCGCCCGCAACCTCAGACAGTGGATCAACGACTGCGCCAACACCCTCGCCCCGCTCAAGAATCCGCCCAACAGCCACACCAGCAAGAAAGCCACCTGGTTCACCGAAGACCTCCAGGCCTCCAAACGAACATGCCGAAAACTGGAGAAGATCTGGCTCCACGAACGGACAGCGGACAGCTACGCCGCCCACAAGAGCGCCACCCGCAGTCACCATCACCTCATCAGATCCGCCAAAAGGGCCTCACTCAAAGACCGCCTAGACAACAATGTACACAACAGCAAAGAGCTCTTCAACATCGTGAAGGAACTCTCCAACCCCAGCTCCAACACCAACGACATCCAGCCGTCGCGAGACCTGTGCGACTCACTGGCCACCTTCTTCCACCGCAAAATCGCCGACATCCACGACAGCTTCAACACCATGACCGCCCCGGCAACCACCGAGACCACTGCCCCCACAACCACCAACCGCCTGCTCTCCTGGACCAACATCAACGACGAGGACACCAGCGAGATCATGAACACCATCCACTCCGGTTCACCGCTAGACCCGTGCCCTCACCACATCTTCAACAAAGCCAGTACAGCCTTCGCGCCCCATCTCCGGAAAATAATCAACATCTCCTTCGAGACAGCAACCTTCCCGGAAAGCTGGAAGCACGCCGAGATCACCGGCCTTACTCAAGAAACCCAAGGCAGACCCCAAGGACCTCAAGAACTTCCGACCCATCTCTCTGCTCCCGTTCCACGCGAAGGTCACCGAGAAAATCGTCAACAAACAACTGACCCGCTACCTCGAGGAGAACAACATCCTGGACCCTTCCCAGTCCGGCTTCCGCAGCAACCACAGCACCGAAACCGCCCTCATCGCCGCCACCGATGACATCAGGACCCTGCTAGACAACGGAGAAACAGCAGCCCTCATCCTCCTGGACCTATCAGCCGCCTTCGACACGGTCTGCCACCACACACTACGAACACGCCTTCACGACGCCGGGATCCAAGAGAAGGCCCTGGACTGGACCACATCCTTCCTTTCCGGCAGAACACAAAGCGTCCGCCTCGCCCCCTTCCGATCCAAGGCCACCAAGATCATCTGCGGTGTACCCCAAGGCTCCTCCCTCAGCCCAACGCTGTTCAACATCTACATGGCACCCCTCGCCCACGTCGCCCGACAGCACTAACCTCAACATCATCTCCTACGCCGACGACACCCAGCTGATCCTCTCCCTCACCAAAGACCCTCACACCGCCAAAGCCCACCTCCACGAAGGAATGAAGGCCGTCGCCGAATGGATGAGGACCAGCCGCCTGAAGCTGAACTCGGACAAGACGGAGGTCCTCATCCTTGGTTCCAACCCTTCAGCCTGGGACGACTCCTGGTGGCCAACATCACTGGGAACAGCCCCGCCACCCACCGACCACGTACGCAACCTAGGGGTCATCCTCGACCCCACCCTCTCCATGACTAAGCAGGTCAACGCCGTTTCCTCATCCTGCTTCAACATCCTCTGAATGCTCCGCAGGATCTTCAAGTGGATCCCCACCGAAACAAGAAAAACAGTCACCCAGGCCCTCGTCACCAGCAGGCTGGACTACGGAAACGCCCTCTATGCAGGAACGACGGCTAAGCTCCTGAGACGGCTGCAACGCATCCAGAACGCCTCTGCACGTCTTATCCTCGACATCCCCCGACGCAGCCACATCACACCCCACCTGAGAGACCTGCACTGGCTCCCTGTCAACAAGAGGATAACCTTCAAGCTCCTCACCCACGCACACAAAGCACTCCACAACTCCGGACCAGCCTACCTCAACAGACGACTCAGCTTCTACACCCCCACCCGCCAGCTCCGCTCGACCAGCCTCGCCCTCGCCACAGTCCCCCGCATCCGGAAAACGACCGCCGGCGGCAGATCCTTCTCCCACCTCGCCACCAAGACCTGGAACACCCTCCCCACCAACTTCCGACAGACCCAAGACCTACTGGCCTTCAGAAGACTGCTCAAGACCTGGCTCTTCGATCAGTAGCAGCACCACCCCCCTCTTCCCCCAGCGCCTTGAGACCCTCGCGGGTATGTAGTGCGCTTTATAAGTGACATGATTGATTGATTGATTGATTGATTCACTGGAGTGGGAATAGTAATTTTTACCCCTCCTCTATCCAAAACTTTCCCTACCGTTGCACTCACTGGAGTGGAAATAGTAATTTTTACCCCTACGCTATCCAACACTTTCCCTACTGTTGCACTCTCTGGAGTGGGAATAGTAATTTTTACCCCTACGCTATCCAACCCTTTCCCTACTGTGGCACTCACTGGAGTGGGAATAGTAATTTTTAGCCCTTCGCTATCCAACACTTTCCTAACTGTTGCACTGTCTGGAGTGGGAATAGTAATTTTTACTCCTCCGCTATCCAACACTTTCCCTACTGTTGCACTCTCTGGAGTGGGAATAGTAATTTGTACATCTCTGCTATCCAATACTTTCCCTACTGTTGCACTCACTGGAGTGGGAATAGTAATTTTTACCCCTACGCTATCCAACACTTTCCCTACTGTTGCACTGTCTGGAGTGGGAATAGTAATTTTTACCCCTACGCTATCCAACACCACCCCCTACTGTTGCACTCACTGGAGTGGGAATAGTAATTTTTACCCCTTCGCTATCCAACACTTGCCTAACTGTTGCACTCTCTGGAGTGGGAATAGTAATTTTTACCCCTACGCTATCCAACACTTTCCCTACTGTTGCACTCTCTGGAGTGGGAATAGTAATTTTTACCCTTACGCTATCCAACACTTTCCCTACTGTGGCACTGTCTGGAGTGGGAATAGTAATTTTATCACCTCCGCTATCCAATATTTTCTCTACTGTTTTAGTTAATGTAGTGTAAAATGTATTTTAAAAGATTAAAAATATTGTAATATTTTAATTTGTTATATATATATTTTATTTTTTATTTATATTATTGGTGTATGTGTATATATATGTATTTCTAATTTTTAATATGTTTTTTAACAATTTATAAGTTATTAAAATAATTATTTATAAATATTAAGTAAGTATATATATTATATTTTATACATATATATGTTTAATTGGTTTTTACATTATATGTATTACTTATCATTTAACATTTTTAAAAATAATTGTAACTGTCTTTTTTAATTATATGTATTATTTACTTCATTTTACATTATTTTTTATACATTAAAAAAACGATATTTTTAACAACGATATTTTTAACAACGATATTTTTTTATCGATATTTTTGTACTTACCATTATGTAGATAGGACTTCGATATTCCTGACATCAATATTCTTGTGTCGATATTGTTGTAGCTTGATATTCTGACTGTCGATATTCTGTCAGTGATCCAATCAAAACACAAATAGATGCACAAGGTCTGTAAAACCAATTCAATTTGTTGACTTCAAAAACGTCTTATCTCTGTAGCTGTCAACAACAATTTATTTGTAAGATGAATATCCTCACCCACCCTTATGTGGCATGCTTCAGCATAGGGTCTTGATAGGGTCAGTTAATGGCCAGAAACATACTGACCTCTTTTTATCAATTGGATTGAAGGTACTCTCTCCCCTCTTAGTTGTAATCTACTCATTGGGGACACCTAATAAAGCTACTTATCAGTCCACCTTAAGGCAGTTTTATTGTTTCACGTTCATTATTCTGCACTCTGCATACCTCAACCACACCCCTCGCTCACATAGGAACCATATTATACAAAAGACAAACTCCCAGATATCCTTCCCCTTCCTTTTTGTTTAGGAGGGAGTTGTAGCCCACACCATAACCTTGGAATGATGGTGTGAGGATGGACCATTTCATGACCTTGTGCATCTCTTTGTGTTTTAACGTTAAACTTTTACATCTCCTAATTTTAAATGTCATGCACCTCTTATAGGCATTAAGGCCTACTTAGGTGTGACTTAAAAAAACAAAAGAAAGGTTAGGCCTGTCAAAAGATCTTATTTTGAAAAGTCAAATTTGTAGTTAAAACCTGTACAGCCAGGCTATTGGTGGCAGGCCTGCAATCATGTTTACATTGTTAATGTAGTGTATGACACAATGGGTGCTGCGGTCCACTTGTGCCAAATAATTTTCAAGCCCTGGGTGCATGTTGGTACCATATATTTTATAGTTAAGTTAAATATGCCAATCAAGAGTGCCAATTTTACCATGTTGAAAGGAGCACAAGCACTTTACCGCTGTTTAGCAGGGTAAATGCACCAGCCAGCAAAAATAGGGTTCACCAATAAGGCAAAAAAACCTCAGTGTCACCCTGCATAGAGGTCAAATTTCCATCACTATTGTATTGCATATTTCTATTGCACTTTCCTAACCCTTTGTGAGGACTAAAGGCACTTTACAGGTTGTCAAGTATGTCGCTACTCTATTATGCCTCTACTCAATGTTTGTGTTGAAGGTTGTAGGAAGATATTGGTTGAGGCATCAACGATGAGTGGACATTTTTGGTGTTGTGTGTGAGATGCTGTCCAGACTTGATGCAACAGCACCTTTCACTTGGAGCATTAAGCAAAAAGAGAGTGAGGCATAAATTTAACAGTGCATATATAAACCAAGTGACTTATAGTCTGTGAGGTTTTTGAATAATGATTTCTGGAGCAGGTAGTTCTTTAATGCCTTTTTGAATTCTAGTGGCTGCTATAGTGGTTTCTCTTTGGGTGCTTGTTCCAGAGCTTGCACATCTGAACAGAGAAAGAGCTACCTTTAGATGTTTGACTGCAAGTCCTATCTCCTAGATCTCCCAGAGTGTGATGCAGAGTGCTTTATAGGAGATTCATCTTGCTACAGTTAACCAGTGTGCAGCTTTGAGAGCTGGTGTAATATGGTCCTTCCTGCACAAGTTTAGGACTTGTCTTGCAGTCACATTTGAGGTTTTTTAATTTTGCCTATTAGCTTTCATCATTATTGGATATAAAGGCCATTCTCATTGCCAAGCCATCACAACACTGACCTTTTTACGGAATCTTGTTTAATGGAAGATACATCTTAAAGATCTCATTGGGAAGAAAACATCTCTGTTCAATTTGCTTAGGTTTTGAGAGGATGAAGTCATTGATCACAGCAAGAAATTCCATTCCATATGATGTGGTAGTTGGCAGTCAAAGTATGGGTGGCCATGATGGCAGAGGGTTGTATTACTGCCACGTACCACAAATGAGAATTTCCATTCTTTCTAAGTTTAATTTAAGATGATTCTTTAGCACCCATTGGTAGATTGGAATCAGGCAATCACCTACTCTGGAGGTCTGAACACCTAAAGGTTTTTTTATCTTTAAGATGCTCTGTTTTTCATTTGCATGGTTGTAGCATGTGAGCTTGAATGAGATGACAAGTTGTGGAAGTTGTAATTAATATACATGAAATAGAAAAAGAGCAATTGTTCGTTCTTGAGGGGTACTTACCTTAGAAGTAAATGGCGCCAAGCAGACGGGTATAAATATTACAATTTAGACTCTCTCTCAGTGAGGTAGGAGTTTATCCAGTTGAGGACAGTACCTTCAATTCATGTGTCATTTTGTTTTGTAAAAGTAGTTGGTGGTCTGCTTTGTCAAATGCTTATGATTGGTCCAGGAGAAGTCAAGCTGCAGCTCATGTCACATCTGTGTACTTTATGAGATCAAGTCAAATGAAAATTGACTCTGATTCTGTACTCCTGCCTAATCTGATCCCTGTCTGTCTGGGAGCAGTTTGAGCTGTTCAATGAAGCGTGAACTCAAAGAGAATGCTGCCTTTTGGAGGAGCATACTTAGGAATGGATAGTTAGATATTGGTCTGTAATTTACCGGGTCTGAGTGATTAAGCCCTTGCTTCTTTGGAAAAGATTAATGTGTGATCGTTTTAGTTCAATTGAAAATTATCTCATTGATAAGGACGATTTTGTGATTGCTCTGGAAACTAAGGGGCTGATTACGATGGCGGGCGGACTTGGTCCGCCCGCCACCGTAGCGGTGATTGGGACCGCCTGCCAGACATGCGGCGGTCCCACCACTGCGATTAGGATGCGCCCGCCATATTGGCAGGCGCATCCTGGGCCTTTAACATTGCGGGCAGTGCTGCTGGCTGCAGCACCGTCCGCAATGTTAAAGGTGCTTGCACCGCATTTCCCTGCAACACGTGGCAGGCACCATGCGGTGCCTGCCACTTGGTGCATGGAAATGCAGGTGGGTACCATGGGTACCCCCAAGTGCAGCAACACACCCCCTAAGGGGGGCCCGCAACGGGCCCCCAAACCCAATCCCCGCCAGCCTTTCCATGGCGGCATTACCGCCATGGAACGGCCTCTACACAAACACATCCTAATATGGCGGACGGTGCCTGCTAGGCACCGCCACCATGTTAGTGGCCCTGTTCCGCCCGCCAGGCAATCGGTGCGATTGCCACTGGCGGAAAAGCGGCGGACGGACTTTGCGTCTGCCGCGATACCCACCGCCATCCTAATATGGTGGTGGGTAAATCTCATTGTGATGGCGGAACGATCGCCACCGCCGGCCCGGCGGTGGCGATCGTTCTGCTATCGTAATGAGCCCCTAAGTCCTTAGAGGTTTCTTGAGGAATCCATATATATGTTTGGTGGCCGAGGGTCTACAGGCAATGCTGATATGTTTATGGTTTTATTCATGTCAGTGGTTTCCTTATTGTGAGCAAAAAAAGTAGCATTTTGTATGTTGCACGTTTTAGAAGGTATGGTCTAGCACTGATTGTAGCAAGAGGTTTTATTCCCTGCTTTTAGTGGAACGTGTCTTTTGGGTCTTTCCTTTTTTATGTTGTGGCCTGCTAGAGTGTTGCATAGCTCTTTCATGTGTTCTATGCCTGTTGATGTGAATGCTGAGTTGCAGAATTCAGAGAGCATTTTAATGAGCTTGGGTATAAAGTCTTGGAAATGTGGTGGGAACTTGAAATCTTTTGTCTTTCTTGATAGATATTATGGGGTCGATTCCGATTCGGGCCGGAAATTTCTCCGACCGAGCCGGACCCGGAGAGATTTCCGACCGAATCGGACCCGTGCAGTCCGACCGAACGAGTCCGATGCGTCCGTATGTTATCGGACACGAGTCGGTCGGACTCCCATTGAACTCAATGGGAGCCGGTCGTACAACGCGTACGCGGGCTCCCATTGCCTCAATGGGTGCGAGGCGGACAAGGGCGCTCCCTACAGCGAGTACGCCGCGAGCGCTCGCGGCGTACACGCACAGGTAGGGGGACCCATGGGTCCCCCTGTGTGCGCCTCGCACGGGTACGCGTACAGGGGGTCCGACACGGACCCCCAAAGTACGGCTCCGACAGCGAGTTCGAGTCGGACGGCGCGAGTCGGTCGGAGCGGTCGAGGTGCGCATCGTACTTACCCGGCCGGAAAACGTCTCCATTGCGCGGTGCGAATCGGGTCCGACCGAGTCGGTCGGAGCGGTACGATCCGGGTACGAGTCGGTCGGAGCGGTCGGGTCGCCCGGACGAGTCGGTCGGCGAGTCGCATCGTACTCGCTCGGCCGGACCCGCGTACGGTTCGGTCGGGAAACAGGCTTTCGCATGGCTTTTTCCCGACCGAATGGTATTGGGTGCGCCTCCGACCGAGATCGGAATCGGCCCCTATGTATATTTTCTGTTGCAATTAGAACCACTTTGGTTCCCCCATTGAGTTTAGAGTCTTCTGGTTTCCTTTTTGTTTATTTGCACTCCTGAAGTATCCCACTTTCAGGTGACAAGGTCAATGTGGAGTTGTTTTGGTGGGCGCCACTGAGTTGAGGGTCTTTGTTATTAATAAATGGAATTACTTTCTAGATGAAACTAGGGTGTGTAGCTGGGTGAAAGTAAATGTTTCTACAAGGTGTTTAAGTTACAATTCTTCCACGGTCTCATAGACATACTTATAATAAGTAAGTGATAACTTGTTGGTGGAAGTTAAGATTAAAGTGTATGACAGGACTAGGGAGGAGAGAGGGAAAAAAGACCCATTTACATGAAAGAGGGAGTACAAGAGAGGGAATTAAAATTAACAGTGGTTAATTTATCACGAAGAGAACTTTCTATAAGTTAAATCACAGTAATGGAGAAAGGATAGAGTTTTTGTCCAGAAACTCACTATGAAATAGCAGAGACCAGGACTGATGTATACATATACAAATAAGCTAGCCAAATGTTATTCGAATGAATAATAACGAACAAATTATCATCATAACAAACCTGACACTGAAGTTGAATGTTGATGAAATCTCCAGTCTTGGAACATTACAAGAGTTAGAGAACCCTTTCACTGAATTAGAACTTGATAACACTCAATTATTGAAAACCACTGGAATTCAAGAACTTGAAACTGAGAGTGGCTATAAACCGTTTGTATGACAGAAGCATGCATGGCTAAACCACGCGTGCCTCAACAACAATGCCGTCGCAACAACGAATGCGTCTTAACTACGCATTCCATTACCACGCATGTCATTACCACGCATACATTTAAAACAAATTTTGTTGGAAAGGCATGATTACTAAAGGGATATCTGAGGTAAATTACCACTACCCCTCCTCCTCCCCACCCTAAGCCCTAAAATCCTGACCCCCCTACCTCAGCCCCCACCGCCCGAAGCCTTAAAACCGATCCGCCATGCCCTTAAAACTACCCCGTACCCTGCCTTGAGGCCTAATACCCTGCCCCTACCAAAAACTCCTGTGACCCCAAAACCCCTGCCCTGAGCGTTAAAACTGACCCCCGACCTGCCCTTAAAATTACCCCTTCCCCCGCCCTGAGGCCTAAAACCCTGCCCCCTGCCAAAACTAGCTCAACCACAGTTCCATCGCCCTAAGCCCTAAAGCTGACCCCGCCCTGCCCTGAAAACGACCAATCGCCCGCACTGAGGCCTAAAACCCTGCCTCCTGTCAAAAACTACCCTGACCCCAGTCCCCTCACTCTGAGACCTAAAACTGACCCCCTCCGCTGAAAACTGCCCCTTCCCCCTGCCCAGAGCCCTAAAACCCAGCCGTAGCCCTTAGAACTACACCAACCCCCCACGAGCCCTAAAACACTGCCCCCTTTCCAAAAAAACTACTCCGACCCCCCCGGCCCTAAAAACACCCACCACTGTGAAAAACTACCCCCCCCCCCCCAAACCCGGCCCCAGCCCCGCTTACCTGTCCACGTTTGGAGCTTCCTGCCCCTATGCTTCCTGTTCCTCTCCCCGCCCATCCGGACATCTAGACTGCTATGTGCCTTAACCATGCGACGTTATCAATCAATTAATTCAAGGAAGACAGGTCTATGGGATATGGGTGTAAATGTTGCCATATTCAACAATGGCAAAGTATGCAAAAGAAGCTATGAAACAGTTACAAGATCATGATTGCTATGAAACTTTGGACTCAAACCCATACCCCACACTTGGGAATCGCTATCATGAGAAACTATGTAACTGGACATGGGTGTACTGAATAAAGATAAAATATAATTACTCTTAACACAATTCCCATCTTTCCCTTTATATATTTTTACCCAAAATTTACTAAATCATAATTAATCCTCTAGGGAGATCAATCATCTCTTCCTGCAACTCATTGTTTGATAATAGTTTAATTTACAGCAATCATTTCCTAGCTCCTTTATGTTCATATTTGAGTTATACCAGAGACTTTTTCACTTACATACAAAATATTTCCTGGACCCAGAGCTACTAGCTGGAAACCATGGACATAATTTCATTGTATACATTCATATAACATCATGTTGGAATAAAAGCAGGTAAATATTCTTAAGACTGAGAAGAAATGACTCCCCTGACAGTGAATACTTCAACCACTGCAGAAACAATATGAAGAACAGATGATTAAAAAAGGATGTTCAAAACTAATAATTGAACAAAGATTATGCAAAGACAAAACAAAAATCAATCCAGACTAGACCTGTTTGTAGGAACAAGGCAGAAAACATATGACAAGTATAAACAAAATTAGAATGGCCATGATCTTTACATAAGAATCCAAGCAAATCAGGGAAGTTGGAGCTTCATTAACAGCAGCCTTGAGGGGGCATGGCCAAGCGAGCCATGATGGCGGACGCGTCTGCTTAGAGCTCCGCGCGGCGGCCCGCTTAATTGTTAGTTATTGATGCCGGCGGAGCCCCGCTGCACCGCTAACATCAAAGCCGGAGGTGGGGACCCATGTGAGGACCCCCCGACGTCCAGGATCAGGAGCAACGAAGCGATCGCCCAGCAGTAGACAGGCCCGAGAGGAGCACGGCCCGCGAACAACATGGCCGCGCCTACGATCAGGCAGTGAGTCCCGAGGACACACAGGGGCACAGGGGGACTAGCGCATGGCCAACGACATTGCGGCAGCTTGTCAGCGGGCAGAGCGGTAAGAGGGGGAGGCCCCCACCGGCGCCCCAACCAACTCCTGGGTGATCTGTGGAACGGGGGAGAGGGGGACAAGAGGCAGATCCCAGATCCAGGCCGCAAAGACACTGGCGGGAACGCCGCTCACCGGGAGCACGGCCTAGCAGGCAGGTCGGGATCACTTTCCACCCTGGCAGGGAGCCCCAGAAATACAACAAGGTGATAGTAATTCAAGTGGACTCACCTAAAAACTTCATTTTAAACAGAGAGGCACCTGCCAGGCACCCACCAGGACCATCAATTCCTCCTCCCCCCTCTCTCCCCCCCCCTTGGAAGCACTCGGCCCGGAACACACGGCGCCAGGCCCTGAGGCGCAGAGCGGGTAGACCGGAACATCGGCACAATAATAACGGCGCAAGCGGGTGGGGAGGAGCGCAAGCAGCAATCCAGAGAGGAGGAAACAACCCCCCCGCAACCACAGCATTTTACGAGAACAGGAAAAGGAAAGGTGCGACGCCATAAACAGGCCACGAACAGTTGCCAGATCGGCAATAAGGCTAATAGGCCTACATACATGAAGAAGCGCCTGACACCCCAGTAGTACCCTAAGGTGACTCAGCGAGACCAGGAGCCCGGAGGAAGTGAACCAGATTGGCCCAACACCAGAGGAAGCCCCTACCAACGCTGCCAGACGAAAGGGACATCGGCGATGGGAGGGAACTCGGCCCAATAGACAGGCAGCTAACCACCACGCACCACGGGAGGTGCCTCTAAAATCCCGCAACACAGACTAGTATCGGGAAGCTTCACTGGATGCCTCAGCAATCCGCTTGGTAGACACAGGCGGCCTCCCACCCTCCCACACAGAACCATGGGCCCTGTCTGCACTGCGCCAGGCCTCAAGGCGTGCAATGGCGAGGCCTAACGACATCTTACAGTACACAACTGAGAGATCAAAATCAGAGCTGGGCACAAACCCCCCTCTCAGGGCCTCACAAGAAAACGGGAGAGTGCGGAAGCTGGTGACAATAGCAGACCAGGGGCGGGGGTCACACGAGCCGCGATATACACGAACGCATGGCCCCATAGAAAGTGATCACAACATCGGTAGCTGCCAAGGACAGACCAATGAAAACCGGGGCTCGCACACAACGGAATCTACCGGTCCGATGGACCCACTGAACACTGAGACCCCCCCCTGCAATTGCCACAACTAGAGATAAAAGGAGGATCACGGCCGCACCAAGAGGAGGCAGCCATGGATGAGGCCAAATGACAGTATAACAGGCCAGAAAAGAGCGGGAAAGTCACCAAAATCACTGAAGCCTGCCCACGACAGTGAACAGCCCCCCACGCCCAACTCACGTGACAACTGAGGTAATCCAGAAACTGACCAGAGTGAGAGATACCAACGTATCACCAAAGGCAAAGAAAACACTAGAACGGTCCTGAGCTAACGCTGAATCATCAGATATTGTGGGATTGCGCCAAATTGGATAATGTGCGTAACATCAAATGGTTGTGGTACGTTAAAACTATGTTATCTAAAATTGGGCGGCCAGAACTATTTGAATTCCCGGAGAGGATTAGGAAGGAAGATACGAAATGGGTCAAAACGAATTTTTTAAATATGTTGGTGATGGAACGGGAAGAACATGAGTTACAGAAACCTTTAGTCAGGGCACACTTTCTGACAAAAACATCTATTTTAATTGAGCCATACTTGACAGTTGTTAATAAGCCGTTCCATCGCTGGCTCTTGACTAGGTTTCGTTTCAATTTGATCCACTATACGCTGGGTGATTATACGGGATGGTGCAAACTGGTGGATGCACCACCATGTATATGTGACAATTATTCTGCACAAGATACTTTACATTTTATGATGTTTTGCGACCTTTACATTGATATACGTAGGAAGTTTTTAATCCCCATATTGAAAGGAAAGGGTTTTTTACAGGTTAGACCAGCATTACTTTATTTGCAAATGCTGAGCAACCCTGGGGATATTTTTAATATTGCTTGCGTTTTAGTCGCAGCAGTACAAATTAGGAAAAATATCTCCTTGTTAAACATTGCCTGAGTCTTTATGAAATGTGGCTATGCAATCCTTTCATTTTAGTTTTGAGATTTTAGTGCTTGTTGGGTTATATAGATGTGGTTGTTTTAAATATTCTATTTAAATGTGTTACGGGTTTTTGCCCTTCTGCTCAGATTGTTATGTATTTTCTTGATCCTAATTATTTTATTTGTTTAGGAGAAAAAACATGAGGAATATTTTAATTTTTGTCTGTTTTGGGCCGCTACTGCTAGGATTACGAAATTAGTTATTTTATATGAATTAATGTATTAGTTTTAATACATGTTGAAATCTTTTTAATCTTGTGATTCTAGATGAAAACGGTTACACACAAATGTGTTTTTTTTAATATATTTTCATCCATGTATTTTTAAGATTGTGTTTTTGTAAATAATGCTTGGTACTTTTATGATTTTAAGTAATCGAATAAAGTGGTTTGACTGACACTAGAACGGTCACAACCGACACCAATGGCATCAGTAAACACATTACAGAACCTATTTGGAGGGAAAAAAGAGAGAGACATAGGGGAAAAATCCCTGCCCAGTCGCACACAGTCTCAGCCCAGCACCAGCAGCTATCCCGGAATCAGCCGCAGGGAGGGGTAAATATGGGGCGTCAACGCACCACAGGAGCCTCGCAAACACCGGCCCACAAGAGACAGTCCTTCCCAGAAATCAAGTCTACTCACTCGGAGATGGAGCCTACCCAAGCAGCAACTATGTCGGATAAAGTGGATAAGGTCCTGGCGGCCATTGAACACTCAAGAATAACTATGGAGGACAGATTTGGGGCACTAGCCACGGACCATAATCTGCTAAGAGACGACCACTGGAAACTCGCAGACAGAGTGAAGCAAGGGGAAAACACGCTCCAAACAATCAAACCCCAAGTGCAGTCACAGCAAGAAGCCATGAAGGACCTGCAAGCAAAAGTGAAGATCCTGGAGGACAAGGCAGATGACTTGGAAGGGCGCTCCCGCCGTAGCAATATACGAATCCTGAATTTACCAGAAGGAGTGGAGGGATCGACCCCATAGGATATATCGAAATGTGGATCAAAACGTTCACCCAGGCGAAGGACCTGACCCCTTTCTTCTCTGTAGAAAGAGTGCACCGGGTACCTGTCCGCAGACCACCTCCGGGATCCCCACCCAGGCCATTCCTACTAAAATTGCTACACTACCAAGACAGAGACGCTGTACTTCGAGCTGCCAGGTAACAGGGGCCACTCCGGATTGAGGACAAACAAGTTATGTTGTGCCCGGATTACTCCCGGGCGGTCCAAAGACAGAGGGCAACTTTCCTAGAAGTCAAACGTAACCTGCGACAACGTAACATATAATACGCTCTCTTATTTCCTGCTCGCTTTAAAATAATTCACGACGGCACTACGAGCTTCTTTACGGATCCTAAGGAGGCTAGCGACTGGGTAGAGCAACAGTTGTCGGGACTAGACAACCATGGCACGAGGCAGAGCCACCGGTCCTCCAGAAATCAGCGTCAGCAATCCAAGAGAGTCACCCTAAAGCAACTGAGTCCGCGACCTGGAACCACTACAAGGAACTCCCCAGACCTTGAGCAAATAATATCGGAATGAAGGAAAGCGCTGCAAGCGGCAGCAAAGTTGGGGCCGACACTGGAGAGTTTGGATGGAGAAAAGGGCCCACACATCTTCACGTCAGAAGAGGATATTAGTGACACGAACACCTCCCGTGATGGCTCAGTCACTCCTCCACTGGTAACCCCACAAACTGCGGATACGCTGGTCTGATGGATATTATAGGACAGAGCAGAAACGCGAAGAAGTTTCTGCCATGGCCCAAGCATCCAGCAAGTGGACATTGTCATGGTAGAGAGGGAAGACGCGGCAAATCAAGCTGAACATTGCTGGACAATAAATCTGACTGAGGTACCACATACGGGGGGAGGGGGGATCCCCGCTGGCATTCCATATATATTGGTACACTGCGGGAGGCCGCAAGGACCGCGGCTAGCAGAAGAGAAGGGCAACCACCCCTCAACCAAAGCGCTAAAGAGAGTGCATAATGTTTAGTTTGGACGTATCGCCCCGAGCGATAGGTCCTTCAAGTTGGGAATACTTCCCGTTACTTAGTTACACCCCATTCCCCACATCACACTCCCCAATAATCCTTAGTACGGCATACTGGCGGGAAGGTGAATTGCATACAGATGGTTGGCATGGTAAAAGGGGGACACAGGGAATAGACCCGACGCTACAGCAAGAAGGGCCACACGCTAAGAACAAGACAGTATGGCTAACAAGGTTCCTAATACAGACATAAAGATCCTCACAC